>WNWU01000002.1:49456111-49538067 GCA_012654045.1 Ptyas mucosa
CTATTCTATTCTATTCTATTCTATTCTATTCTATTCTATTCTATTCTTTCTGCCTGATATATTAACTAGATGGTGAGTTCTAGTTTTGCTTTAGGTACAAACCAGCTGGGTGACCTTGGGCCAATCACTCTCTTTCAGCCCTAGGAAAGAGGCAATGGCAAACCACTCCCCAAAAACCTGGCCAAGAAAACTATAGGGAGTTGTCCAGGCAGTTTCTAGAATCAGATGCACAGACTGTCTCTCATTGCAGCATTAGTTAAAGTCAATCTCATATTAAGTGTATATGTATTTCTTCCCTTGATAACCTCTCTGTAAACTAATCATCTTTGGTGAAGGCTAGTGCGATACAGATAATGTTTTAATGATGATTCCACAAGCATTTTTGATAGTAGGTAGTAATTTCAATACCAGAAGAGGGCAAGTGATGTCAATCCAGCTCTCAAACTAAAGCATTATTCTCCTAATTTAGAAGAAACTCTTCCTTTCATAGTCAGCCATTGTAAAGACATAAAATGTAATTATGCTAGCCTGTGCTTTGTACAGACATTCAGCAGACTGGATCTGATTATTTTAAATGGATCCACTAATAGGAATTATCGAGGAAAATTCAGTTTGGGGCAAATGAATTTATGAGTTCTACGGATTAGGTTGCTAATGCCCATAATATTTTGCAATTTATGCAATTCTAGTTTTAGAACTGAAAGTAGATTAGATAGTGATTATCTTACAGCACCTCTAATGCTCTTTCCAGAGGGGTGGAATTTACTGCTGTGAGTATCTTTCAAGTTGCAGCATAAGCAGAGGCTTTATTTAAGATGGTCAGGGCAGTTATTGCTAATACAGTGTTTCTCAACCTTGGCAACTTTAAGATGTATGGACTTCAATTCCCAGAATTCCCTACCCAGCAAAAAGCATTCACATCTTAAAGCTGCCAACGTTGAGAAACTCTCTGCTAATATAACAAGGTCATTGGATTCCAAGCTTTTTTTTATATATGCAGCCGAGATGGACTTTTACTGAAAACCAGTCAATGGTGAAAACTCTCTGACATATTATGAGGGCCTGCTTTGAGGACTCCGATAGTCTTCAAGGTCAGCAGAGAAGCAGAAATATTCTGTATTCAAATAAGTTTTGTTAAGACTGTGTTAAAAGCAAGGAAATATTATGACACGTAATATATATATTTAGGTTAAATGAAAGGCATTGGAAGTAACAAAATTTTGACTAGCAGATAAGGCAGATGATACATCTGGAAGAGTTATGAAGAAATAAAAATGAATGCTTCAGGACAGTAGTATAATATTGGATATCCATCCCTCTCCCTCTGTCTCTCCCTCCCTCCCTCTTTTCCTCTCTCCATCTCGCTCCCTCCATCTCCCTCTCCTTCTCTCTCTCCATCTTTCATATCTATTAGTGTCTTATCTATTATTTCATTATACCATTATTTTAATAAGTTGGTATGTTAATAATCTTGCTTGTTAGGAATTTAATGATTTAGCAATTTAAATTTTCTTTAATATTTTATGATTTGCATTCATATTATATTTTGGATGACTTTAAACTCTTGATTTTCTATCACTTTACTCTCTGCTTTCTCTTCATAAATCTTTTACCTTTAATGAATTGTATTTTTGTAGTATGCTGCTTTTTTACCCTACTGTGCAAAATTCTGCGTAATGATTACAAGAAAGAAAAGAAAAAAGAAAAGAAAACCTCCTAACCCCATTATCTGTCATTATTGGTCATTCCAGCTAAAATTACTGAGAATTGAGTTCAGCAAAATGCTGGCTGTGTCCAAATAATATTGAATTAATAAATTTTCTTTGCTTATGCAATAAACTATAATAAACTGCAACCTACAGACTAGGTTTGTACAATACTGAAATCCGATAAGTTTAGCATGCAGGTTAGGATTAGGCTGTTAACTGTCCTGTTCCTGAAGTGTGACAAAGGGATCATCTCTGACCCACCAGATTCCTTTTTTTTATCATGCACTGGCTGGGATTCTAGCACCACCCAATGTGCATTGTAAACCAACGTAATGTATGTTGAATAAACATTTCAAGCTACAACCTGTGCCATGACTATATGACCTCTATTTAGATAGTGAGTCAAACTTTTTCTGTATGTCTTATATTTCAGCAGTTGGGGAAGGTTACATATGTTCATTTTAGTGAAACTCTGGATTAAGTGATCTGTTCTTTAATAGTATATGGAAATGACCTTGAGAGAAAAGGGGAAGAGATGCTGCTTACAAAACAATCTTACAGGAGAGGGAGGAGCCCTCAGGAGGTTAATATCAGTGGAGAAAACTTGGGAAGGACTTGACCTAATTGATGAGGCCATTAAAAATGACAGTGAAAGGTTCATAACTTTAGACTTGCAAGATTTTTTCAATGTTGCTTACAAGTGTTATAGCTGTGTTCCAATAACTCAGGGGCTGCCACAAAGAAGAAGGAGTCAAGCTATTCTCCAAAGCACCTGTGGGTAGGGCAAGAAACAATGGGTGGAAACTAATCAAGGAGAGAAACAACTTAGAACTAAGGAGAAATTTCCTGACAGTTAGAACAATTAATCAGTGGAACAACTTGCCTCCAGAAGTTGTGAATGCTCCAACACCGGAAGTTTTAAAGAAGAGATTGAATAATCATTTGTCTGAAGTGCTGTAGGGTTTCTTGCCTAAGCAGGGGCTTGGATTAGAAGACCTCCAAGATCCCTTCCAACTCTGTTATCCTGTATTCTGTAAGTGGAATTAGCTCATCTCATTGAGTTCCCTTTCAGGTTTACCAGAAAAGGTTGACAGTTCTTCATGAAATCGTATTCACTGATGAGGCAAGAAAGACATACTTGAGGAATTTTATTAAAGTACAGACATCTAGATGTATATACTAATCCCTACCAAATAATTTCCAGCTGCTAGATATTTCAGATTTATTGGAAGCCTCTGATTCTCAAATTTGTGAGAATTTATTTTTGCTGTTGCTGTTGTAAGGCAAATGAGAGGTCCTAGTGATTACTAACAAAACTATTCTTAAAACATGACACCAAGGACTGTATTTAAACTCAGAATGGTAAAGTTATACACAATAATACTATCTGCTGAACACATAGATAGGTTGAGCCGCGGTGCTGCAGTGATTAGAATGCAGTGCTGCAGGCTACTTCTGCTGCCTGCCGGCTGCCTGAAATTTGGCAGATCGAATCTCACCAGGCTCAAGGTTGACTCAGCCTTCCAACCTTCAGAGGTGGGTAAAATGAGGACCCAGATTGTTGGGGGCAATATGCTGACTCTGTAAACTGCTTAGAGAGGACTGTAAAAAACACTGTGAAGCGGTATATAAGTCTAAGTGCTATTGCTATTGCTATTTACTCTATAGTGTGATTGTTCTCACTGAGAGCTGAATTATCATAGATTGGAATACTCATAATAATTTGAACATATAACTGATAGATCAATTGATTGATTGATTGTAGAGCATTTCTAAGCCACTCCTCAAAATATTATTTTGAAACGTTTTATGTTAAATCCAGTACTTTCTATTGCTTCATTTTCCTCTTTATTTCTTTTAAATCTATGTTATAACTTTTAAAAAAACTAAAAATAATCAATAAATCATTTATGACTAATTTACAAGAGACTTAACATACAGGGAAGCCACTATGTCTTCTAGATGATCAGTGCTGAGAAAACAAGTCTGACATATGATAACTGTATCATCATCTAAGTGGTTTTTCTATTTAATGTTTTGTGAAGCTTTTGGGACATCAGAACACATAATATCTGGCTAACATTCAAGGTTACATCAACAGAATCCCACTCACTTGTCCAGAGTTTCCTTTGTCCTACCCTCTACATAAGGTGCCCTGATAGCGCAGTAGTTAGAGTGCAGTATGGAGTTTGATCCTGGCAGATCTCAAGGTTGACTCATCCTTCTGATGTTGGTAAAAGGAGGACCCAGATTGTTGGGGGTAATTGTAAACCACCCAGAGAGTGCTATAAAGCACCGTGGTGAGGTACATGAATCTAAGCACTCTCGTTACATATGCTTTCAAATTGCTAGCTGGCCAGGAGCTGGGGTGAGTAACCGGAACTCACCCCATCATGTGGCGTGCAGGTCTTGAACTTGCCTGTCAGCTTTCCAGCTGACAATCTCAGCAGACCCTGATTCTTGGAAGTCTATCTGTGGGTCTGATCTAATGCTTTGGTAAACAATGCGGACCAAAAATTATATGACAATATGTTTGAGCAACAGTTGCAGGCATTTACATACACCTTAAAGAGATACGTGACAGAGAAGGCCTGTTGCTAGACAGAAATAACATCTTTTAATATGAGCTAATGGAAGTGAACCATGCATCATCTACTACTACAGGTCCGGCCTCCTCCGAATCTTCCCAGGTATAGTCTGGCATATCATAACTGGAGTAATATACAAACAATAAAACATCTTGCATCAATTCTGTCTAAATCTAACTAGGAGTAAATTTGATTTTTTTTCTTCCATTGTTGCTAATTCCAAATCATTTTAACTTTTGATATCTCTTTATTTACAATATAGGATGCTAGCAAAGCATTCATGACAGGTTTGTTTATTTCTCTGGCATCAAATGGAGAGAAAGCTAAGCAGAAAAGAAGGCTATATTACTTAGTGATTTGAAACAATTAGAACCCAGGCATAAATGCAACCTAATTTTAGAACAAAAGATAAAAGCAATACGGAATTAATTAGATTTAATGGAAGTACATAAATGAGACTTACAAGAGTAAGTGATAATGAGTTGCTCTGTTCTCAATTAGTGCTTCAAGAAATGGGAGTGCTGCCAGTGATCAGCCATGGCCAGCAGCACCTGGAAGTAAATCAGGGGTAGATAAAATGATACACAAGAAGGCAAAAGAGTGTTGAGTCCCTTGTTGTATAAACCCTTGTTGGCAGAAACAGTGGAAAACCTATAATGTATTGATTGGGAATAGAATCAACAATATAAAAGCTGGAACTTTTCTTGGTTTAAAACAACTTTTTGTACAGCGTAGGATTGATACTCTTCCAGGAAGAAAGTCTTGTTTGTGAGACCAGATCTAACATATGCCCATGTAATATGTTGATCAAGTATTATATAAGCAGATGCCTCTGTAGAAGCCAGACACTCCATTTCTTCTCCAGCCTAAGCCAAAATGAGCCTGTAACTAGAGAGATGTAATTACAGCAACCTAAGTACCATATTTTTTGCAGTATAAGACGCACCGGAGTATAAGACACAGTTTAGTTTTTGGGGAGGAAAATAGTGGGGGGGAAATCTGCCTACCAGGTATTTATCTGGCTAGCATCCTTCGTCTGGTCAGCTTCAGCACATTAGTTTGCTGGTTTTTATCCCCTGCTTGGGGATAAAAAACAGCTTCTAAAGCACAACTGATCTTTGGAGAGAGAAGCAATGAGAAAAGCAGGCAAACCACGGAGATCGCTTCACTCACTAGCACCTTCTTAGGGCTGAAAAAAAGCTTCGAAAAAACCACATTCAGACCAGTGGTGGGTTCCTCCCAGTTCGGCCCAGTTCTCCCGAGCCAGTAGCGGTGACGATATGACGTCACTAAACCAGTTCTTCCCCCCCCCCGCACCCCCGTGTTATTCTTATCTTTTATTTGGCCCCACCCCCAATCTATTGCTACCTCCTGAGTCCCAGCTGATGGCTAGAGGGAAAAAAACTGTTTAAACTCTTGCCGCGGGGCTTCAAAGGGCCGCCCTAAAGCTGATCAGTGTTAAAAAAAAACAAATGAGTAGACCAGTGCCTGCAAAAATACATGAGTAGATCAGTGCCTGCAAAAATAAATGGGTAGACCAGTGCCTGCAAAAAATAAATGGGTAGATCGGTACAGCTCTGCAAGCAGTTAAAAGGTAGACCAGTATTTCTGCTAAATCCTAAATAATTGTTACTTGACCATCAAGCCACGGCCACAAAATAAGCCACGCCCACAGGACCGGTAGTAAAAAAATTTAACCCACCCCTGATTTGGACGCACCCAAATTTTCAGCCTCTTTTAGGAGGAAAAACATGTGTCTTATACTCTGAAAAATACGGTAGTCCATAGTTCAAGCCCTTGATCACATCAACCACTTTGTTGATGGAGAGCACTAATTCATGCCCACCATAAAAACTATGTTAGGAAAAGAAGGAAAACATTCTTTTAAAACGGAAGCAGCTAAAGGCAACTTTAAGACACGTTTTCTGAATAGTTTTAATCCCAGAGCTATCATTGCACTCAACAATGAACTAAAGGGCCACCATCAATGAGCTGTTGGACAGCATTACTTAGTCTGTTGTGTGGATGTTTGGGTGGTTTATGGGTGGAGAATTGTGGTGGGTGGGAGTGTGCTTGGGGGTTGTTATGTGTGTTGGATCTGGTCTTTGGGTGTTAAGTGAATTTCATTGTATGGATGTACTGTGTATACACATACAATGACAATAAAGTTATTTATTATTTATTTATTAAGATGCTTCAGTGATAGACTGGCAGGATAAAATCAACCTCATGAGAACTTCTCATACCAGAAACCAGAGTGTGTTTGCATATTTGTTAGAGGAACTGGAGGATCAGCCCTAAGGCTGTTTTTCTTCGTATCTGTTTCTTGAATGTTCCAATGATCAGATATCACCTCTCTTCTTTCTATCGCAAATTTATGCCCTGCATTTTCTGATGGCATTTCGGTAATAGCTAACGCAATCAATATTGCATAAAAGCAACAAAACAGAATCAGTACATATCTACGATCATAGGCCTTAATAAGATCCTAGAAAACTAAAATAGTGTGTTTTCTTAGCTTTCATTAGATGTACAACTTTAAGCTTCCCCCACCTCCTATTCCAGAAAGTATGAGAAGAGGGAATTTTGTTTACTTGGCACTAAACAAATATTCTTATAAACACAATTAAAATTGAAGTGAAAGAGGTGGGCGGTGGGAAACGTAGAATGCATAAACAAGAAAAAGAATAGGAAAAGTAAGTTCAGGAGAAATATACCGTATATACTCGAGTATAAGCCGAGTTTTTCAGCCCGTTTTTCAGCCTGAAAAACGCCCCCTCGGCTTATATGCGGGTCACAAAAAAATGACTTTCCCTGCAAGCTAGGAAACAGCGGGAGAAGGGGGTTTGCTTACCCCGCCCACTCCCAATCTATTGGAACTGCCTCCTGAGTTCCAGCTGATGGCGAGAGGGAAAAAAAACACTTTAAATTCTTGCCGCGGGCTTCAAAGGCCCCCCCTACAGCTGATCAGGGTTAAAAAAAACAAATGAGAAGATCAGTGCCGGCTACAAAAAGGTGCCTTCTGCAAAGAGCACATTTTTTTAAAAAAGGTGCCTGCTGCAAAGAGCACATTTTTTTTAAAAAGGTGCCTGCTGCAAGGAGCACATTTTTTTTCTCCTGCTGAAACCCAAAGCGAAACTAAAACAGCTTGTTGGCTTTGCTGTTTGCTAAGGCAGATTTGATTTCTTTTTCCTCATCAAAAAAGGTTGGTGCAAACAATGGGAAATTTATGGCAAATGGCAAAAGAGGGAAGTTCAAGATTTTAAAACACAAAAGAAAAAAAAGCTCTATTTAAATAGGGAATTGTAATAATTGAGATATTATTAATTGTATATTGTGTTGAAAGCAGAAATGGTTAAGTTGTGGTTTGGAAGAATATTGGGGGAAATTATTTGGTTTATTATTATTGGTAAATATAATTAATTGATTTGTAAGAAATTGGATTGCATGGAAATAATTGGAATATTCAATATTCAAAGAAAATACATTGTATGTTTGTATGTGTGTTTCTAATTATTGCTATTTATTCATATTTGTTCTCCTTTTATGCACATGGACTACTCAGAGGGCTCAAAAAGTTATTTTTGACTGGTCCTCGCACTTGTGACCAGTCCTTGAACTTACGACTGTCCTCGCATTTTACGTTTTGGCCCTATCTTGTCACCATGCAAAATGCCTTGCAGCATTCTTAAAACCATGTCACTCATTTCACAACTGCTTCTCTTCACCATGGTGACAAGATAGGGCAAAAACGTAAAATGTGAGGACAGTCGTAAGTTCGAGGACTGGTCACAAGTGTGAGGACCAGTCAAAAATTACTTTTTCAGCCCTCTGAGTAGTCCATGTGCACAAAAGGACTACCCAGAGGGCTGAAAAAACTGATTTCTGACAGGTCCTCGCACTTTTGACCAGTCTTTTTTTATTTTGAAATTTAACAGTAGCCGCTGCATTTCCCACCCTCGGCTTATACTCGAGTCAATACGTTTTCCCACTTTTTGGGGGTAAAATTGGGGGGGTCGGCTTATATTCGGGTCGGCTTATATTCGAGTATATACGGTATTTATGTTCCCTTAAAACATAAAAGTCATTGACATAATGTATATTCCCTAAAGATACGGAATCAAGACTGAAAAATAACAGAATAGATGGCCTGAAGGTCTGACAGCAGCAGATATCGCAGAACTGGGGGCAGCAACTAAGAAAGGGCAATTTCAGATTACTTAACAGTTGATTTTTAAAAAATCATAGTGTGCTGAAATCATTCATTCATTCATTCTGTATACATGTCATTTCTGAAATCTCTTTTACCAGGAACTTCCTTTCTCTTTCTTTCTATAGTTTGAGATTAGATAGATAGATTTATTCTTGTGAGTGGTAAATGGCCCTGTAAATGCTTGTTTAATTTTGGTCACTCATTTTACCTATCCCTTGTAGGACATATTGGGGGGCAGGGGGCGGGGGGCGGAGGAGAACCATGGCTTCCCCATTAAAAATAATTTAACACAAAACACCAAAAAACTGATTGGGCAATAGAGGTGAACATCTTCTCACACATTTCTTAGCCACCTTCTAATTAATATTTTTAATTTGACTAAGCGCAAAAACACTGTACTCTATCCCTACACAGATCTACAACATTCTCTTCTTTCAAATACATTTTAAGAACAAGTTCTTTTTCATTCAATTGAATAAAAAGTCAACTTGCAAGATTTTTTCCCCCTACATGGTACTGAGTTTGTTCACCTTTCTTGCTTTTACAATTAAAACGGAGCAAAAAGAGAAAAATTGCCAGCATTCAAATGAAATTAGACATGATCAAAATTAAGAAATATGGCTGCTGCTTCAGTGAAGAGTAGGAAAGACAGAGGAAGCTTCCTCTAGGGCAGTGACGGCTAACCTTTTTGCCATTGCGTGCCAGGAGTGGGGTGGGGATGGTTCCCACCGAAAGTTGGCAAATGGGCTGTTTTGGGTCTCCGGGGGGAGACGGGGGGAAATGGCGGGAGGCCGTTTTTACACTCCCCAGACTCCTAGAAAGGCTCTGGAGGCTGGGGAGAGAGAAAAACGGGCCTTCCCACCACCCCCCGAACTCCTCAGGAGGCAGGAAACAGCCTGTTTCCCTACTTCTGGTGCGCCCAGAAGGCTTGAAAATCAGCGGCGGAGCTGAGCTTGCGTGCCCACCGATATGGCTATGCGTGCCACCTATGGCACATGTGCCATAGGTTCGCCATCACGGCTCTAGGGCATGGGTCCTCAAACTATGGCCCGTGGGCCGCATGCGGCCCACCAAAGCCATTAATCCAGCCCGCCAAAGGTTGCCCTGCCCCCATCACCCTGCCAACCCTTCAGCAGAGCGCAGGACTTGCCTTCAAGAGCCCTAGGGCTGGAACTGAAAGGTAGGTTCAACAGTTTTGGCCTGCAGAATGCTTCTGGAGGTGGGGGTGGATGAAAGGAAGCCAAAAAACAGGCAAAACGGCCCATTTTTCACCCCCCTCCTCCAGAAGATAGATAGAGATAGACACAGGGAGAGAGGGAGAGAGAGGGAGAAAGAAAGAGAGAGGAAGAGAGAAAGAGAGAGAAAGAGAGAGGGAGAGAGACAGAGAAAGAGAGTGGGAGAGAGAGAAAGGGAGAGAGAAAGAAAGAGGGAAAGAGATAGGGGGAGAGAAAGAGAGGGGGAGAGACAAAGAGAAAGAAAGGGAGAGACAGAAAAACAGACAGACAGACAGATTTCTCAAATTCCTTGGGGCTGAGAAGAATTGCTGCAAAACTAAGTTTCCTGAAGTGAACCACTAGACAACTGAAAAAACGATCTAGTAAACGATCTAGTAAAAAGAAAAAGCAACCAAAAGAGCAACATGTAAACAAAAGCAAATAAAACACAAATTAAAGTTTAATTTGTATGCATTGTTCAATGGGCTGTTAAATTGGCCACACCCACCTAGTCACACTCCCACCTAGCCATGCCCACCCAGCAATCTGGCCCCCCAACAGTCTGAGGGACAGTGAATTGTCCCCCTGTTTAAAAAGTTTGAGGACCCCTGCTCTAGAGCTTATAAAGTGATAACTTTCCTTTCTTATAACACATCTTTGGGGGTGGGAACAGATCAAAGTAAGTGGGGCAATGATGAAAAATGAGCAATAAGTCAGGATTGCCTGCATTCCCAGTTTCAGAAAATACTTTCCTTCTGTTTAAAATTTTATGTGAAGATTATTTTTGGTCTTAAGTTTCTTATCATGTGTTTTTTTGAGCAATGGCTGTTTTGCTGTTTCTGCTGGGAAGTGGGAGGTGGGATGTGTGCATATATCTGTGCGTGAGAATGTTGTTTATTTGAAAGAGAATACTTAGTGCCAGTAGTGGGTTCCACTTACCTTCGCAACCAGTTTGGAACTGTGAGCATGCACATGGGCGCATTTGCTTCACTCGCACGTGGTGCTTTTGCGCTTGCGCACAGCATCCACGATGACATCCGGACAGGTGGGCGGAGCCTCCTGCCACCGCCACTATCGGTTCTCCTGAATCAGGGTGAACCGGTAGAAACCCACCATTGCTTAGTGCATACAAATTAAAGATCAGTTGTTTGTATAAATGAGGATTCTCCATTTTGTACACAGTTAACTTAAATCAGAAATTATCGATTCATTAGCTACTCATTTTCTTCTGCCTCTGCCCTTTTGTGAAGAGAGATTTGTGGCAGATATGTATGCTATAATGTATGGCTTACATGGTTATTAGGGATGGAAGTGGTGTGTGTGTGTGGTTTTTTTTAATAAAAAGTTTTTTTTTTAAAGACAAACAAACATGTAATACATCAGTCCTTCCGTGTGTCATCTCGGTGTTTCTTCGTTGACTTCTTCTTTTTGTTACTCCTCCTCTTCTTATTTCTTCCTTAATAAATCCCATTTCTCTATTCCAATATTTTCCCCAAAATACATATATTTAATGTAACTTTCTCCTGTTTGCTTATCAAATTCTTTATATCTCTTTTCTATCCAATCATAAAATTTCCCCCATATCTTAAAATATTCCGTATCCTTTTTCTCTTTAATCATTAAAGTTAATCTATTCATCTTTGCGCAGTCCAAAATTTTTCTAATTACTTCCCCTTCTAAAGGGATTTTCTCTGCTTTCCATCTTTGTGCAAATACTATTCTTGCTGCAGTTATTATATGTATAATCAAGTATACATTTTCTTTACTAATTTTCTCTGGTAGGAGACCCAGTAGGAACAACTCAGGTTTTAAATCAATAAATTGGTTGAGTCATTTCTTCTATCCATATCTTAATTCTGCTCCAATAATCTTTAGCTTTTGGACACGTCCACCACATATGATAATAGTGTGTGTGTGTGTTTTTGGGGAGGATTTTTGTCTCTGGTTCTCACCCCACCCTTTCACTATGTACTCTGTTTATGACAAAAGTCATCATAAATTCCTGTTCATCTTCCTTTCAAGGACATATAGAAATCCCAAAACATTGTGATTCTTTAGCAGAAATGTTATAGCTGTATGTCCTCTGCCTTCTTAAAAATGTCAAATGTACCCAGAAGCCTACTATTAGATTTGATTTTAAAAATTGTCACCAGTTTGTCATCATTAAAATAAGTATAAGCTGGGGATAAAAACCAAGCAGTCTGAAATACTAGGAGTAAGGCAAAACACGACATCAGTAAGTATATCATCCCAGATTCAGTCAATGTCTGGATCAACATAAATCTTCAAGTAACACCAGAAGTTTATAGTAAAGTCCAAAGAGAGTTTGAAAAAGAGAGTGCCACAATCAAGAAGACACTACAGTGAGTCACTATACCACAGTTCATATTTACAGGTTATTTTAAGGTGAATATTGCAGTATTCTATTTATCCAAAGACATATAGTTAATCTAAGTAACTTTTTTGAATGTACCACAATGCATTCCTAATCTAATTACCATTAGTGGGGACCAATAACCCTCCAATTATTACTGAACTATATTTCCCAACATCTGTCACACTGGCTAGTGCAACTGGTATATTGTAATTCAGTGCTATATGGAGTGCCCTAACCTTTGAACCCATGCATATAGAGAAAGGCAATCTACATTTTTGTACTTTGGGGGGAAAGGTACAAAACAATATGTCGAGCCAAGCAACCTGCTCGACACTCGCTACCGCAACATGCCACCGGCGGGAGATATATACTTACACGGTGGTGGTGGCACTGGGTGTAGGCGGTCGCGTGCGGGGTGAGGGGTGGTGGCATCGGGTTACGCCGGGTTAAGGACTCTGTAACAACTCTTTCCATTCCGGGTGGCTCTCCGTCGTGGTTGCTGCCACCTCGTCACTGCCGCCAGGCACCATAGCTTGTACTACCTCCTCCCGTTTGCTATGGAACTGCGGCATCCATGACAGAGCATCGGCCAGGAAGTTCTTACTGCCGGGCATATATTTTAAGGTGAAGCGGAATCGTTGGAAGTAATGGGCCCACCGAACCTGTTTAGGAGATATACCTGGCATACCTGAGACAATATTGCAAACAATAATTTCGAAGAATGTGCTCAGGAAAGAGGTATTCAGCTTCAGTATGTTATTACACTTTACATTCTAGTATTAGTCTACATTCCCACCCATTGTAAATATTCCTGTCTTTACTCAAGGTGATAAGTACCTGCCAACAGAGAAAATGCTGCTGGCTGGATGTTCCTTTCATACAAAGGAATGTAGCTGTCCTGATAACTTTTATAGCTGTTAATGTATATGTTTTGATGACTACACAACCTGGTCTGTGCATATGCTTTATTTTCAGTTGTAAATAAAGATACAGAAACTGCTGTTCATCACAAGATTCAAAAATATTTAGTTGGATATTGCTTCTCAGTACATCTGGTTTCTGTTCCAGAAATATTTCAGAATCTCTCCTTTGAATCTTGAATTCCATATTAGAAGAAATATATAGCTTATACAATAACATAGCAGTATTCAGACTATATGTTTAAATCTATAGTTACTGTTAAACAACAAAAGGTCAGAAATATTGTTGTACTGATGCAGCTGTGACTAAACAACAGATTGCTTAATGGAGCACAAGCAGAGGGAACATATGGTATCATTGGGTTTCAGTTGATGTCCTGAACAGTTCAAGGGCTCTGTGGCATTTTTAAAATTGTTTTGTGCCAAAAATGTTTTTCTAACATCTCTTATTCTCTGTGATAAAAAAGAATTTGCTGTTGTATTTCCTTTTTCAAAAGAGAGTACAAGGCTGAGTGTAGGACAGTGAGTTATATTGCAAACATTGCATCAATAATATACGTCTTCCCCAGCTTTTCATACTTCAGTTAAGTCCCACCAAAGACATTCTCCCTGAGGCCTTTATTAGATCTGGAAAAAATAATAGCTGGGTGCTTTGGAGGACTGGAGATACATGTCACAACAAAGAAGCAACACAAAAACACAACTAGATACATTCTAAAGATTCTCTCTCTCAGTCGTTGTTGTCTGCGTCTCCATTTCATAGTGACTTCTAACAGTTGGAATGCACAAAAAACAACCAAAGTATGTGAAACTAGGTAATTAAATAAATAAATAACATTATAATGTCCTGAGTTATACTTTGGTTTGTGCCTTCAAGTCAATATTGAATCATAAATAGAAACACTACAGCATCATCATCTCACTACTTGCATCTGGGAAGCAAGCAGAAAATATGACATATCTCTTGGAAGAGAAAGAGAAGGTTTAGAAAATTGGACAAGAGATGTGATACACATCACTGTCAGTAGTGCTTTAAAATACAGTTGTGCAAAATGACTTGAGTTTGAAACATTTTGAGCAAAAGAACACCTGTCTGAGATCAAAACAAACTACATACATTCCACAACACTTGTTTTGAAGTTGAAGCAAAGCCAATGAACATGACTTGTCTATTTCAAGCAACAGCATTAGGAGAGTTTGATTATAGAATTATAGGGAACACAAAATGAAAGTGATTTACAGCTCATCTAGTCCAACTCCCTGCTAGCACAGGAATACACTAAACCAGAGTGAATACTATACTAAACCAGAATACACTAAACCACAGTGTATTCTGGTTTAGTGTAGCATAGTTGGCTGGAGAATTCTGGGAGTTGAAGTCTACAAGTCTTAAAGCTACCAAGTTTTGAAGACCTCTGGTTTAGTGTATTCCTGGGCCAGCAGGGAATTGAACTAGATGAGCTGTAAATCACTTCCATTTTGTGTCCCCTGTAATTCTATATTCAAACTCTCCTAATGCTGTTGCTTGAAGTGGACAAGTCATGTTCATTGGCTTTGCTTCAACTTTAAAACAAGTGTTATGGAATGTATGTATTTTGTTTTGATCTCAGACAGGTGTTCTTTTGCTCAAAATGTTTCAAACGCAAATCATTTTGCACAACTGTATTCTACGAAAATCTCCAACACTTCTAGGCAGATTGTTCCACAATTTAATATTACTATCAGGAGAATTATTTTAATATTCAGTCTGAATTTTCTTCCTTTAATTTAAATCTGATGGTTCTTAGCATGCTCTCTGTTTCAAAAAAGCCCCCTCACCCTCTATTGCAGTGTTGGCGAACCTTTTCAGCACCAACAAACCGGAAGAGCAGCTCCCCAGCGTGCACATGAGAGAGCGCCGGAAACCGGAAGAGCAGTCTCCCGGCACTCATGTGCATGCCGGGAAGCTGAGCTTCCGGTTTCTGGCATGCATGCGGGTGCGAAGACCAGCTGGCCAGACAGCTTCCTGGTTTGCACATGTGTGCCAGGGAGCTGCTCTTCTGGTTTCCGGTGCTTCCCTGCGCGCAAAGACCAGCTGGCTGGAAGAGCAACGGGCGATGGCTGGTGTGCTTGGAGAGATGGCTCTATGTGCCACTTCCAGCACGCGTGCCATAGGTTCGCCATCACTGCTATATTGGAGTAATTGTAGACCACAATTTTAGCTCCTCTTAATCTTCCCTTTTTGCTAGCTAAACTAGATGATCCTTGTGAGGCTTCATTTCTAAATCCTACTAGCTATTCATTTCTAAATCTTGCTAGTTGTTCTGTGAACCCATTTCAACCTATACTAGCTCCTTTAAACATGTGATATCCTATACTGCAAGTGTGATCTAACCAGTGCAAGATACAATGGAATTATGTTCTCCCATGATCTGGACAGGTCAACATTATATTGGCCTTTCTAGCTTCTCCATCACATTGCTTGCTCATGGTCAGTTATATGCTACTAGTAAATTTGCCCACATGCACTGCTTTTAAGCTAAGTCTCATCAGTCCTGTAGCTATGGACTTGACATTTCCTACCCAGGTGCAGGAAAATGTTCTAAATGTTATCCTGTATGATTTGGCCAATTAGCAGTCCTGTGGAGGTTATTTAAAATTTTGATTTTTTTTTCCTCCTGAAGTTTTAGGCAAATACCCTACTTTGAGTCATCAGTGAATCTGATCAGCATTCTTTCAATCCATCATTTAGAGAAGCAGTGTTTCGAGAGGATGAGCCAAAACATTCAGTCCATCAACTTGCTGATTTTAACACTCACCCTATTTGACACTATTGCTTTAGAACATTTATAAACCCTTCAATTTAATGCATGAGTCTATTAGACCACAGGTACATTATATTTGCAATTATTCATCTTGCCCACAAGGATATAATTGCCATATCTTTTCTTTAGTGTTTAGATAAACTGTATCTACAATATTCCCTGAGTGTACCTCATTTTATGATAAAAAATAGATTATTTCTTTTTGACATGCTGAATTCCACAAATGGTGGCATGGCATTTTTTCCCAAGTGGTTACCTTGGGATATGCTGTTTAATAGTTTGCTGTGCTACGTTACCCAGTATAAATGTTTAACTGCTGTATAGCTTCATGTGTCCTGTTCTTTCCTATATTTGAACATTAGGACTATATTTAATTATTTTCTGGCATCTTACTACCTCTCTGAGAGATTTCAAAGATTATAGTCAGTGGTTTTGAGATCACTTCTCCAATATCTTGAATACTTTGAGGTGTAATTATCTTATGTGTAATTATGTGATTCTGAATTTATTTAAAGTAGAAAGGAAGACTCTTATTATATCTTTATCAGTCCTAATTTGCTTTCCTCCCTTTTCTTAGTCATGCTAGGAAAGCCCCTTTTTATGTGCGGAAAGATTATAATTTTTAGTTATTTATTTATTTGCTATTTCCAATAATTACCTCTTCACTTTCTCCAAGCAGCATCTTCCTTGACACTTTTTATTTTGAAATGCTCTAAAAATGCTTCTTACTATATTTTGCCAGCTGAGCTTTATCCTTCTTCATTCCATTCCTACAGGCTTGAGTTACCAGCTAACTCCGTCTTAGTTATCTGCTTCTGTTTGGATTTCTGATACAACTTTCTTTTGCTTCTTTGTTTATTAATCACTATTTGACTATATAACTATTTGGCTTTTCTTTTTTTTTTATCTCACATGAATTGCTGGTGGTTGCACTCTTAGGATTTTTACAACCCCATTGACTTCAATGTTCAATCCTT
This sequence comes from Ptyas mucosa, assembly GCA_012654045.1. NCBI lineage: Eukaryota > Metazoa > Chordata > Lepidosauria > Squamata > Colubridae > Ptyas > Ptyas mucosa. The sequence goes on from WNWU01000002.1 coordinate 49,472,914, forward strand.
CTTAGAATTTCAGGTCATGCTGTTCACTGTTCATCTAAGTTCAATAAGATCTGCCTTCCTAAAGTCCAAAATATATGACATTTCAATATTTTTTCTCCTAGTTACTTTGAATTTCAATATCATGTGGAATGATTTTTCCAAAAGTGCTGCAAATATGAAGACCTCTTTTCAAATGTAAATGATTAGTGCCTTGTAATAACAATAAAATATTAATTTCATACTTAGCAAATACATGAGTATTTAGATTTGATTTCATCTTTTACCAACTCTTCTTCTAGAAATAAATCTTTTGGGTTTGTTTATTTTAAAATTCCTTTAGATCAAGGTCAAATTGTCTTAAGTATTTCTCTAGAAGTAGAGAAAAATTATATGATAATTCAGAAGCAACAGCTCTAAATTTCTTCTTTAGTCTCAGTGTCTTGAGTGCTTGAAGTCTTGAAATATCAGATTTGAACTCTAAAATGAATTCCAGATTTCTATCTTTCTTTCATCACTAATATAACGTGTGGTATTTTGCTCAATTTTGTTTAATATGTTCTTTTTTCATAGAAGTGGGTTTGTTTTTCTTTGTTTTAAAATGTATTACCAAGAATATAAAATTAGTTTTCTTATTGGTTCTAATATATATTCACAATGTGTGAATTTGATGATTTCACACCCAGTTGTGAATCAAACCAGATTAGTGTCCCATCACTATGTTCTGTTCCAATAGGTTTAGTCTGATAATAACATTAATTTGTGTTGAGCAAATTCTCATTTTCACAGCTGAGCAAACAATTGTTTTTTTCCCATTCAAATTCTCGCATATGTTCGGGATAATAGACTTCACCATGGGTAGGAGGTACATTGCAGTATCCTGTTACCAGTACTAGATTTACACCAGGCATTACTCATTCAATTATACAATGCAAACATGATATAAACACCAGATTAATCACTGGAGGAGAGTTGTAATTAGGAGTTTGTTCAGAAGACTATACGCTAAAGGTTTGGCTTCTCCTATTTGTTCTTTTTCTTCCTTAGTACTTATTTTCACATTTTAATTTTTTTAAACTTCTTCTTTTGTTCATCTTTCATGGCAATTTTGCCTAATCATTTTTTTTATTTCCTTGAGTTTTTATATGCCTTTTAAAACCTGCTGTATGTTTTATGCAGCTTTACAAAAATAAAATTTTCAGTGATGTGTGGAAAGAAATATTTTTGCTGAATAAAAGCCCTTTTGCTTTTTTGATTATGAAGAAAAATATTTCTCTTCATTCTCCTGGAAGTGAAAGGAAATAACATAAACATCAATGCAATAAATCACCTTAAAAGAAGAACTGAGCAAAAATGAAGAATCACAAGAACACATTAAAAAACATCTAGTAACAGAGCACCAATAAAATGCCCCATAGCACTCAACTAGATGATGCAAAGAATAAAAATGCCTTGTCTAGCACTGAAGAAATAAATTTGCAGGCGTGTCAGATATGGAAATATAGAATACATTCCACCACTGGAATGCCACTTCAGGGAAAGCTCATATGATAGATCTCAACAGAAGGAAAAGCTGGGAAAGGACTCTTCAAACCAGAAGAGTAGTCATCTAGATGTTGCTAAACTTAAACTCCAGCAGCCTCAATCAGTGGGAACAATCATCTTTCCCATTCTTAAATCTGATGCTATTTCTTATAGACTTCCACTGGGATACTAGGATGACCATATGCCATCACTTGCAGATTTCCACTGGGAAAATTAGTAGTGCACAAACGAGCCTTGAATATGGGTTAAACATGGTGGCACTTAAAAGACCAGTGCAGTCACAAATCTGAAGGATTACATTCAAATTCATAGAAAGTAATATTTCCATTTAATTCTGCTCTGGCCAGATCATGTCTGGAATACTTTGCATTTTAACTATCAAGTACTACTTCAGATCCACTGCAATTATTCTTTCTCTGGAATTTGGCAAAACAAGACCTCAAATAGAGTTGGTTGTATCTAATCTGTATTTATAAAATGGTAATTTCTCAAGTTCCTCACTTTTCCATCCTGCCAACAACCACCCTCACATTAATAGAATTGTGGAGAAGCTTCAGGAGTTTTCAAGAAGAGCTACCAGGATGGTAAAAGGAAGATAAATCAAGCAACCTAAGTCATTTAGAAATATGGAAGTTTCTGGACCTATGCTAAAATCTGGTAAAAGGTTTTTATTAATTTTATTGTAATTTCTTCAATGATTGTTCAGAATTGGGTGGCATACACACTTAAATAATAATATGACATCCTAGGTTCTTGGAAAGGACTTGATGCATGTGAAGTTCAACATCAAGTAAAGAACTGGCAGCTATAACTTCATATGTTTGCAAACAGATAATAATAACAACCACCACCAATGGATTAAAAGTAAGAGTATTCAGACTGAACATTATGAGGAATAATCTAATCATAACAATTGTTAAAGTTGTGGAATAGCTACCTAGGGTACTGTTGGGTTCCTTCTTGCTGTCCACCTAGAACAGGGGTGGATTTCTCCTCACTGGAGGTTTTCAAATGGAAGCTAGATGGCTGCTTTTAGAGATAGCAATAGCACTTAGACTTATATAGTGCTTCACAGTGTTTTACAGCCCTTTCTAAGTGGTTTACAGAGTCAGCATATTGCCCCCAACAATCTGGGTCCTCATTTTACTGGATGGAAGTCTGAGTCAATTTTGAGCCAGAGAGACCCAAACTGCCAAACTGCTGGCAGCTGGCAGTCAGCAGAATTAGCTGCAGTACTGCATTCTAACCACTGTCCCATCGTGGCTGATGATTTCGCATATTCCTGCTTTAAGGAGAGAAATGGACTATGTCACACATGAGAACACTTCCAACTCCTCTATTTTAACATACTGTAAATGAGATAAGTTTCTAACATGGAGAATTGTCCTAGGAGATCCAATACATTTGCAAACATAAGCTGTGAAAAAGCTTGCTAAATCTTCTAAAAAAGCTTGCTAAATCTTCTGTATTGTTGCCCATCTTGTCCACGAAGAGTTGAATATGACTCAATGAGACTTGACCTTCTTTAAAAAATAATACTACTTACATACCTATTCTCTATCTTGTCTAAAATCTTTACAAATTAAATAGTCCTCAATAGCATTTAATAATTTATTTACTCAGCAGTTCCTGGTTTAGCAAGAATTGTGAAAATAGTTTTAGAGACAATTTCATCTGTTTGTTACCATTAAATTGTTCGTGGAGGCATTATTTTGCCAAAAAAGTATTGGGCTCAAGGATTATATTCTCCTTTTCAGAGTGCATACTCTTGGAATTCTGTACGTTTTTTCCCTCATTTCTGCAAATTTAGGCCATTTATTTTACAATACGTATATTAAATCATGTGTTGATTCATGTTTTAGTGAAATGAATGCATTACATGTCACAAGAAAGTAAGCCAAGGTAGTTTATCAACACATGAATGAAGGGTCTTTCATTCTTGTAAGGATTAGCTTCATACATGTCCTAAAGTTACATTTTAACTCTAAAAAACTCTTCAAAGGCAGAAGGTTGAAAGGCTGCCAAGAACAAGGTGATTGTTAATAGGCAGCTGGGAAAGAAAGCCTAATTATTTATTTATGTGAGTCTTCTAATTATTGTTCAAAGAAATTGCCATAGCAGAAATGCCTGACTGTAAAGTCCTCACACCCACTAGACAACTGTTGAGGGTCAATTTGGAGCCTTGATGGAAAATCTAATCCAAACTAGAAACTTCTTCAGATTAGGATAGATCAATGGGCAAAACCTTCATCTGGATTCTTTCATGGGGTTCTTTTTATTCCAATGATAACTTTCTTCTCAGAATTAATTTAGCTATTGAATTCAGCCCAAGTCAGTTTATGCCTGTGGTCAAAATCAAGGTTGTGTTCCTTTCCTGTCTATATGCAAAAGCCAATTGGAAGAACCTCAAATACTTCTCAATTCTTACAATGGAATTGTTTCCTCCACTGTCCCTTTTCCCCCTTCTGTTCAATTGTGTCCAATTCACAGAGACTGTCTGGATAAATTTCTGCGGTTTTCTTGGCACGGTTCTTTCAGAAGTGGTTTGCCATTCCCTCATTTTCCACTGCCATTTAATGACCACAAACTAACTGAATGAGTGCGGTAGACTCTGCGACACAATTCAGTCCCTCAAATCTCTATAGTACCTGCCACTACAGCGGTACTATCTAATATTTGGGTTGGCTGAATTTGCATTGAGATCTATAGTTCAGTTTTATTCTAAATTAAATACGTATTAAAGTCAGGAGAATAAGGTAAAGGTTCCCCTCACACATATGTGCTAGTCATTCCTGACTCTAGGGGGCAGTGCTCATCTCCGTTTCAAAGCTGAAGAGCCAGCGCTGTCCGAAGACGTCTCCATGGTCATGTGGCCGGCATGACTAAATGCCAAAGGCTCACGGAATGCTGTTACCTTCCCACCAAAGGTGGTCCCTATTTTTCTACTTGCATTTTTTACGTGCTTTCAAACTGCTAGGTTGGCAGAAGCTGCCACAAATAACGGGAGCTCACCCCATTACACGGCACTAGAGATTCGAACCGCTGAACTGACGACCTTTCGAACAACAAGCTCAGCTTTTTATCCACTGAGCCTTTGCTAAGTTTTCTTAATTAAAAATATTCAAACCTTAGAATATGATTCACACTTTGAACTGCAAAGAATTTTAACTACTACAAGCCATTAACATAGAAATTCAGAGTAACGGTAATTAATTATTATATAGTGGGCAAAATTTGAAAAGGTTTAGATAATCATTGCCTTTGTAATGGCTAGACAAATGCAGTAGTTTTCTATCATTGTGTTATCATTTAACATCAATTAAAATATTAAATATTAGCCACTCTTTCTCATCCTTAATATTTTTATTACAGACAATTTCTCACTACATCTAATCTTATCAAAGCAAATATTTTGTTGGGAAACACAATAGTAGAACTTAACAGCTTTGCGCCATCAGAATTACAATATACCGTACATTTTTTTTAAAAAAAAATTATTTATATGCCGCCCTTCTCCAGAGACTCAGGGTGGCTTACAATGCATTAAGCAATAGCCTTCATACTTTTGTATATTTTATACAAAGTCAGCTTATTGCCCCCACAACCGGGTCCTCATTTTACCCACCATAGAAAGGATGGAAGGCTGAGTCAACCTTGAGCCTGGTGACAATTGAACTCGCAGTAATTGCAGGCAGCTGGATGTTAAATGCTGCCTTAGTGGGAGGCATTAGCCTCCAATGCCACTCAGGCTTAAATAATTGTATAGGTTATGAAGTTGGTAACTACACTTCTCCAAAATTATTATACCTAGCATAATTTAAAACAGTATAGGAATATGTCCTAATTTCTTTAGAATTATTATTCGAGTGGTAAATAGCCTTTTTGAAGAGAAAATAATTAATTGGAATTGCAACACTGATATACAGCATAAAAACAAATCTGAAAGCAAAAAAAAAAAACCAGATTTATAGAACTACACTCTGGCAAGGGAGACAGATTAGAACGCATAATTAAATGTGTAAATCAGTAATCAGAGAAAATGTCATATTACTTTTTTGCTATTAATTGAAAAGGAAAAGGTTGGGGGGAAAAAAGCTCTGTCAGACCTCCTCAAGTTATTATGATCATCCTCGTCGTCATTTAATGGAAGGACCAAAAGCTCCTTCTCCTTTCCTTCTCATATTCCATTTTGACACTTAAAATGTGTTGTTAGGTCAGGGGTAAGTGAAATGACGCACAGTGGTTGCTAAGTATTTCATAGGTACCAGAATAGTTAATTAGATAGATTTGTATGAGCTAATTTCAGTGCCGGAAATTGCTGTAAACTTCTTTTTTTCCCTATATATGCAATTGCGATCATTCTGCAAAATGCATGCGTATAGAGAATTTCAGTAACATTTTATGTAGTTTTATGTATAATGTATCTATTCATAGCTGTTGGATTTAATAGAATTTCTGAATAGGAGAAGCCTGAAGAGAGTTAAAATACTACCTGTACAAAATACTCATGCAACATAATACATTGCAAAAAACTAAATGTTTTACTTATACCTTGAACGTGTTGACTTTCTGAGGAATTGCCTACTCTTTTCTTTATTTAATGTACCTTTATTTTGTGCATTATTTTTTAGGCACTAGACAGAACCCTTACTGAAATTTTTTTCCCCCACCTTTAAATAATATGAGATCAGTGTAGCAATGCTTCTGGACTATAGAACATTCAAAACAATTGTATTTTACAGTATTGCATGGATAGAATGAAAGAGCCAATCTCTGTTCTTTCTCTTTCCCTCTCTCTCTCTCTCTTTTATAATAGCAGACAACGTTAGGCATAGTTGAACAGCTGCTACTAAAGCACTTGGGAAACATCTTAGTCCTCTGGTTGCTATGAAGAACCATAATGTTTTTTTGGCTAGTAAAATGGAAAAATGCTGGCAGGCTGTCAACTGAATTGCTCGAATGAACTGATCTGCCAGTGAAAGAGCACAGCTAATGTTCATTGGAGTACATTCACAGAGGCACAAAAAGTGCCTGTGGAAGTTTGGTAGCGATTACCATTCAGTGAATTGAATCTGCCATTCTCTGTGGACAATTAACTACCGTATTTTTTGGAGTATAAGACGCACCTTTCCCCCCTCCCCCAAAAAAGTGGGTGAAAATTTAGGTGCCTCTTATAGACCAAATATGGGCGGTTTTGGCCTCCAAAATCCTCCACTCGTCGCATTTTTGCCATCCCCGAAGCACTCTGCAGGCCAAAAATAGGCCCATTTTTGATGAAAACGTGCCGTGCAGAGCACTGCAGAGTGCTTCTGGAGGCCTGGGAGAGTGAAAATCCAACGTGTGGAAGCCAAAAACTATTTTTTCTTGTTTTCCTCGTGTAAATTTAAGTGCATCTTATAGTCCAGTACGTCTTATAGTCTGAAAAATATGGTATTTTGCTTCCCCCCCCCCCAAAACTTCTATAAACTTGGGAGTAAAAGCTCTTGAACATAAAATGGCTTTTTACTGGAATGCATAGGATTGCAATGTCAAATATACTATAAATAAACATGGCCTGCCAAGTTGACCATGTTAAAAAAATTGAAAATGCAAGGCTCTTTAGAGAAAAATTGGGTTAATATAAATATTTCAACAGTTGCAAGTTTTTTAAAGCTGTTTCTTGAACTAAATAGTTAATGGACTTATAAAGATATTGTTTATTTGGCAAATAGTTTCCGTGGCCCATACAGCAATCATTATGTTTTGTAATTTGGAGACTACCAGATTTTTCAATTCAACAAAAATGAAAAAGCTCCTTATATCAACTTTGCTCTGATGGCTATTTGAGGGTAAATACATTAACTTAGTTTAGTTCTGATTGACTGATACCTACCTAAAACTTTAAATTATGTCATGTTTTATAAATATAAAGGCTGTTTAGTTAATTTCTGTTGTATTTTCCAGTGGATAATGGATTTGTGTACCTTGCTTAGGGTGGAAATAGAAACAGGACATTGACTGCTGAAAGTAGCATTCATAAAAATAGGAGGCTTAAAAATACAATTATACATTTTGAGCTTGAATGTTAATTTAACATTGCTTACAACCAAGCAAAAGTACAAAGAAACATCTGGTTTAACTGTCTTGAGACTCCTCTCCTCATGTTCATTGACAAATGTAATTGATACAGACATGGCTACAAAATTGTTTGTTCTGCCATGTCTGTTTTTCCTGGGTTTTAATGATTTTTGTCTAGAACAATGTAAAAAAAAAGGCGTAAACACAAAATACTCATGAATTGTTCTAACCCAGCTCCCCAAACATGACAAACCCTCTGAAGTTAAATCAATGACTCCTTTATTAGGAGCACCAGCAGCCCTGGCAAAAAGTTTCTCTTTCATCATAGGCTAACAAGTCTATCTAGCAGGGAGATGAATAGTTGTCTGCCATATCTATTCATCTCCGCCCCCTGCCTTTTATCCCCAGAGCTAGGGTGGGGCTTCACTAGCACCGGTGGTTCTTCCTTCCCAAGGATCGGCCCACGGATTTCCACTGCTCTCCTTTCCTCTGCCTTCTGCTCATTCAGTGCATGTCAGGCACTGGACCCAGCTGTTCCTCCTCTTCCTCATCAGCCACCTCCAAACCTGGGGGCTGTTGACTGTCCATCTGAGAGCTGATGGATGGGCCAGGCTTTGCCTCTGTCTCTCTCTGCCAGCTCTATTCCCTCTTCCCCCTCAGAGCTCTCAGGTTGCCTTGATGCTGAACCCGAGTCCCATGCCTCCTCGTCATCTGATTCGGCCGTTGGAGAGGCTAACAGGCCACAACATGAATATCATAAAACAGCAGTCCCCCAACTTTCCGGCTATTTCTGGACCGGTGGCGGCAGTGGGTGGAGAGGAAATGGTTTCGCATGCGCAGCACCAGTTGCACAAATGCAGCTTCGCACATGTGTGATTGCTTGCCACTTGTGAGGCACAGTTCTCAAAAGGCTGCGGCCCAGCACCAGGTTGCAGATTGGCGGTTGACCAGCTGACTGATCTAAAAGAATTTAAATTAATTTTTTTTTATAGAAAGATAAAGAAGATGTTGGTTAAACTGTGGTCTTGTCTATACTGCATAGTTAGACTCTTGCCAGAACAGGTTAACAGCCATTTGGCTACAATAAAAAAGGATTGTGTGGCCGTTTATTAATTCCCCAGTTATCATCCAGGGACCTCAGGATGTCTTCCTGCTCCATTTCCAAAGTACCCTTTTCCACATTATGTCTCCTCAAGGGCTATCCATTTCAGACAGCATATTTCACTTTGTTGCACAATTCATTGGCTATTTAAAAGAGGCAGAAACACCTCTTCAGTCAGGTCACAGCTTACCGAATGCTATTAATAGCACAAAGATTATAAAACACCTGGTTTGTAAATGGAAAAGAGCAGGTTCAAAACCCATCAAAACCTCTTTTGCATTACTAGATTTCTTTTTGTGGCCGTCTTTTTCTATTCTATGTGTGAAATATTTCTTTTAATGACTTGTAAAATTAGGCTCGGAGAAAGAGAAATAATAATTAAAAACATTATTGTTGCATTTTGAATATGCTAACTTTTATTTACAAAGCAAGTGCTTTAACCAAAATGCTGTTATAGAATATATGGTTAAGATAGCTCTAAAAGACATTAGAAAGAAATACGGCAGTAAGAAAGGATTGTTTTTAAAGAGCTTGTGCTCCTCTCTCCAATATGCACACACACACACAAAGACACACAGAGTGATACCGCTTTCTCTCTCTTCCTCCTTCCGTTTATCATCTATCTATTCATAGATCCCTCCCTCCCTCTTCCTCTCCCCCTCTCACTCTTTCTAGTGTGTGTCCATAAAATATAGGAAGATAAGTTATTGGCAATTATTTTCCAGGAAGAGAATGGGGGAAATTGTCCAATGAAAAAATATGGTTGCCTGTTGTCCAAAGTGAATACCTTGCAAGTTACATTCTGGAAGAATTTTCTTCAGTTGCTTAAGGACATGTCAACCTATACAGAGGTGGCTAACTGGCAAGTTTAGATATGCCTTAATTGCCTTATGCTTATGTTTATCTATTTGAAACCAATTTTGATAAGGAAGGCCTTGATATTTCAGATGCATTGGGCTTGATACTATTTTGCCTTGAGTTTGAAAATAAGGATGATAAGATGATGATGATGATGATGAAAAGAGGGGGGGGGAGGGAGGATGGATCTATAGTGGTCATGCAGAAATCCTTGAAACAACAGAGAAACAACCTGTATTTTAATTGTTATATTTTTAGGCACAATAATTATAATGGATTCTTAAATAAAAATAAATAAATAAATAAATAAATAAATAAATAAATAAATAAATAAATAAATAAATAAATTTATTTCTATAAGGACTCAGGGCGGTGTACAGCCTATTAAAAGCACAAAGACAGACATTAATTAAAAATAATTAAAATTATTAAATAATTTCGGCTCAATTTAAAACCCCAAAAATTTAAAACACCCAATGTAAAATCATTACATTGATAGCCCTGCCTGGTGGAACAGCAGGGTCTTGAGGGCACAGTGAAATACGCGGAGGTCGGAGATCTTACGCATTTCCGGGGGCAGTTCATTCCACAGGGCAGGGGCTCCCACAGAAAAGGCCCTCCCCTGGGTGTCGCCAGCCGACATAACTTGGCTGATGGCACCCTGAGGAGACCCCCTCTGTGGGAGCGGACTGGCCGGTGGGAGGCAGAAGTCGGTCTTGAAGATATGTTGGAACTCCTCGTGCAATTTGTATGATGGCAGAGTAGTATAAAGCTTCAAATTCTATAGGATCCTTTCGGGAGAACTCAGAAAAGATATAGCAGTCTTCCAATAAAATCAACAGACTTCATGTAAACAGAATCCTATGAATGTATTTTCTATAATACAGTATGAACTTGTCATGTATACAGATATAATAAAAACAAAAGCACATTTAGCTATGAAGTAATTGATATATAGAAAGCTAGTTTGGCATAATGGTTAAGGAATCAAGTTAGAAACTAGAAGACCATGAGTTCTAATCAGTGGTGAAATCCAATTTTTTTTTACTACCGGTTCTGTGGGCGTGACTTGGTGGGTGTGGTGTGGCTTGGTGGGCATGGCAGGGGAAGGATACTGCGACATCTCCATTCCCACCCCACTCTAGGGCCAGCCAGAGGTGGTATATGCTGGTTCTCCAAACTACTCAAAATCTACTACTAACTACTCTAATCCCACCTTAAATACAAATCCAACTGGATGATCTTGGGCCAGTCATTTGTCTCAGTCCTAGGATGGAGGCAATAGCAAAGTACTTCTGAAAAACCTTGCAAAAAAAACCATGGCCTTCCTTGTCCAGACAATCTCCAAGAATTGGACATGATTGCCCGGAAGAAAACAAAGAATTGACATTTAATAAGATACCCAATGTTTACAATTGAGTATAAATAAATGAACAAACTACACTTTTATAGTCACTAAACTGATTTCTTAATTTTCATTATGATTAGATTAAAGACTTATGATTAGATTAAAACTCTGTGACTGGGGAAAAAGGTGCAGGGGAAAAAAGACTTTATCATGTCTTTTAAAAACAATGTAAATTTAGAGAGGGGCAGAGACATTTTTACAACCTTCCAGCAATAGAGGCCTGCTTCCATGTGAGTGAAATTCTATAGGCAACATCAATAATTAATGTTAGGCATCGAAAGTGTTGTAAAATATAATTTTCATCCTAGGTTAACTCAATGTAGAGCTTATTTATGTATGTATGGAAGACAGTTATGTACCTAAGTAATTTGAACATTGTGTTAATAATAATATTTTAATATTTGGCTCAGCTGATTTATTAGTTCACATTTATTTAGGCGAGGCAGTGAGTCAGATTGATTACATTTGAAGAGGCAATCCTACTTTGACAAAATAGAATCTGGCCATGGTACAGAACTCTTACTTGTGAAATATGAATATCTATCTACTCTTTCATTTTTAAGGGAATTATCTTAAATAGAGGTTTATCTTCTTTTGGAGTAAATCTGGACTCATTATTTTGGAATTTTCCGCTGTTTTATCCAACTGATATCCCATGCAAAAACTGGAAGTTCTGAGTAGGCCAAATTGTCATTTGATTGACCTGTTTCTCACTATGCACAACATTTTCTCCATCTATGCCTGTAGCACATTGCCATTTCTGGTTTTAGATGGGGTGACACTGCCCTGGACAGAATCAGTGCATAATATGGGGGTTCTTCTGGACTTACGACTCCTGATAGAGCAGTTAGCAGTTGTGGGTAGGAGGGTCTTTGCAAAGCTGTAAGTTGTGCACCAATTATGATCTTTCCTGGACCAAAAATTCCTGCTCACAACTCATGCCCTAGTCACCTCTCGTCTTGACTATTGCTATTGCAACACACTCTACATGTGGCTGCCCTTGAAAAGTATTGGAAAGTTAGTTCAAAATGCAGTGGCCCACATGGTTTTGTGCAGACCTAGATGTGCACACACGGAATGAAACAACTTGCCACGGCCACTCACTGCAGCCAACTCATAGCAGCCAAATTGCGACAGCCAACTTGCTATGGCCAGCTCGCTGTGGAACAACTCGCTGCAGGATAATTCAATAATCCAATTTAATTATTTAAAATAATTTTAAAAATTATATTAGTGTAACTCTTTTCTCGCAGTGAGTTGTCCCATGGTGAGTTGGCCATCGCGAGTTGTCCCGCACCAAGTTGGCCATGGCAAGTTGGCCATGGCCATGGTGAGTTGGCCATAGCAAGCTGGCTATGGTGAATTGTCCTAGACCTATGTACAAGTGCCATGGGTCCTGCAGCAGCTGCATTGGTTGCCAATTTTCTTCCAGGTCCAAATCAAAGTGCAGGTTGTCATTTTCAAAGCCCCATATGGCTTGGAACTAGTTTATTTGAAGGTCTGTCTTTTCCTGGTCTTACTTACTTGACCCGCCATAGTGTGAAAGCAGGGGATGCCTCAAGTCCCTCTTGTTAAGGTCAGCCATCTAGTGTGATCAAGAAAAAGGGCATTTTCTGAGATGGCTCCCTCCCTATAGAACATCTTAAGATGTTATAGAGATAAGATTGGCCCCCACTTTGACTCTCTTTTACCTGTTTTTGCCAATGGGCTTGGGGATCCCAGAGTGGGATGGAGCCCATCAAGTGACTTATTTGATTGTTGTCACCGGGGGGCAAGTTATTGCTTTTTTGGTTTTTAATTTTTGTAAACCACCTAGCATCACTGAGAGTGAGTTGGATGATCATATAAATTTTCTGAAATATAAATAAATTTTGGATCTCTGATTTTTCTCAATTTTTCTTTACTTTCCGAAAGTTTGTTGCTTCTCCTCCTTAGAAGTCTTTATTTCTTTTAGTAAAGATTTTGTTATTCTTTATTTCTAGCTACATATGCCTCCATTGTTCTAAGATCCCATCTGTGATTGCCTGCATTTCTGAATCCAAAAAAGCTTTGTGAAAAGAGTTCCCATGTTCTACTTTCCCTTGGGACTTAACTGAAGTTTGAGAAGCCAGGAAGACTGAAACTGTTTGAAGAGATGACCTTCTTCTCAATTCTATTTTAAGTACAAAAGGATAAAATTGTAAATCCCATCCATAAAAATAGTCCTGAAATTAATATATAGTATAATTGAAACAATAGATGAATTCTTAATCATCAGACCTCAATGAGACTAGCTGACAAAAAAAGTTAGAAGGAAGGTTTGGCACGCCACGGCCATTTTGCTGCCGTGGCCCTTTCACACAAATATAATATTCCCATTTTAGAGTGATGCATATTCCATTTTTAAAATTAGTGAGTAAACTGCCATCCTGAGCAGTCGTGAAATCCGAATTTTTTTACTACCGGTTCTGTGGGCGGGGCTTGGTAGGCATGGTGTGGCTTGGTGGGCATGGCTTGGTGGGCGTGCCAGGGGACGGATACTGCAAAATCTCCATTCCCACCCCACCCCAGGGGAAGGATACTGCAAAATTCCCATTCCCTCCCCGCTCCTGGGGGAAGGATATTGCAAAATCTCCATTCCCTCCCCACTCTGGGGCCAGCCAGAGGTGGTATTTGCTGGTTCTCCGAACTACTCAAAATTTCCAGTACCGATTCTCCAGAACCTGTCAGAATATGCTGGATTTCACCCCTGATCCTGAGCTAAACCAGCATTCTCTAAATAAAAAGCAATATATTTACATACCGGATATTAAATCCTTCAGTTTGATCTTTGTTTATATGCAATAGGTAGAAAATGATAGGGTCCCCTTTGGTCTAACAACAGAGGCACAATGAGTACAATGTCTGAACCTGAAAAGGCACCCTACAAAATACTATCTACAGAGGAGGAGAAACGAGTGGTCCATTGACAACTAGGGCTGAATGTGGTGGTGTCAGCTTGTGCTGTAATCACAGAATGTAAACACATTGTTGCATCTAACAAAGGACTTTTGGCACCTTTATACACCAGCAATGCACATTGGCAGTTTAGCGCTTGTTGTTGGCTTGGTTTAATGTCTGCCAGTTCACTGAGAGTGAATTGAAGTTATATGAGCCAGATGCATGGGGAATAAAAAGACTTTTGTGTATACAATTGAACCTGTCGTCCTCTGTTTTCAAGGGACAGTAAACAGAGGGGAAGGCAATATGGTAAACAGAGGGGGAAAGCAGCCATTCTTGGCTATTGACAATAGCAGCCATGATAGCAATAGAAGGTTTGAAAAGAAGAATGGGTTTTCATATGCCAGTGTGTGTCGATGCGTTCTCAGTCAGAATGGATCTTTAATTCTTATCCCACTCATCATCTTCTGAGCCTTTGTCATCTACAATTCTGAAAGGACTCTAATAAATGGAGGGGGGGGAAAACCACATGGAGCTACTGATTTAAAGCTCTCCCCCTTTCAAACTCCTCTCAATCTTTTATTCTTCCTTTCATGACCTTGATTACCTGCTGGCATTTTTCTAAAAATCATGGAAAATAGATTTTCTTACATGGGTCTGCTTTGTTATTTAAAACAAAAACCAACCCCCTCCCACCTCATTTGGAAAAAGCAGCAGTAGACTAATTTCATAATAGTGTCTAGATCACAAAAATGCCTAGTAAAAATTATACATAATGGAAATGTACCTGTTTAAGAATGAAAGCAGAATAACGTTTCGGACTGGAACATATTAGCATGCTAACCTGAACTGTAGAATGAACTAGGTTTAATGATTCTGGTAGGCTAGCCTTTTGCTTCTAGAACTATAGTGATAATTGATTTTTTTGTGTGTGTTCGTTTTCTTATGTCTTGGAATTTTCAACACAGTATATTAATTTGCTTGGAGACAAAGAGTTTGCAGAAGTCCTTTTAATTCAGTTATTGAACTGATGTTATATACCAGTGATGGCGAACCTTTTCGGCACTCGTCTCACGTATGTGTGCGCTCTTGTCTGGGTCGTGCTCCGGAAAAGCTGAACTTCCGGGTTCTAGCGCACATGTGCGCCCAACGATCACCTGGCCAGCGCTCATGCACATGCTGGTTTTCGACACTGCCACGCCAGCAAAGGGATCACACTCTGGAAAAGCTGAACTTTCGGGTACTAGCGCATATGCACATCACCTGGGCACACCGGTTTTCGACACTGCCGCGCACAAAGGACAGCTGATCATTGCACACGCATGCATGCCAGAAACCCAGAAGACAAACAGGCAAGGCCATGCATGCCGGGCAACATGGCTTAGTGTGCCACAGGTTTGCCATCACAGTTATATACTGTAGTATTGCCAGGAAGCCTTAGGCTTCCCAAGTGAGTTCTAGATGACTTAAACTTGTTACTTACATTCAATATAATTATTTCTTTTATTTACATCCCGCCTTTATTATTTTTACAAATAACTCAAGGTGGCAAACATATCCAGCACATCTTTCTCCTATTTTCCCCAGAACAATTGAAATGAGTTTGGCTGAGAGGTTGACTGGTCCAAAGTTACCCGACTGGCTTCCACGGCTAAGGCCATGAACTTTGTAGGATAGTTGTTATTATATAAGAGAATCTCTTATATGATGCTCAAATTCCCAAAGAAAAAATGGGACATAATAAAATAAAATATTGGATTTGTTTTGCATTCTGCAATCAACTCTTTATTATTAAGTTTGGCAATAGATAATTGCTTTGCTTTACTATAACTGTATGTAATGGTGGTAGGGATGTTGGCAGTAGAATAACTTTAATCCTTTACAGATTTCATCCAGACTGAGTGTTCTGTGCTTGTTCTTTGCAATAAATTTTAGTTGCTCCAATTGGAGTTCTCTTGCCAATGAAAATAACAGATGTTTCCAATTGAAATTGAAATCTGAATTACAGTTATAGTGGATGTATCTGTAGATGAAAGATCAATGGATGAATTTTGAAGCATAGTGAAAACTTTGCTGTGTTTCTAGTTACATAAGCTAAAACATTGTTTTGAAAGTTAATTACCATAGTTGTACTGCAATTATATGCACATTTATTGACAGTAAACTCCATTGAATTCAATGGAATGTATGCCTAACTAGATTAGTGGTAATCCAATATGTCAGACTGTACATCTGAAAAATTTAAACAAATATCTTCATAATTATCACAGTTTCATCTAAGAGACAAACTTAAAGGTATTTATTTATTTTGCTTACTTACATACTTTGTTTTCTTTTTCAGGTAAGTACCATTCTGAACAAGAGATTTGGGGGTAAGTGTATTGAACTGAGTAGATATTTCTGGTGGGCAACCATTCTGCAAACTCAATATTCTAATTGCTTCTGCATATGAAAATTACTGGTCATAATTAGTCCAAAAGTAAGTTCAGAATGAGACATATTCAACAACACAATTGGGTAAATATAACCAAGTAAAAATATTAAGATATAGCTTGGATTGCGTCTGACAGTTATCATGTAAAATGAATGTTTTTCATTTTAACACTGTCTTCTGCCTTGAGAATGCCTGAATGACAGAATTTGGTTTTTCTTTTTTCCTTCAGTCCCTTTATGTACTCTTATTGAAAGAGCTTGAAATTTCTTTGTATAATTAGGATTCTTTAGAGAACCATCTGCATGATTGCTATTTATCTGAGTGACGTAACATTATGCTGTATGAATAGCCAGATTTCAGAAAGGACTGAAATTTGCAACTGTGGCTAAGCTGATCTCTAATTATACATACCCGATTAAGCTATAGTTAGTAACTTCATTCTCTTTGAAGAATCCTTGGTTTTGAAATTCATAGGGTATCTTCTAATGCAACCTCTTCTCCACAAAAGATTGAGTGCTTATTAGCTCTGATAATAGATACATCCTTACCCATATTGATAATATTTCAGAATTTTGCTGTATTTTACTGGAAATTGAGATACCTGCAAGATGTCACCTTATTTATCACTTATAATATTGCATTATCTATTCTCAAAAATGATGTCTATGTTGGTTGTGGTATATATGGCCATTTGTAATAGACAGATGGATTTTTTTTGTACATATTTTCTAAGTATTATTATTACTAAATCTATTTTAAGATCATGTGTTTTCTGAATACATAGGCTTTATATACCAAGACATAAAAATAAACTAGTTTAATCACACTTTTCTATAATAATCTTACACTGGATTATCTAGCTTGTTCAAATTCACATTACTTTATTTTACTTTATTCAGGATCTTGGACCCCCACTCTAGTGGTTGGGTTCACGTTTCATGCATAATGTATCGTTTAGTTAGAGCTTAGCACGGTAAATGTACACTGCTACTATAGTTTGTAACACATAGTTAATGACCTAGAACAGGCTATTATGGTTTATTCAACTAATAATTAAAACAAGCTGTGCTCCCCATTTTAGCTGTTGAGAAACATACACTAATAATCTTCCAATTTGTCCCTGAGATTTTTCCCTTGCATTTTGAAAACAGTTTCTTCTGAGGAAAAACCAATGGGCTTTCCTTTAGACTTATAAAATAAGGTGACTCAACGAAGTCTGCTTTTTATATTCTTGTATCTGTATTCTTGTATATTCATCTTTTCTTTGTGTTACAGCAGGGGAAGGAGAGCCTAGCCATTTTACTTTAGCTAAGGTAACATGTTCTGGCTAAGATTGAGGGTTCCAGGACCATTCATAATTTCCCCTTTTTATTCCCATAATTTCAGGGTAGACAAGGAAGCATAAGATGCAGTCCTATTCTCCCTATTAAATTCTCCCCAAAATACACAAGTGTGATTTCTTCTCTGGACACTAGATGTCAACTTCCCCAAATATAACTTCTGACCAATTGGAACGAATGTGTCTTTAGGCAAGAACTACAGCAATTAAAATATAGGACTACATGTGAGAGGTTTGGAAAAGATAAATTCTGCCTCAGCACCCATCAAGTTGCAGACTCTATCCTTCCAGGAAGGCCTTGACAAATCATCTCTCAGCTTAACCCATCTCACAAATTTGATGGAACGTTGCAATATCACTTGGAGTTCTTTAGAACTGATGAATTCTACTTGGCTTGATGAAGATTCTCAGTTATCCAAGTAGAGATGCCTGGAAGTTGAATCATGGAAACTAGATTTCTTTTTCTTTTTGGTTTGAAATGTTTCGCTGTTTATCTTCTGAACTTGAAGAAGCTACTTGGATAAACAGCGAAACATTTCATACCAAAGAGAAAAAGAAGTCCAGTTGTCTTCAACTTCCAAACAGGATAAATGGATATAGTGTAAATGTGACACCCCCCTCCCCAAAGTTAAAATAATTGGATCAGTTAGAAACGTCCAAATCTCTGTCCCCTTTGGCTACAATTAATTTTTCTCTGCCATTTTTGTCAATAATTTAGTTGTGCCCGACACTTGGCTACTCTATGAATCAGTACTCCCCCTGCCTCTCTGTCTTATATCGCCTTCTTCAGATCTGCCGTGGTCATCCTGGTGTCATCCTTTATAGTGTCCAGCCAATGGGTACTAGCCTGGCCCCTTCTCCTTTTTTTGCTGATCACTACAAGCATGCTTGACTTTTTGAGTGAGTCAACTCACATGACATGGCCAAAGTATGCTAGCCTTTGTTTGGTGATCCTGTCTTCGAGTGGTATGTTTGGTGAAGCTCTGTCTAGAACTTCTTTGTTTGTGACTTGCAGTCCACGGGATGTGTAATAGTCATCTCCAGCACCACAGTTTGAAGGAATCCATCCTTCTGCTATCTGCTTTTTTTCAGAGTCCAAGTTTCGCAGCCATAAGTAGGAATTGGAAAAATTATTGCCCTGATTAATTTGCATTTGGTTGGGTGGCTAATATCTTTACTGTTCCAGATGTTATTCATGTCAGACATTGCAGTTCTTCCAAGTGCTATACGCCTTCTGATTTCAGAGCTTTAAAGGACCTCACTTTTCTCACCATTGAACTGCATCTTGTTAACTAGGACCCAATGCTCAAATCTGTCAAAATCTTTCTGGATTTTGAGCTTGTCTTCCAAAGAGTTAGCAATTCCCTCCAACTTGGTGTCATCTACAAATTTGAAGAGTTTTCCTTCACTGCATGCTTTTCCTCCATGTAGATGTAGATCCATTGAAGACTACACGCTGAGTGCGGTTGGTCTCTCAACCTCGAATTCATCTGGTGGTTGTACTGTTCATCCCTCACCATTCTAGCTACAAAACTCAAGTATAGACAGACTTTCTTGTCTGAGGAAAATGGCACTCTTTCTATACGACAGAAACAACCATAGAAGAAAGCCAGAATTTAAGAGCTTTGAGTTGTCTATAAATAGGTTTCACATTATTCTCCTCTCATTTTAACCTGATGATCCCTTCTCTGCAACAGTGCCATCTAATGGCCCCAGGTGGTATTCCTTATGGATTACAGCAAGGCTGTCAAACTCCCAGACAGCGGGCTGGATGGATGCATCACGCACTGGCCATGCCCAGTTTAGTGAAAGGGGGGAAAATCCCGATACGTCACATGACGCCGCCATGATGACGTGAGTTTGACACCCCTGCATTACAGCATCTGTCTTATGGAACAGCACAGAGACACATACGGAGAGAGAGTTTAATGTTTAATGATTGAGGTAGCTGGTCACTTAAATACTATAAAAAACAAACAAATACCCATTTTCCTAATAAATATTATTAATCTGAACATAAAGAGAATTGTTCTTTTGCTATTCTTCTCCAGTCCTGGGGATATATGACAAGTATAAGAAATTTTGAGAGAAGAGAGAAGCATGTGACTTATTAATCCATTTATTAAGAGTTTATTTAAGCAAAGATATCCCAAATTTCTTTTTATTCCCTTGTTCCCAAAGTCCAGGACTTTGCCTTTTATAAATCCTTTTGAAAACAAGAACCATGAATTGTTTGTAGATGACATCCATAATTTGATAATTACCAGTAGATTAATTTAATTTCAATAACTCCCCAATAGCATATCAGTTAATATGTTTATAATGAAAGCATGGCTTTGTAGTCTCAGTCATATGTGAATTCCAGATATCCTTTGTTTTATACAATGGAAGTGATATCAGATTGCAAATCAGCTCTACTTATTTGAAGCATTTTATTCTTACTGTCTAATCAGAGAGGTTCCCAGTGTGGATCAGTAAAAAGAAACTTGTCCTCAACTTTATAATTTAAAAATAGTGACATAAAAGGAAAAAGAATGGAGAGGGAAAATAAAATAAAAATGATTAGATTATGAAATTGTAATTAGATCATAATTATAAAATGTATAATATAATAAAGGATTGTTTGTTTGCAATAGTGGCAAATGTCTGTAGCTTGGGTGTAGGATGAGAGTCGAGGTTCATTCTCCAAGCTTGTGGGTTGGTTTCCAAATGTTTCATTATCAGGCTAAGTAACAACTTCAGGGTGTTCTTATAATGCTTATAAGGGCTTTGTATGGTCCATAGGTCTTGTGATGGAAGGGTCATTTCAGGTGAGGGTCTTGTGATGAGTTCTGGCTCAGGCGTGGGTCACATCAGGTGAAGGTCTTGTGATGAGACTTGTGAGGGATCAGATATGAATCAGGTGAAGGTCTTGTGATGGAGAAGTCATATTGTTTGTATTTTTATCATGAAAAGGCACTAGCCTAGAATCTAGGAGACCAAGTTCTAGCCCAATTACAGTGTTGTGGGGAAAATAGGAGGAGGAAGGAAGAAGTAGTAGGGACCAGTGGTGGGTTTCTACTGGTTCGCCCCGGTTCAGGCGAACCGGTAGCGGCGGCGGCAGGAGGCTCCGCCAACCATCCAGACGTCATAATATACGCGCTGCGCATGCGCAGAAGTGCTGCCCGCGAGGGTGCTCACAGTTCCGAACCAGTAGTGAAGGTAAGTGAAAACCACTACTGGTAGGGACGTTCACCACCTTGAGTTATTTATAAAAAATAATAAAGGCATTTTTTTTAAAAAAATCTACATTTAAATGATTTAGATTGAGATCTAAAACGGCTATTATAAAGCTGTCTTCCAAAACTTTACCTAGTGCCTGAATTAACTCATTCTGAGTTTGCACAATACACTGAATCATATGAACCAGGTTTACATAAGATGCTAAGCTACATTCAATCAATGTCCTGTTGTTTCAGATAAATACTTTTGAAGGGTAACAATGCCAAGAGTATTACAATAAGTGATAACATGTTATGAAACCTTGATTCTTTACTTTCAAGAACTTAGCATCTCAACTGGTTTAGGAGCTATGTTTTACTATTTGTGCTTTCCAGTTATTATTGACTTCTGGTAAGTGCTTGGACAAGTCCCTGCAATTTACTTGCCAACTTTGTCAGAAGTGGCTTTCCTTTACCTGCTTCCTAAGGCTGAGAGAGTGTGACTGACTCAAGAACACCCAGCTAGCTTTGTGCCCAAGCTAGCACTAAAGCTCATATTCTCCCAGTTTGGAGCTTGGTGCCTTTAAACTGTTCTCACTTTATACATATAATTTAGAAAACTCAGCAAAGACAAGTTTAGTTTTAGAGAGTTTATTCTATCTCTTTTTTTTCCAGACTTGAACTTTAAGTAACATTGTACTTGATTTTTAATGATATACTTTCTTTCACATTTTATTTTTGATTCTTTTGCTGTTATAGTTTCAGATAAGAAGCAACAAAGGATCAAAAGTACAGGAAAGCAAGTAATAAATATTTTAAACATTGACTTTTTATAAGGCCAACCTGAAGTTCTGCCCAAGACATAGATTTTTGCACTGTGTTGATCTGGGCTTGAGATCTCAGATTTACTTAATATGTGGTTTCAGACATTGTATTCCTGAAGCCAATATTATCCTCTTGGGATGTCAGGATGCCTTTCTGGAGGGAGAAAAGAACTAGGGAAGGATAAAGGTATGAATGCCCAATTGCTTAACTTTCAGCCTGTTTTTGTAATCTGCTTTAGCATAATATAACAAAGAGCTTTCTCTGACATTTCTAATGCAAGTATTCTTTATACCAGCAGTTAGCAGTTTTTTGCTGGGAGAATAAGGCAGCAGTGGTTTTTAGAAAAGAATTATTAAAAGACCAAAAGCATGCAATTTTTTTCAACTGAGAAAAGTAATCCGGTACCTATCAATGCTTGGATTTATAAAATCTATAAATCCAGCTATCATGATCAGAGTGTAACTTGTAGTCTAAAGTATCTCTAGCATTAAGAGGAGTTGATTCGTGGAGTTCAACCAGAGTGAGGAATCTCCATAAAAGCTTGTATTGAGGATCTGTCCTCTGAGTTGTAAAGTCATTTGCTAAGTGATTTCTTATTGCTAGGATGGTATAATAAAAACTACTGATGGTCCAAGGGGCTGCGATGGCTCAGCAGTTAAAGAAACTGAGCTTGTCAGCTAAAAAACTGACAGCCTAGATTTGAGACCCAAGCACTGCACAATGGGGTGAGTTCCCATTCCTCCTCCAGCTCCTGCTCACTTAGCAGATCGAAAGCATGCAAACGCGAGTAGATAAATAGGTATTACTTTGGTAGGAAGGTACCAGTGTTCCATGCACCTTTGGCGTATAGCCATGCCAGCCACCTGACCATGGAAAATGTCATCAGACAATGCTGGCTCCTTTGGCCAAGAAACAGAGATGAACACTGCACTCTAGAGTCAGACATGAATGGGCAGGGGAACCTTTACCTAGTGATTGTCCTTTATGGGTGATTGGGTAACCTGTAGTGAAGACTTTTGGAAACCTGTAGTGAAGAAGACAAAGCAGTTTTAAGGGAGCAAGTTTACTCAATGAATAGTGAGATCTAACAAAAAAATTACTTGTGGAATAGACTGAATATTTAGGAGAGAAACAAAAGAATCTGAAGGCATGGGTGGTATTAGCCCTCTAATCCAAGCAAGAGGATGGGAAAAGGAAAAAGTATGACAGTGTGCAGATGGTTATGAAGATAGCCTTGAAGACATAAATGGCAGCTGTTACAAAAACAACAGTTTAGCCCAAAAAGACAGGAAGGTGTGAGAAGAAACTGAAGTTTGGTCCATCTTGATTCTCTTGGGTACAAGGGGTGGTAGATGAAACAGAAAGTCTGTCAGGATTTCAAAGATCCATTATTATACCATATGTGAATTAAGTGGTGTCTGGTACCTGACCTGTTCAGGAGCTTGCAGGGCTGACAAGTAAACAGTTATAAATGGTATCAAAAGATATTGGTATCAATATCTAAAATTGTCTGAATGATAATAGAAGATGTAAACTTCAAGAAACAATGTGTGCCATGTAGAAGGAGGTAGTATTGTGCTCTATTAAACTATTTTTTTCTTTAAAAAGCTCATAACATTTGTACTTTTATTGCTATTCGTGAACTCCTGCTGTTATGGCAAACAAGAATTTTCAATAGAATAATAGGATTCAATAGAGCTGTTAATGGAAAGCAGGTGAAAGATCCTGTATTTGGAATATAGCTGAAGGACATAGAAGGTTGAAAAGGAATAGTAACAACAGAAAGAGAGGAAGAGTTGCACTATATGCTAAAAGTATCCTCCAGCTCAGAAACCCAACTTGGCAGGACCATAGAGGCTATGAGATCTACATTACCAGCCACCTCCTCCCACCCAATAGGTTGTTTTGTTACTTTTCAAAAGCTACTTGCAAATCTTTCCACAGAAACAAGAAGTTTAATGTAAAGGAAATATTTAGTTTTCCCAACATCTGTTCAGAAACAAATGTTTATTTTTCTCCTGATGATAAGTTTCTTTGAGATAGAAGATCTAATGAGATGAACTGTCTTTTATTTAATCCTAGCAAGTAGAAAAAAAAATTAATAGACAAGGTAGAAGTAATGGGATTTGGGAAAAAAATTCTTCAGATTAAGGAAAGCTAAAGCTAAATACAGTAAAATGCATGCAAGTAGCCTTCCAACCAGGGAAGGGTATCTAATTCTCACTTTGGTTCAGTCTTCTCCAACAAGAGTTTACCTGCTTCATCAGATAATTGTGGAAAATATAATGAAGGGATAGAATGATAGTTTAAGTCAACAGATTTCATGATCAGAAAATGCTAATTACTTTCAGATTAAATCTTGAAGTCTTGATAAATGGTATTGACTGGATTTGCTAATAGTCCGGATGACTCCTTATGTATTATCTTTGAGAAATCCTGGAGAACTCATAAAATGCCTGGGGACTCGAGGAGTAAATATAGTCCTATCTTTAAGAAGAAGAAAAAGAAAAAAACTGAAACACTAAAGATGCCATTTTGAGCTGCAGAAATCCAGATGACCAGATAGTTTTCTACACCTCTTTGCTGCCATCTATTGGTTGTCTGGATTGTTGTAGTTCAAATCCAGTAACCTTAACTGACTTGCACTAATTCTGTTTAAAGGGGCAGATGATGTGTGTAAAATGTGTTGTGTTAAAGAGATAGAGGTTGCCAGCATTCTACACCAAACATTCCTTCCTGAAGCAAATTATGAGTACTACTTCTGCCCTACACTGTTGTGCCGTTATATAGTTAAATTAAGAAGTTATATGGTTTATTTACATAGGTCATTTAAATTGGACTTAATCCTGTTTAATCTAGTAGACTTAATGGAGCTGAATTGGCTTTAATTTTTTAAAAAATGCTTAATTGACTGTGCAGCAATAGAGTCCAAAAAAAGAAGAAGCAAGATTTCAACATTGCAGAGATATTTGCAAACCAAAACTTTTGCAGGAGAAGATATTTAAATAAAATTAGCATGGTATGGATTCTTGGACTATTGTGAATTTGCAAAGCAGAAGACAAGTTGGAAATTATTTAACCAAATCAGTACTGTACAATTGTCATCTTTTCAATTTAGCAATCAACGTGTCTAAATGTATTTACTCTATAGTTCATTCAGTCTTCAGTCATTTTGAAGACTGATAATCTATTAACCTACACCTATTATAAGGTAGACCATCTGGGATGTGCAATCTGGTATGCCCAAAACTACAGGCTAAACTATAATTCAGAAAAAACACTCCGGTATCATGTCAAGATAATTTGATAAATATGTTCATGTAAGTATCACGCATGTCTTAAAGGCATTTTTTTAATATTAAAAAAAATCAGAATACTTTTATTATAAATTGTTCATATCATGTAAAATCAATGAACCTTGTAAGGATATCCTAAGAAGTATGCTATAACATCACATTTCAGTGGCTTATTATTTAAGAAATTTGGCTAAGATTTAGCTAATATCCTGCCATTTCTTCATTGATTCAATTGTATTTGGTGCCTGAAAGCTATTGTTTAATTTCTGTTTTTATATCAGTAATTTTGCTTCTGCTTTAAATTAGGACTGAAAACAGTTGTAGAAATTTTGACATAAGGGCAGTCTGTACATTTATGTTTGAAAATATAAAACCATATTGCAGATACAGTAGGACCTTCTCCAAAAGTACAGTTTTCTACATGTGCTGGGACTACACCTTTCTGAATATCCAAGCAGCAAGGCTGTTTAAAAGTTGAAGTTCCAATTTAATAGATGCATACTACCTTTGTAGAAATCCTGATGCAATGTATATGAGAATTCTATAGACAGACATTATGGAGTTTTAATTTTGTTTTATGGAATAATGGTAGTATGAATTTTTTTTCAGATTGTCTTTGCATGTGAGTACTGATGCATCCTGCTTACTGATCAAGACATGGCTAACAAGATTTTTTTTAAAAAAATAACCCATAGTAGTGGGTTCCACTTCCCTTTGCTACTGGTTCGGAATCGGGAGCACACACATGCGCTCACTTTACTTACATGCATCACTTCTGTGCATGCACAGACTCTTCTGTGCAGGCGCAGACCGTGGTGACATCCAGGTGGGTGGGCGGAGCCTCCTGCGGCCGCCACCACCGGTTTGCCTGAACCGGGGCGAACCAGTAGAATCCCACCACTGCATAGAAAATGGCCAATGTAGAAGTTATTTGAAATAACTGAATGGTATCGAGTTGCATACCTTTAAGATAGATACAACATTTCATATCCCAAATCATATAAGCATTATGTAATATAAACCATACAAATGTTACAGCTCTTGCAGAATACATCCTACATTCCATAATGACTAATGGAATTAAACAGTTCAGGGATTGACACCAGTTGCTAACCTTTGAGTAGCATAAGATTAGTTTTTTAGTTATGGCTACTATTCTTGGAACACTCTCTGTCTCCTCTGCTTGTAGGTAAAAATGGTTGCTAATCTAGGGCATTTTCTAAACTAGATGAAACAATGATATTTTAATGGGTGTTTGGCCTTAGGTAGAATAAACTATGGGTTGTCGATGAAGCATTTTACAGTTTATTGGGGATTTTAATAAATATGTTTTCCCTTTTTATATTTATGGCTTTATTGCCCAGAGTCCTTGTTAATTTTGGGTGAATCAATATTATATATATTGTAAATAAATAAATGAAATACGTAAGAGAGGAGTTATGAGGGTACAAAGGAAGAAAGGAAGGAAGGAAGAAAAAGAAAGAAAAGAAACAAAGAAACAAAGAAACAAAGAAAGAAAGATTAGATGTAAGGTTTCTGAATGAAAACTAGTTATAGTGAAAATTAAATTCTTGCTAAAGTTTTTGAAAAGTAAGTTTGGCACTTGGTGATTCAAGAAATTATCAAATATGTTGATATTAATCCAAAAATAGGCCAAGTAGTTCAAATGAAATGAATAGTTATTGGCTGTTCTTGTTCTCCTAAAAATCATGATGATAATATTCTGCATGAAGTTTTTTCTGCAGCTTTCTTCCTAATCTATCTGCTTATCAAGCTTAATAAGGATCTATAAGAATTAGTTGTAGCATAGAAAACCTTCTATTAACATAAATTACGCTGGCTGTAAGAATAGTGGCTGGCAATAGAATTGCTGAGTAATATAGGCATCAGGGTATTTTTCCCCAAAAAGCCGGGTGATTAACAAGTCAATTCATTAAATGCTCCTACAGTTTTTTATTGAGGGTTATGAAATGGTGGAATAAAGGCCTCATAGTTGAGGAACACAGTTGTATTAACTGTTAATGTTGTTATTTAAAGTCACTAGGAGTTCGCAGAAATATTTAGCATCTC
Source organism: Ptyas mucosa (assembly GCA_012654045.1). Lineage (NCBI taxonomy): Eukaryota > Metazoa > Chordata > Lepidosauria > Squamata > Colubridae > Ptyas > Ptyas mucosa. Next base: position 49,499,943 of record WNWU01000002.1, read on the forward strand.
GTTCATTCATTTTGAAGGCCGTATGAAAAACCAACAGTGTCAGTGCAAGTCAGATCTCGGGGGGGGGGGGGGAATAATATTTCTGTCATTCATCATGACAGAAAAAGCTGTCTTCCTGGACTTCACCAAATTGGATAAGCAGGACCGGAGCATGCCTCTTTTGCCAGATCTAAAGGAATGGGTAGATTAGGGGTATCCTTCCTTCCTTCCTCCCTCCCTCTTTATAGGTTACAACCAGCACCTTTGTTTGCACCTGGAAGCATACTGGCAGCTTTGGAGCAGAGGTAACATGCACTGATTGAGAAGTGCACATAATTACTCCTGCTGCTATGCTGTAGTTTCAAGGATAGTCCCTTGTAAAATGCATTGCAGTAGCCCATTTGAGAGGAGATTAAAGGATGAGTGGCCATGAACAGAGCCTCATGGTCCAGGAAAGGGCACAAATGATGCACAACATGAATCTGGGCAAAGGACCTCCTTACCATAACTACTACCTGTTTTTCAAACAAGAACTGTGATTCCCAGGAGAACCCCTAAATTGTGGATTGGTTCTGTTTGGGATAGAGCAGCCCCATTCAGAACTAAAGATGGAAAATTCCTGAACCAGAGGGCTCTATACCCAAAGGCAGTCAGTCTTGCTGGGATTCAACTGAAACCTGTTATTCCTCATCCAAGCTTCCATAGCCTCCAGACTCTATGATAGAACCTTCATAACATCACACATGCAGTCAAGGGTGGAGATGTAAAGCTGGTATCATCATCTTACTGATAATACCTCATACCATGCTATCAGCTGACTTGATCCAGCAACTTTATGTAGGTGTTAAACAAGAGCAGAGACAGTACCCTGTAGAATAGGGGTCAAGAAACTCCACAATGCAGGAGCCAAGGCCTTTGCCCCTGATCAACAGGAACACGGAAAAGTACAAAATAGCAGTACACTAGAAAAACAAGAGAACCAGAACAACACAACATTGCCTTCTTACAATCCCCAGAACCAGCCTAGAAGGATACCATGATCAATGGGATTGAAAGCCACCATAAAGTCAAGAAGAGAAGGATGGTTGCATCCAAGTAGTGGGTTCTACTTATCTTTGCTACCATTTCGGAACTGGGAACGTGCACATGTGTGTGATTGCTTCGCTTGCGTGCGGCGCTTTTGCACATGTGCAGAACCTTCTGGGCATGCACAGAGCATCTGTGATTATGTCCGGGTGGGCGGGCGGAGCCTCCCGCCGCAGCCACTACCGGTTCACTTTTATCAGAAGTCATTGACAAATGGGATCAATCAATGGTGAAATCCAAATTATTTTACTACCAGTTTTGTGACTATGGCTTGGTGGGCATGACAGGGGAAGGAAACTGCAAAATCTCCATTCCCACCCCACTCCAGGGGAAGGAAACTGCAAAATCTCCATTCCCACCCCAGTCTGGGGCCAGCCAAAGGTGGTATTTGCCAGTTCTCTGAACTACTCAAAATTTCCGCTACCAGTTCTCTGAACTACTCAAAATTTCCACAAAATTTCCAGAACCTGTTGGATTTCACCCCTGGGATCTATGCTGTTTTGGTTTCATGCCCAGGCCTGAAATCTGACTGAAAAAAAGTCCAAATAATCAATTTCTCCAGCAGTTCTCTTGAACTGCAACACAACCATCTTCACCACACCTTCCTGAAAAGGAAAGATTAGTAATGCAATAGAAGTTGTCAAATACAGATGGGACATCTCTGTCTATTTATGGTGAGATGAACTCTATTTCATTTTAAGTTACAGCCATTATTTCTAAATAGCATCTACACAGAAACCATGGAAGAAGTTATCAGTTGGCTATATGTCCCTTTCTGGCCTGGTGCAGAGATGCTGTAGAAATTCTAAAGTAAAACTAGTGTTCAGCATAAAACAAGGTCTCCTATCATTGGTTCCAGCAGTCACTCTCAAAATGCATTTGCATGAAACACTAGAGTAGCAAGTAGAAGCCACAGTCTAGGTTATTCACTACTTGAAGCTGTATGCTGTGACAATAACTACTCATGCCTTGATACCCTAACCCTAACCCTAACCCTACTTTGCTAGCTACATATTTTTCTTTTGGGACGGATATTTATGTTGCTATCTTCTGAACTAAACATCCATGTACAACACTCATAGATTGGTACAGAGTGAGAGATCTTGATTTTACCATCCAATTTTACATGGAGGCTGTATGGATTGATGTATAGGAAGATATACTGTTACTTGCTCATATGTGTTAAAGGAGTATAGATTTAATATGCTATTTGTAAGATTACATAATAAGAGTTCATCACAGAATTCCATGGCAAGTATTTTGAATTTCTTTTAACTGCAGTATTGCTTTATTATTGACTTCAGAAGATAATCCTTTTATTTATTTTACTTATGTATTTTAGAGAATTTATATAGCCGCCTACTCACTCATAGTGACTCTAGGTGGCTTACAGACAATAAAAACAAATGTAGAAAAAAAATAATGAATAATAAAATAATAACACCCCCACCCTACCTCTCTCGGTGACCCGCCATTTAATGAGCTCCATCCCACTCTGGGTTTCCCAGGCCTGCTGGCAAAACCACATCTTCGGGTCCTTACAAAAGATTGTCAGAGTGGGGGCCAGTTTAATTTCTGGAGGGATAATGTTCCAGAGGAAAGGAGCCACTATGGAGAAGGCCCTTCTTCTGGGTCCTGCCAGATATATCTCCTTAGGGGATGGAGCCCACAACATTCCTTCCCTCTCTAGTGGGTTGGGTCGATGTGACCAGCAAGAGACAATCCCCAGATAACCTGGTCCCAAGCCATGAAGGGTTTTAAAGGTGACAACCAGATGCAACTTGAATTGCACCTGGAAGCAAATTGACAACCAATGCAAGCTCCCACAGGAGAGTGACACATGTGCACACTGAGGTCTGCACAAAACCATGTGGGCTGCTGCATTTTGAACCAACTGGAGCTTCTATATGCTTTTCAAGGGCAATCCCATGTAGAGCACATTGCAATAGTCAAGACGAGAAGTAACTAGGCCATGAATGACCATGAGTAGGAATTGTTGATCCAGGAAAGGGCATAACTGGTACACAACCTGCAGTTGCACAAAGGCCCTCCTGGCCATGACTGCCACCTGCTCTTCAAGGAGAACCCCCAGATTATGCCCTAGGCCTGTTTGGTGCAGTGCAACCCCATCCAAGACCAAAGGTGGAAATTCTGCATGGAACAAAGAACCCCAAACCCGGAGCCCCTTAGTCTCGCCAGGATTCAGTTTCAACCCATTGCTCCCCATCCAGCTCCTAATAGCCTCCAGGCACCGCAAAAGGTAAGTCACAGAATCGCTTAACTCACCACGGGCTGAAATATACGGTTGAGTATTCATCAGCATATTTATGATATCTCAGTCCATGGTGACTGATGATCTCACCCAATGGCTTCATGTAGATGTTACACAGAAGCAGAGAGAGTACAGAGTCCTGCGGGACTCCGCAAAGCAGTAGATGAGGATTGGATCTCTCGCTTCATATTAACACCAACTGAGAGCAGCCACAGAAGAAGGGGGATGGTATTGAAATCATGAATGTATTCCCTTCTTTTGAAATCAGGCAATGCCAGTTTCTGTGCAGGGCTTTTCCAAATTCTTCTTTTTTTCATTTTAGCATTAAGAAAATCCCCTTGTGCTATTCAATTCATCATGCAATTAATACTATGCACAAATGCCACTTGGATTTTGTCAGATTATGGATTAAAAGGGGTTTGATTTATTAATGCATTTAGTTTATTATGCAGCAAACCTTTTTTGTTTTGTGCAATAAATATAAAAAGTTGCAATGATTAGCAGGCCTAATTCAGAGATCCTAATGCCATTTCTTCCTGCATTGTTTTCCCCCTATTTTCCGAACCCCATGTCTACTATCAACTATTCAGTAGGAAGATGTTTCCATTCAATGGCTGCAACTAATATATTGTTATTCATTTGATTTTTAAAATTATTTAGGCTCTCTTTAAGAGATTCCTAGAATGCTAACCACAAATAGATAAAATAAACAAGATTATAACAAAAGTGATTTTTCAAAAGTTTAGAAAATTCCTACATAATATAATGTTTACAGGAAATACTGATAAAGACAAGACTGGATGGTACTATACTTGGTTAATAAGCCACCAAAATATTCCGCTCTCTGCCAAGTTTTAAAAAATCTTGGAAAACACAGTAACCACAGCACTTTCATATTGTTTCCTAGAAAAAATAGATGAAAAAATAGAAGCCCACGGAAGCTTGAGGGAGTCATTGTCTTTGTTTGATATTTATTTATTAATTATGCTTCTTTGCCACTTCAATTACATAACTAGATAGCTGTAGTAGTAGAATGGTGTCTTGGGCCCAACATAGCCTCTAGCTAATATGCAATGACACAGGCAGAATGAGACAGATACTCAGGCAGCTTACAATAGTGGGAATTTTTTTTTCCTGCATGGACTCTTTAGCTCTGCCGTACAAAGTATGGGTAACTAGGTAAGAAATGGAGCCACTTTATTGTATAGGAACAATATTAAAACAGTTATTCTCCAGAGTTTTGATTCAAGGAGTTTTATGGAACAAGGGGCTTTTCAGAGCAATTTATGGGAACAGTAATTTGTACCTGATCTTACATTGAAAAAGGCTGTAAAGAAAATTCAATAAATTAAATAAATGCAAGCTATTCCATTTTTATGAGGTTCCCAGGAATAAAATGGCTTGCCTTGATACAGATCAATAAAATCCCAAGGTTTACTAGTTTCTAAAATAAGCAGGCTGTGAACGTGTAGCACATTTCACAGCTCATGGAAACAGTTTTGAGGAAGTGCTTCTATCTTCATATGAGATATCTTGTTTGTACTCAAGCAGTTATGAAAACCCCACCCCATGAAAAGCCATGCTTCATTCCCCCCCCCCCCAATGTTATGAACAAGCAAGCCACAATAATTTGATTCATTAAAAAATGCTAAGCCATAAACTGTGGCTTGGCTCATTCATTGTACTAACTCAAAACATATAAAAATATATTTCTGTCAAATGTAAGCACAGCCATACTTCCTAGAAAGTCCACAAACCCAGCAACATTTTCAGGGGATGCCACTTAATGTGACATTTTTTCCCCTGATCTTTTAAACACACCTTTTATATGAAAGATCATTAAATTAGCTTGCTGTTTCATTGCAAAACAGCAACATATTACTATAGTCACATGCTCATTCTGGCCAGACTGCTGTATATTAAAAGGAAAGCAATAAGTGCTTTGTAGATTGGGGAATATTTGACTCACGTTCATTTAATAAATCTCATTAAGGATTTAACAATAAACCCATTATTCATTTGCAATTCTAACTCTGTTGAAAGGATATTAGTCAGCTTTCCCATATGACCAGCCTGATGTTTCTTCCTCCTTCCTGTTTTAGGTTTGCAGGAATCTAAAACCCTTAGGCCAAGGATGGTGTCTTTTTCATTCTACCTTTACCATTCATTTCTCCCTGCATCTCCTATTCATATAATGCATATAATAATTGCATATTTATATAATATACTTTATTATTATAAATGTGTACATTACACAGCTATATGAAGATGCCAAAGTGATGTCTCTGTGTGTGGTTGTGGAATTGGAACAGAATGACATGATGAGGACAAGATATTCCCTGCTTATCTATACAAAGGGACGATGGATTATCTATCTTTCTAGCTGCTGTCTGAGTCTATTTAATTTGCTCCATAAAAAGAAAATAACAGGGACTAGGATGTCCTAGAAAATGAGAATACAAAGAATTATCTCTGATCTCTGCCTCATTTATTTCTTCCTGTGTGAAGCACGACCACTGAGCAGCATCTTTGTATTCCTCAATACAAGTTACCTAGTATCTAAGAAAGAACAAGAAAAGGTAGTTTAGTTTCCAGTGGTATATTTGGCTGCATTCCTGGAAAGTTAGGGAAGAATATCACCTGTGTTGGTGGCTTGTTTGCTTGATAGATTGGTTTGGTTTCTCACAGGCTAATCATAAGAAACAGTAACTTGAAAACAGTGGAAAACTGACTGCTAAAAAAGAAAAAAGGGATACGAGGATTCCTGCACTGGGCAGCAGGATGGACTAAAAGATCTCTAAAGTCCCTTCCAAGCCTATGATCTCCCAAATCTCAAATTTTGCTTCTATGAAAATACATGCTTACAATTTTATTTATAAATACTTCTGAATCAGTGTTTGCATCCAAAAAAAATATATATGGAAACAGCTCACTTTTGCTTAAATGGTAAGGTGGGTGTAGCTCTCTAAAGATGGTTGCATATGAGCTATGTGGGCAATTGTCTAGTTTCACCTTTTCTTTTCTTTTTGCATTCCTTGCCTTTGACATGTCTTCCTATCATTGCCATTATTTGCCAGTGCAAATATGTTTTGAATGCCAAAACATTCAAATAAGAGAGTATGTTGACTGTATTGATTGATATTCTCGTGGCTGATGTCATACTAATCCCCATGGGATTTCCTTACTGCTGATTTTAGATAACTCTGCAGATATTCCCCTTCAATGCAAAAAAGTAACCTAATTCAATGAGGTAATAAAATGCACTAGCAACCCCCAGACCCAATATCCCTATGTGTTCAGCTGGCTGTTTTATTGATCTGTGTGTATGTTGCTTGAGGTTTTGAGAAAGGTTTGCACAAATAGTCAGCTGAACACATTTTAAAACTAATCTGTATTGGAGAATTCCAGAGTTTTCAGTTTTAAAAACTTTCTAAATATGCTTTTTTATTTTCATATCATTATGCTGTATACCACATTCTCTAAATAGCTCGGTATGTTAATATAGTAGTCCTATTTGGGTACTGAGAATCTAGATAATACCCTACTAATGTTCCACAATTGTAATAGTGAGGGTGGTTTCCCCGCAGGCATTCAACATGAATGAGCATAATTACATGTGGGGAAAACTGTACACATGATCTGGGTGGGAGTTTTAGCATCCAAATGCCCCCATCATAATTTCAGCAGCAACTATTTGCAAGGAGCCCTAAATTCTAACTAACTCGGCAACTTTCAAAGTGACAGTTGTGCTGTGTATTGTTGCTAGAGGTCTATCAGTTTACCTTTTAATCTTCCTGTTGAGTAACAAACCCTTGTATTGGAAAGCTGACTTGAGATGACAAATGTTCATGAAAATGGAGTAAAAAAATAATTGAAAACGTAGATGGGAGCAGTACTGGATAAATATGGTCAACAGGAAATAAATTGTTGTTATAGTTTACATATACTGTACTTTGTAAGAAGTATATCGTATTAATACACCCTTCATCTCTATACTAAACTAGTAAGATTTTCATAGCCTCAAAATTATAAGAATTCCTATGCAAGCCTGGTTAGAAATACTGTTGCAGAGCTTCAACATTACAAATGCAAAGGCTTCCTTTATGCAATTCTGAATCCATTACAGCTGAGCCAGAAAGAAAATAGTTTAAGCAGCTGAAACCATTTGTACAAGTCCAGAATTACAGAAGCAGTACAAAGTTATTTTATTTTAATAATGGGTATGGGGAAATGATTTTGCCCCATGCAGCTCAAATTCTTGGAGCAATAATTACTTATTAAATTCTCCCTATTTTAGCCCAGTCTTTTTCAAACATGGCAACTTTAAGATATGTGGACTTCAATTTCCAGAATTTCTCAGCCAGCATGCTGAAGTCCACAAAAATTTACTGATCTGCAAAAGCATTCAAACGCTGCCTCTTACACCAAATAAATATTTTGATGAACATTTGTAGCCATGATAACAATTGCATATGTTTTTGGATGTTAATTTAAAATTTCCATTTTAGGCCAGTGGAAATTTATGAAGTCTATAAATGTAACTTAAATATTAGTCTGTCAGAATTGCGAAGATTAGGACATAGGATCTAACACCTTGGGCATGAGGGTATTTACAAAATAATTTGATGGCCCAATACTTATGATAAAGTTGAAATATTTAAAACTGCTTGCAAAACATTCTAAAGGGGAAAGAAAATCTTGTCACTGCTTTTGACAGTTTTTTTTTCCTCTAGCAATTTTAGATTATGGAGTTGTTGTTTTTTCCCCCAGAAAACAGCTTCTGTTTTATGTTCAATCAAAATCATTTTGCAAGCCACGTGGTAGGTGAATGATCCTTTTCATGTCAGTTTTTCTGTGTCTTTAATTAAAACTTTTTTTGCAAATCATGTATTAGGCAACTCATTAAACCATGTCCATAGTTTGATAGTTCATCTTTTTCAGTTTCCTTCTCTGTACAGTTCATATAACTGCATATGAAGGTATAGTTATAGATTCTGTAACTGAAAAGACTGAAGTGGGTTTAAGTTATAATTAAGAGTGCAACCCCATCACAACCCGGCCGGAATAATCTACCTGTTTGACACCCTTCCCATCAAATAAATGAAGCATTATAATCCTTCCAATCCAAAGAAAACGTAGCAAAATACAAATTGGAATCATTAGTGTTTGCCTAGTATTATTTAATCCAAATAGTTCTTCCATAATTGTCAGGTGCAAGAAGCAAGAATGACAAGAGGAGTTTCCCAGATTAGTTCCTTTATTGTTGCTCACCTATAGACTGGAAATTTGCTGGACTAAAGCACAAATCTGCATAACTAATAGATATACCCTGTGAATGATTAGGAAGGATCTGTCCTGGCTGTATTCTGTATTCCAGGCTAATCTGTCTCTTAGCTCTTTGAGAAAAAAAACCCCCTTCCTTCCTGCCACTCTGTACTACATTGCATCACAATAATACTGTTATCTGGCCTGTTATCTGGCCTGGTCCAAAAAACTTTTTAATATTTTTTTTGTGTATATTTGTTGATTTTAACAGTAGCTTGGTCGATTGTCGTTGTGAGCCGCCCTGAGTCCATGGAGATAGGGTGGCATACAAATTTTATAAAATAAATAAATAAATAAACATCAGAAGTGAAACAAGGTGCTATCACAGTCTTCATTCTGCTTATAATCTGTAAAAGTAAATGATAGTATTTTCAATAGATTTCTGTTCTGTACCTGTTCCAATTTTACTGTATTGTGTTTATTTAATAGGTCAACAGCTATAAAGCTACTGTATATCCTTGTAGATATACTGAGAATTTTAGACCCCAAAATACACACACACACACACTCACACTCACACACAAACACACACACATACTCCAAAATGAATTTGGCTTATTTGTGGAAGGCACATTTTTCATGATATTTTGGTTAAAAATTCACGGATTGCATGGGTTTGTAGTGTGAGTGTATGTGTGAATATAAAAAGCACATAAAAGGTATCTCTGACTAGAACAGCAAAGCATTCAAAACTAAGGCCAAATGAAATGAAAATAAAATCAGGCAAAAGGATAAAAGGGAGTTCTACAATTACCATGTCCCCATGGTCTGAAAACGGTTTTCTGAATAATAAGGGCTGACTTCAAAGGGCACCACATTAAAAAAAAACCCCTACCTTATTTTACTTCATGAAATGATTCTGATCAAAATAACACTTAGATTTTTTTTGAATCAGCAACAAATTCTATCAATCAGTCCAGTTTTTAATTCAGGAACTTCAGTTAAAAAAAAACCTTGATAAAATAAGCAATACAATGTGTATTTTCTGATTTTTTTTTCCTTCTAAAAATTCAACGTTTTTCATATCTCAAAAAGAAATATGATTTTATCCAGACTATTCTGTATTAAAAGGTCAGAAAACTTGATAAATGCAATGTGTCTATTTTTCCCTTTAGGTAAGTTCTGAAGTTTTAAGACCAGAACCAATATTGTTGATAGAGACTGTCAGCCCTGGAGCCATTTTCCCTGGCCTCTTCAGGGCTGCCACAGCGAAGGCCATCGAGCTGTGGGAACGGGAGGCGGGAGGTAGAAATAGTGAGGGGATTGTAACCAAAATAAAAATCTTCTGAGAACCAAGAACGTTCCCACCAGGTGCCAGAAGGCAGGACACAGACCAGTTGAACTTTGGACTGTGATCTGATTGGACCATGTGATGGGATGCTTGGGCAGAGGGAGGAAAAATATACTTTTAATTAAGGGGGAAACCTTAATTAAGGGGGATCAGAATCAGGTTTCCCCAGATGTGCCAATATGATATGCCTAATAAATATATACTTTGAGGAATGTGCCTACCTCGGAGTTTTGATTCTGTTTGGGATGTTACTTGGAACCCTGACAGAGAGCTACAGTTTGATTTCTATGTCCTGCAGTAAACAAATCGAGTCCATATACACATATAATTCCTTTCTTGTCTACAATAAAAGTAACTTATCTAAGAGTAATGAGTCCTTGGAGTTCCAGTTGTTATCTAGATCTTGATTGCAAGGTTGAATTTCTGGAAGGACCTAATTGTATAACTGTGCCTAATCTGATGTCTAATGTTTTACGATACAGCAATTAAAACATTATTGACTACATTTACAAAGTATACGTTAGTATGTAAAGAAGAGGGAAAAATACTGCCCAATTTCATGCTTTTTATTCAGAATTAACTTCCACTCTATTCAGTAGAGCTTACACCCAGAAAAACAGACATAGGATTAAGCTAACATCTTAAACATTTTTTTCAAGAAGTAACTCCCTCACTGAGTTTAATAGGATTTATTTCAGAATAAATGACACAAGGAAAGAAATGGTAGAATTTCAGAACTAATCAAAGAATTTAGTAAAACATATCCATTATCTTTGGCTGCCTTTCAAATGGGAAATAATTTTTAGTGTAGTTGTAACAAACTGGAATCCAATAAATGTATCTAACTATATAGGTATGAAAAAAAATTCAGCAATATGAAAGATTCCAAATATATTACTCTTATTTTTTACTTACTTGATTAAATGGTATGGGAACAAGAGATTATTGACTAATTGGCCAAGTAAGAATTTCAGACAATTACAGACCATTCTGAACACAATAGTCCAAGTACTAATATAATGTATGATTCTCTTATGAGCCTTGATGATCTTTCCGCATAGTTTGAGGGATATCTGAACTAAAAAAAAGCTAAGATGACATTGACCTAGGGGTGAAATCCAGCAGGTTCTGACAGGTTCTGTAGAACTGGTAGCAGAAATTTTGAGCAGTTCGGAGAAATTTTGAGCAACGGAAATTTTGAGTAGTTCGGAGAACTGGCAAATACCACCTCTGGCTGGCCTCAGAATGGCGTGGGAATGGAGATTTTGCAGTATCCTTCCCCTGCCATGCTCACCAAGCCACACTCACAGAACCGGTAGTAAAAAAATTTGGATTTCACCACTGCATCGACTGTATGAGCAAAGTCCCTTTTTACATGTGTAGCATCCCTGCATGTTTTACTTCATTTTTAAATTTCAAAAATGAAAAATAGTAGCATATAAGATGCTTGATATTTGTAGTAAATTTGGCTTTATGCAGGCTTAACACGTAACCAGGAACTGTTCTTGTTATGACTGTTATGGACTGCCTGCAGCCAGACTATAAACCATTGTTTGAAATGGAAATGCTTGGCACATATCCTTCAAGCGTTAAGACTAAGAGTTTTATCCATGGTACAAGGCCAGACAAAACAAAAAATCAATGGTTTGCTATTTCCTTTTTTCCCTGCCTGTATTTCAGTCAGTTTTGTAGGATCCGGATTTGCATTATTTCTGCTTGCTTTAAAAAAGGAAAAACAAAAACACAGGACATGATGTTGCAGTTGTTATAAGAACAGTTGCTATAAGGCTGCAGATGGCGAAGGACTAACTATATCACTTTCATTTTAGAAAAGGCCTGCAACACACCAACAAAAATAAAACAACTAAACTGCAACAAGTTCACAATTATTGCTGTCATCAGATTCTATAGGCCTGTTGCTATGACATAAATAACTTAGACTTTCCTTTTCCCAGTAAGTTTGGCATCACATGCTAGTAGCTTATCATGAGTTCTATCTTGAAAAGTTCCTTATTGTAGTCCACCAGCCAATGGAAAGGAAATTGAGAGGCTGTTACTTCTGGGAGGGGTGAGGTTACAGAGATCAAATTGCTAGAGAGATTAATGCTGGACTGAGTGAGAGACTCTGATTTTCAGTACATCTCTATGTAGAGAATTCTTCTCAGGTTCAAGAGAAGTAAAAGTAGTGAAGTGAACGTCACAGTGAGCAGTTACTTTTGCATCTTCCCCCTATGCTTAACTCGTTTGGTGCGAAATGCTTGGGGTTAGGTGCAATGGTAGGTTTCAAAATTTTTTATTACTGGTTCTGTGGGTGTGGCATGGCTTGGTGGGCGTGGCTTGGTCGGCATGGCAGGGGAAGGATACTGTAAAATCTCCATTCCCTCCCGATCAGTTGGGACTCGGGAGGCAGAGAATAGATGGGGGCGAGGCCAGTCAGAATTTTTACTACCGGTTCTCCGAACTACTCAAAATTTCCACTGCCGGTTCTCCAGAAGTGGCCAGTACCTGCTGAAACCCACCTCTGGTTAGGTGACATATTTAATGAAAGTTCTTACTTGAAGTTCCTAATACACGTTAGCTCTTATACTGACCCAGTTACATGTGATACAAGAAAAATCCTATTACTGTGTTTATACATTATACTTATTTAACCTGGTTATTTAATGTACCCTGCAGAACACATGTAACTAACTAGCTGAATCTGCAACAGCTTAAGGGACACAGACACAGCACACCAATCAAGGTTAAAACAAATAAGCTTGGCATATTGTAGAAATGAAGCTGAAAGCTCTTTACTTGATTAGTAATGTGTATAACTTGTACACAACTTTGTACTGACAGCTGGAAAGGAGAATTAATTTGATTTGGATAATACCAGATTGCATGAAATATGTGTTTCAGGTGTGTATGTCAGAGAAAGCCATGGTTTCATCTTAAGATAGTTGTAAATCTTGATTATAGTCCAGTTTCAGATAACATTCTTAGCCTTACTACAATATGATTTTGCAAATGTGCTCTATGAATTTATTCCTACATTAACTTTTGTTAGGGGTAATGTAGCTATTCATAGTTTATTAAAGGAAGGTCGCCTTATTGTTATTTTTTTATTCATGCTATTGGGGAGTAGACTTAATTTAGCAAGCTAAGCTAAATTATATGATTATACATATTGGATCTTATTTAAATTTATGGTAGCATATTGTGATTATTGCTTTGTATTTAGTAAACATTTAACCACAATTTTGCTGGAATAATAAAATATGTAATTCTCTTTAAAAGTTACAAGAAAACACTCTTGATATAGTTCTATAACATTTTAGAAAAAAATGTTTATTTTTTAAATAATACCTATTAGTACATTTTCTAAGACATGGATTTCTCTTGGGAAAGAAATGAAAGTGTGATCAGTAGGTTATATATTAAAAGAATCACTTTCAAAAACATTTTGTTGATGATTTTTTTTCATTAGCAAGAATAATAATATATAATTGTACTCACACCATTATGTAGAAATAAGTTACTTTTATTTGTTTCTTGTCATGTCATTAATTGGCTTGAAATTCAAATTGAAAAGTGAATAAAAATATAAACAATCTACATGTTTTTGTCACTTGTGGAACAGGTGAAAGAATCTTAGTGATTATTTAGGGTAGGAGTGATAACTAGTGTCACAAAGCCTTGAATAAGGCCACAAATCCTGTCAAAAATTTACTATTAACTTTCAGTTTTTGATAGGACTAAAATGGGAAATTATTAAATATATTGCGAGTAACCATATTCATTGTATTTAATTGATACAACATGACTTTAATTAAATATATATATAAATGAAATCACATTTAGTTTCACTCAGAACATCATTTCTTACTCTTCCTTATCCATATTCTTTAGAACAGTGGTTCTCAACCTTCCTAATGCCGCGATCCTTTAATACAGTTCCTCATGTTGTGGTGACCCCAACCATAAAATTATTCCTAAAACCATTGAAAATATGTGTTTTCGGATGGTCTTAGGCGACCCCTGTGAAAGGGTCTTTCGACCCCCAAAGGGGTCCCAACCCACAGGTTGAGAACCACTGCTTTAGAATGTAGCCTCTAAAATATCTGCTAAGTTTAAATATAGCTATTGGACAGAAAAAATGTTGCATGCACCTTTATTCACGACAAGATGTGTTGTGCAGGTCCCAGCTGTCAGCATCTTAACAAACATACACCTCACCAGTTCCTATTTTAAAAAAAGCTCCATTAAAGGAAGCATGAATGAAGTTTTACCTCAAAATTCTAACAGATTTGTCAACTATTTGGAATTCTAATCAATAAAGGCACTAACAGTGAAATCGATAGGCAGTCCTTAGATCCAACCTAAGCCAAGATTCTAATTGAGCAATTAAAGATAGTTGAACTCAATAAGCAGAACAGTACAAATTTTCATTCAGAGATTTCTACAGAGTCAGGTGCACCTTTCAAATAAGGCTCAGAGGTGAACAATGTTTAGGCTTGTCTAACTTCTAATATAAGCTGTTATGCTACAAGTTGCCATCTTTCATCTGAGCTCACTCCTAGAAGTATTCATGAATAATACCTTCTTCTTATGACTATAATTGACAAGGCGCCTCTTCACAAAACCTGCCATACTGCCTTCTGTCTACTCTTTGGCTTTTACTGCAACAGCTGTGATGTTCTCTTAGACTGGTCAGATCAATACTAGTGGCTACAGGTGCAGAATTTGGATCCATGGAATATGATTTCATCTTGTTAGTGGCATTAAAGCCTTTTGCAGACATTTAGCCAAGTCCAACCTTTAAAACTGGAGCCAGCACTCATTTATATTGCATAATATTGTATTATACCACAGGCTTTTGATTTTGTTCTGTGTTTTCCTTATTGGTCCACTCTGACCCTTATTAAATTCTGAAACTTTAGCAACACAGGATTATCTTAGTTTCGAGACAAAATTTGACAAAATATATTCTGAATCTCTGAGAATCTCTGCCGGCTAAGGAAGTGTCTCCCTCGTTAACTAGTTATTGTGCCAACTAATGCCAAGGTATCATTGAGAATACGATGTTTGGGTTTCCGCTTCCGGTTCCGCTGGCGACAGACTCTGATCGGGCTAGCTCTGGCCCCAGAGTCCGATCCCCCCCATCTGGAGGCCCTTTGGGCCAAACGCCCCATTATTGGGGCATTTGCCGTTTGAGGGCGGCTCACCAGGGGTCCCCTGCCTCACTTCCAGGGGCCGGGAGGCCGATGCTGGCGCGCCCGAGGCTCCAGAGGGGGTGGGAGGCGATCGGCGGCTTTTTTTCGAGGCCGCGGAGGCGCCACAGTGCCTAAGGGGACCGGTGCTAGCTAAGAAGGCACAACGGACTGAACTGACTGACTGGAGAGTGGAGCAGGCATCCTGGAGGCGAGAGGGGGGGGTTGGAGTTCCCCCCCCCTTGTAGCTGGAAAGGTGCCGTGGCAGAGAACCAGGGGGAAGGAGATGGAGTGAAACCCCTTACCTTGCTGACTTTTCCTTGGAGGATGGCTGTGGCAGAGTTTGTTGGAGAGGTCTGGTGGCCTCTCTTCCCGGTGAGCAATGGCGGTAGTCTGACTTCCTGCTTCTTTATTTATGATTGAAGACAACATTCTCCTCTGGCTTCCTGTTTGACCTACTCTATACTTCGGACTCGTTGCTCCTGTGAGCGCCCACTGGTGGATATTTGAAAAATTACTCTGACTGCTAATCCCTCTTTCTTCTCTGGAGGTTTGCCTTCTGATTTCTCATCTTCTATTGATCTAAGATGGCTAAGGGCCATAAATCAGCAGCAGCTGATATGGAAAAAATTTTGGAAAGACTGGCAAAATTGGATCAGAAGTTGGACAAGTTAGATGACGTGCAAAAAGGATTATCTGAAATTAAATCTGAAATGCCACTTATGAAAAAAGATTTAAATGATGTTCAACAGCTGGCAGAGCAAAACAAGAAGAAGATGGGGGGTCTGGAGGGGGAGGTACGGGCACTCCAGAAGGTTGAGGATGGGAGAGGAAATGCAATGTTAACTTTACAATTGGATAAGATGTCTTATTTTCTCAGGTTCCAAAACGTGGAACAACTTGACCAGGAAAATTTGAGAGAAGTGATGGTTAAAATGTTGGGTGAATTTTTAGAAAGAGATTTGGAGTCTATTGGAAGGGATGTGGACTTGGTGTACAGAGTAAACTCACAATTTGCAATTTTACATAATTTACCAAGAGAGATTCATATTAAATTTGTGAGAAGGGAACTGAGAGATGAGATATTGAGAAAACAAAAACTGGGGGCGCTGGTGTACAGGGGCAAGGAGATCACCATCCTGAAGCAGATTCCCAGACAGGTATGAGAATCAAGAAGAAAATATTATTTTTTATCAAATAAGCTGTACCTTAAGGGAGTAGGTTTTAGGTGGTTGATTCCGGAGGGCTTGATGATTTTTTGGGAGGACAGTAAGAAGAAAATTAATAATGTAACGGAAGCTAAGGCTTTTTTTGACCAACATAAATCCTTCCTAGGTGGAGAAGATACAGGAGCCGAAGAGGGGGAAGTATTAGATGATCAAGGAGCGGGGGCGGACGGAGCTGTTGCGGCCCGGGAGGAGGGGGGAGGCCAGACCATGGTTTTAAGAGCCAGAACTAGGAAATGAAGAAAGGAGGGGAATCTATTGTTTAATGTTTTTTTTAATTGACATTTTTCTTTCTCTCTCTTCTTTTATCGTATTTTGTATAATACTTTTTTTGTTTATATAATTTTTATATAACCTGGTTGTTTGTTTCGACTTAAGATAATAATGTCTGTTGTGTGAGAACTTAAAAAAGAAAATAATAATTGAAATATCTTTATATAAAGATATTGAAAATTCAACATATTGTAAACTATAATATTGTATATTTTTAACCAATAAAAACTTTTTATAATAAAAGAGAATACGATGTTTGTTTCTAATAATAACTTAAAGATTAGGATGTGAGAGACCTTTCATTTCTTTGAGATTAACTTCTAATATTACAGAAAATTGGAGTTGTTAAATAATCAATCAAAGCTGAGGCATGAATTAACGTAGAATATAATATAATATAAATATTATATTCTACATGATATCAGCATTTCATTCCACGTCAGATTTAGGAAACATTCTTTGGATAAAATCTAAATAAAGCAAACAACAAAACTCTGTCAAAATCCCAGTTTGCTTCTTTTACTTTGGATCACAAAGAATCCACTGATCATTGCAAATAACCTAATAAAAAGTTTGGCTGATACTGGAGTAGGTTCACCATACAAAATTGCTTATAGTGCAATGGTCTGTATGGGAGACCTGCCAGAAAGAAAGGTCTCAAACAGTCTTCCCAATGAAGAATTTACAGAATGAAAAAGTAAATTTCTAAATGCCCAGTCTTGAATATTATGGAAAATCTGTAGGCAGATCTCAAGCATGTGGTATGTGCAAGAAGACCTAAAAGTATTTCTGAGTTAAAAAAAAAAATCTTCTCTAGGGATGAGTGGGAAAATACTCCAAAATCAATGATTCTTAGCTGCCTATGAGAAATGTTCAAAAGCTCTTATTTCTACCAAAGAAGGTATTAATAAACTACTGGCTGGAAGGATCTTTTGCATTTGCCATAAACAATATTTTCTTATTTTGAACTTGTCAACCACACATAAAAGTAAATGTTCAAATCTGCAAAACTATTTACTAAGACTGTATTACTATTATTTTTCTCATTCTTCCTATTACCTATCTCCTTTTCTACTTATGACTATAACCTTGTTGCTTGTATCTTTATGATTTATATTGTTTTATTTAATTTATTTCCTAGTATGATTTTGATTGCTTTATTTAGTATCCTGTGACTATCACTAAGTGTTGTATCTTATGATTCATGATGAATCATTTATAGTATTTATGATGACTATGATTATGATTTATCACTTATATCTTTTATGTACACTGAGAGCTTATGCACTGAAGACAAATTTCTTGTGTGTCCAATCACACTTGGCCAATAAAGAATTCTATTATTCTATTCTATTTTAACTTCATCCCTGTAGGGATGCTGTCACCTATAGCTCATTTGGAGTTTCATTGAAACAGCATTGTCCAGGGACAAAAACTTCCACATTTAGTTGAAAATACAGATAGCATTAATAATGAATAAACACATATGGGAAGAATCTCTGAAGAGATATGAAACTGGCTCACTATGAAACAGACAAAAGAGCACTTTAAACAGGTACCGAATAATTTCAGACCACGATGCTGTAATGAAAAATCTTTCTAGATACGGTTCATTACAAAAGTTGCCACTTTCCTGCTTCTGCCCTTTTTTCATTCTCTCTTTGTGCTTCTGAGCCTTAAAGGTTGACAATTGATGCACCAAGATCTTTTGTGTGTCAGAAAGAGAGGAGTTGCTTTTATGCTTCTGAGATGACGGCATGAAAGAGAGATGATGCGAGAGAGGTTGAACTGGCTCACTCAGTGCTGGAGATCTTGCTTCTTTCATGCCTGCTGCCCAAGAATATTCCTTGCAACATTCAAAGCTCCTAAAAGTTCCACAGTGGAAAAATGGAAGAAACAGTGCAAATGTCACAGTCTGCTCTTTTTTCATTAATAGAAGTCTAATATGATGGTAATTTAAAATGGAGAATGACATTATAGGGTATGGAAATAGTATTTTGTCTCTCTAAGCTTTGTTTTGGATGCATTATGTAAATGAAATGTTTTGTACTGGCTTCAGAGCCCAGGCGGCAGATTTTTCTAGTTATGGTTTGCCAGAACTAGAGACAGTTTGCCAGAGAGAGAAGGGATTTGCAGTATATTCAGTATACTCTTTTCTATGGCATACAATATATTTTCTTTAGGAAAAAAATATAGCACAGGAGAACATATTTAAAAATATCCGTTACTATGACTGGAGTCCAAATTGCAGTTTTCTGTACCTGCGGGGACCCACATTTGGGGACAGAAAAGGGGGGGGGGCACATTGTGTGGAACACTGCTACAAAATGGATCTAGCCATGTGACATACATGACCGGCCTGGGTGTTTCAGTATTTGTTTGGGGGCTTTTTAATTTTTTTTTCTTTATGTTTTTAAAAAAGCTTTGTTTTTGTCTGTTTCCTATCTCAAAGCATAGGAGGGTAACCATCAGAGGGGGGTTTCAGCAGGTTCTGACCAGTTCTGGAGAACCGGTAGTGGAAATTTTGAGTAGTTCAGAGAACCGGTAGTAAAAATTCTGACTGGCCCTGCCCCCATCTATTCTCTGCCTCCCGAGTCCCAGCTGACCGGGAGGAAATGAGGATTTTGCAGTAACCTTCCCCTGGATTGGGGAGGGAATGAAGATTTTACAATATCCTTCCCCTGGAGTGGGGTGGGAATGGGGATTTTACAATATCGTTCCCTTGCCACGCCCAAGCCATGCCCACGAAGCAATTTTTTATTTATTTTATTTATTTTTATTTGATTTATATGCCGCCCTTCTCCGGAGACTCAGGGCGGCTTACAGTGCGTTAAGCAATAGCTTTCATACTTTTGTATATTTATACAAAGTCAGCTTATTGCCCCCACAAACCGGGTCCTCATAGCATTGCCCACCAAGCCACACCCACAGAACCAGTAGTAAAAAATTTTGAAACTCATCACTGGTGCCCATGCTATCAGTTTGCAGCATCTGTGGCTGAAGGATGGTTCCAGGACTTCAGATGCCTCCCCTCTACTTTTATGAATGTTAGGAGTGTTGGGAACAATAAGGGCTGAAAAGGAGTGGCCCTTTTCCCCATCATTCTGGGATTTGGCATTACTCTGATGCATATATAATGCAACACATTATTTTGGTTGTCAGGAATTTTTCAGACAAAATATTTTAATTCTACATTCCTGCCTTAAGGTAAAAAGTGTCTTGGAAAATCCAGTAATAGGTCACTTGTGCTAATTCTACCCTTCTGGTTGGAAATAATGCACAGAGCTAATTGCATTTTGACAGTGATATTAGAATCCTCAAACTGGCAAAGTTAAGTGAATTAAAAGACATTCTTTGTTTTCCTAATAAATCAGCTGAAATAGCTGAATCAAACCAGATTTTCTAATAGAAGTAAGAGATACAATCACAGTTTTCGGGGTGGTGGTGTTTCACTTACCCCCATTAGCTATGATTCTGCTTACTAATAATATTATTTATTTGTTAAATTGATATATTTTCCTCCAAGGATACAAGGGACACAATTCTCCATCCACATAGAATTCACACAACTACTTTGGGTGGTATGTATAAAAGAGAAAATATTATTTTTATGCCATGAATTATGCTCTGAGTACAGATTTAGATCTGGTTGTTCAGTTATTAATACTCTGGCCATTATGTTTTCTACTACATTTCTTACTTTGCGCTTTACGTTCTTGGGTGACAGAAGCTGAGGGAGGAAAAATACTTTATTTAGTCTGTGCCACACAGCAGGACCTAACCCTGAGCTAACTTGTTTCCGTCTGCCCCATCATTTTTTAAATAGTGCTTAACTCTCTGTCTCTGCTTAACTTGGTCATGGTTATGATGCATGTGAAGCAACATTCAATGAATTTATTTTCATCCTCAAATGTCTTTGGTTCTATGAGGCAAATGTGGCTTTACCTGGACCACCATAATTTCCAGATTGATGGATTCAGAGGAGAGGGAGATGACCCTTTTCTTCTATGACAGAGACAAGTCCTTGAGTGGTGTCAACAGTACAGGTGCTTTCTTAGGCACGGAAGTGTCTGTGGCCTTTCTCAGCATACACTACAACCATTTCTACACTTTCTCCCACCTCTTTGATCCTACAGGAGAGAGGAAAAAGAAGGTAAAATATATGTGGATTCAGTCAACGCAACTGGATTTTGGGCTTCACTCCAGGCAGAATAATGTGTGCTACCTGTTTTGACAGCAGACCTGACTAAAAACGAACAAGTGCATCACTCCATTTTTCCTGTCAGTGATAGACATTCTTTAAGAATCAATAATGCTTACAAGAGTTGGCATTGCTAGCTTTGTGATTTATAGTATTTAGTAAAGGCACATTAAATTATGACCTGTTCTGATTTATAGCATGGTATCAGTATAGAAATTTTAAAAAAAAATCGTTCAGAGTGAATTGCTGAGAGTTAATTTTGTACCTTGTATTCAAGCCACCTAGAGGATTTGGGAGAGAAAGGTTTAATATATTATTGCATATTATATATATATATATATATATATATATATATATATCTATATATATATATATATAATTATATCTATCTATCTATCTATCCATCCATCCATCCATCCATCCATCCATCCATCCACACAGACAGTATAATATAATACACACACATACACACACAGTATATACTATAATATATATACACACACATACACACACAGTATATACTATATACTATATATATAACACAGAGCAACCTGGGAGGGCTGTCTCAAACTGCAACAGATAGGATTAATGAGAAACAAACCTGGCTGACCACGAGGTTGCAGACAAGGCAGCAAATTGCAATAGCTGACAGGTTAACATCATCCCCCAGTGATAAGCAAGCTAGGAGGGAGGAAACAGCAGGAATCAAGCCTCCATCATCCAGCATGACGACAGCAAAAACAACACAGCTGATTACAAGTGTGAGACGGCTGGAAGGGCCTATTACACACACAAGGGCTAAATTGATTAATGGCATATAAAGGCAGAGATCTCTGTAATGGTAGTTTAATACTCTGACGATGTCAGCAGATGGCTGACGAAAGCTTAGTTAAATAAAATTTTAATTCTTTTAAAATTTTAAAATCTTAAGTTCCGGAGTTCGCAGTATGTCTGCTTCTTTTTTTACTAATATACCTGGAACTTGTATTTTTAGAATAGTTAATATGTATATATACTTACAGCCTACAGATTGGTGCTCAAGACTAATGTTTGGGTTGTATATATGTGTGTGTGTGTATGTGTGTGTGTATACATATACATATACACACATATACACATACATACTTTTTTTTACAGCCTACAGATGATTCTTCAGCTTCGTGCTCAAGACTAATGTTCCGGTTAACCACTTCTATGGGAAAGTCCTATCTAGTTATTTCTCCACAGCAGGGGCCAAAGCGTGTTTTCCAGATGTAAGCAAATGTAACCATTCCAATCATTCTTTACTCCGGCCATTCTGTCTGTGGTTATCGGAAGCTGAAGCCCAGAAACAGCTGCTGATTTCTCATTCTTGCTTTATTACAAAAAAAAGTGAATCTTCGTTGCATTTGAGAATTGGAGCCATAGAGCCAGGAAACGAGAAGCTTGGGAATGGAATGATCTATTTTGTAAACAAAACCCAGGTGTGAGAAAAGTTCTGCAAGTAATCTATGAGAAAAGAGCAGGAGAAAATAGTTCAGCATTTAAATCTTGCAGCACAGATAGAAATACTACTGGATTCCTACTTTGTTAAAAACAGCCCTTTCTCTTTCAATAATTGCTTGATTCTGTAATGAAGTATCTTGTCTAAGAGTCCCGATTTCCTCTGAGAGTGCCAAGTTCCAGTCGGAGGTTTATTGCAAAGGGCAACTTTTGACACTGCATATCCTGAGACATCACAGATATGACTACTTTCCACAACATTTTGCTAATGAAATCCCTCAGATTCACCAAAGATCCACTAGAGTCTGTGATGGAGACTACAGCAAAGTCTGGCTAGTTTAACTGGAATTTCTTTTACTCTGTGGATTCCAGTGAAATGGACAAGATGCTTGCTAGTGTGTTTCCTGCTACCTGGTAGTTTGATTAGTACTTCTGGTTTTTACAGAAGATAAAACCTTGGGAGATGATCTGTGGGAGGGGGCGCCTCCTACAGCCTTGAAAGAAGCATTGCTGCTCCCCCTTCTTGAAAAGTCCTTTCTTGATTTGGCTATATTGGAGAACTATAATGCTGTGTCTAACTTTCCCTAGGAGGCAGGATTATGTTTTTGGTGGGGATTTGAACTTTAGATCATGTTGGAGGTTTCAATCCTCATTTTATCAGTTGGGCATGAGACAATGCTGTATTAGTCGTGATGGCTGTTGATTTTTGTCAGTTTCTAATTGTGGGGAATTTGATTCTTCTGATCTTACTAAGTTTTAGTCTCCTTTCCATACCATCAACAATTGTATTCTTCTGGACTATTTTCAGGGGTTAGGAATTGTGAGAAGTATCCTCTAGTGGTTTCTTTTCTTTCTTAATGGATGATTCAAGTCGGTGTTGCAAATGGGGGTATTCCAGTAAAATGCTATAAGGCTCAATTTTCTCATACTCCTTAATATCTACAGGAATATTGAGAAACACTATCATTTGTTCAGTATGTGGTATCATTAATATGTTGTCAAGTATCATCAGTATGTTGTCACTCTAGGCTGCTCCAGCAATGAAGTCCAAGACTTATCCTGAGCCTAGAGGCTGTTACGGTTGCGATGGGAAAAAACACACAGAAATTGAATCCAAGCAGAAGGGAGCAGCTATTAATTCAATGACGTTCTCTGTTGCTCCTCATGTTATTTCTTGAGAATGTTAACGTTATTCCAGAGGGACTCAGTCTGTAACTTGGACTCACTGCTGCTGTTGGTTGGGCAGATGAAGCTCCTAAAGGACTGTTCTCCAACTTCAGCTAGAGCCCTGATTGCTTTGGAAGCAGGGGAACATTGTGAAAGTGACTCATATTTACATCACCCATCCCAGATCTTCAACGTAGACTAGATTAGGAAACGAGCTATGAATGCTAATTTTACTTTTATTATAAGGTTACAGGAGCAGAATCCTGAAAGTCTGAATGCAGTTCCCCCTTCCATCTGTTTAGCCTCATAAGAACTAGAGGGGATCATGTCTGAGACAGTTCTGCTCTAGAGCCAGCTTTCTATTGTCTGATAAGTCTTGGTTACAGCTCTTTCTCCTGTACCTTACAGCTATGCCTACTGTCCATTACTTTCCACCATGCTATATTTCTGCAATTCACTCTTTATGGGGTCATCTTTAAAGACCACCTGAAATCTACAAATGACTCAAATTGCAGTTTTTCTCCTTACATTAGAATCAGCCCACCCAGTAACAACATCTTGAGAACATTTGCCTGGAGTTTCTCAGTGTCATGAAATCAGGGATTGAGGCCAGTTTGATTAGCCTTAATATTTCTGACCTTCTGCAGCAAGCAAAGAACTTTCTTCTTTGAAGGATTTCTTAAGTTATCAGAGAGAAAGCCATAGGAATGTATATATCTGACATCATACAATCGAGTGGGTTCAGAAGTATTTGTTGTGGCCCACCAGCTGCCAGCAGAGCTGGTGGCAGACTTGGACGATGAGGAGGTTGGGGAGGAACTTGGACCAGTTCTGGAGTCTGCGGAAGGCTCTGATAGATGCTCTGTGTCAAACACAGAGATAGAGCCAGGACCATCCGACATTTCCCAGCCACCAGAGAGACAGCTGCCTTTGGAGGCTGAGATGAGTGAGGAGGAAGAACAGTTTGGATAAGTTAGAACTGCGTCACTTGCGGTCAGACCTAGTTATTGCATACAAAATTATACATAGTAATGCTTTAACTGTACATTACTTTTTATGTTTTAATCGCAATAATAGGCACACAAACAATCGCTTTAAACTCAATGTAAATTGTTCTAAACGTGACTGTAAAAAATATGATTTCTGTAATAGAGTTGTCAAAGTCTGGAATGCTTTATCTGATCCAGTTGTCTCAGCTACACATTTTCACAGTTTCAATCACAAATTGACTTCCGTGGACCTTACTTCATACTTAAGTGGTCAGTAGAGGAGGCGTGGATAAGTATACTAACGTGCCTATCATCCCTGTCATTGTATTTTTTTCTTTTATTCTTGTTCTCGTTTTTGTTTGACAAATTCAAATTCAAACAAACAAACAAACAAATAAATAAATGTGTAATGATCCAAGGAGCTTGTTAGTATTAGCAGTTGCATTATATTTATCCTTACTGTACCATAGCTGTTTTCCTTTGATGTTTCTATACATCAAAAATTGTTGTACAGAAGATTACAGAATTCTTTAAATTAAATAAATACACCTTGTCCTTTTATCCCCTGAAAAGTTTACTCCTCTAAATATTTCTGTATATAACTGAGTAAGCCATATCTCTTGCTCAGTTATCTTTACACATATGTATCTTATGTGGTCATAAGCCCAAGCAGGAGTTTTATCTTGCTTGGATTTATTATTTGTCATTCAAATGTGTGACATGCCAATGAGCTCAGAGGTTTAATTCACATGGCGATGATAAATTTGCATCAGAGCTGTGCAACTGAGATGGTAGATTTATTTATTTGTTTATCAAGGAACATTTGTATTCTGTTGCCCCAGAATCAAGAGTTCCCTGACTTATAATAAGTGTAAAACCTTTTTTTCATTCAAATTAATATCATAATGCAAATTATCATATTAAAATAATTATTGATGTACATCAAAGTGTAGTTGCTTATGGATTTGCATATCACTCCAGTGCTAATTGCTTTGAGGTTTATTACTTCTTGTCAGTGGCCAGACTACTCCAATTGCCTCAAGAAGCATTGGATTACAAATCCCAACTTGGAATTCTGAGTCCTAAGTATCTGGAATCCACCAGATTAGGAAAGACTGGAAGTATATCATGCATCCTAGTTCTGAGTTAGATTGATAATCTGACCCAATGTAAAATAGGTTCATGTGTGGGACTGTCTTGAATTCTTTATAAATTGGCCTGAGATTTTTCTCTTTATTGTGATTTGGCCTTGACAACTCAATCCCATCTGGAGGAGCAGTAGTCAATTACTTTAGTAGGAAAGTACTGCCATTTTATCAGTGTCCACTTACTTGCAGTGAAAACAACTAAGAATAAACACTAACAAATTCACTAAATAGCAATAGCAATAGCACTTAGACTTATATACCACTTCACAGTGCTTTACAGCCCCCTCTAAGCAGTTTACAGAGTCAGCATATTGTCCTCAACAATCTGGGTCCTCATTTTACTGACCTCAAATCATAAACTTTTATGGGTGTAAATGTATCTGATAAAATGGACTGTTGTCCCTGAAGGAGTATAGCACAATAAATGTGTTAGCTGTTGAGGTGCCATGCTCCTTTTGTTATTTGGGTTGCATAAATGGATACCACTTGAGAAACTTTAAAGGGCACATTTTAAGCTTGCAAACCGATAATGAATGACTTCTCTAAATGGGCTTTTCCCCATTACTGTGCTGGAATGCCTTGAGCTTGTCGAAAGCTGCTACTGGCATGAAATTTGCTGTATCCATTCCTTTTCCCCCCCCTGCCTCTATTTAATTTGCTCCTGTCCCCAGGCTTCTCTCTGCAAAGCCTAACCAATTGGATACATCATGAGGCTGCCTTTGAAATATGTTGGACTAAGTAGGAAAATGCTGCTTTAACGCCACTACAACTAGTCTGTCTCACTAGTGGTGTGGAATGAGATGAAGGTAATGCCATGGGAACATTGAGAAAACTATACCTGAAGCACCATCTCACCCTGATGGGTCTAACTGCCCCATTTGTTCCAGCAGAAAGGGTCTCCTGGTTTAGCTCAGCAGACTAAAAGCATAGTGATCAACACCAGCTGTCTGCAATTACTGTAAGTTCGAATCTCACCAGGCTCAAGGTTGACTCAGCCTTCCATCCTTTCTAAGGTAGATTAAATGAGGACCCAGTTTGTGGGGGCAATAAGCTGACTTTGTATAAATTTACAAAAGTATGAAGGCTATTGCTTAATGCATTGTAAGCGGCCCTGAGTCTCCGGAGAAGGGTGGCATATAAATCAAATTTAAAAAAAAAGAATTTCAGCTGGTGGGGTCCAGGAGAAGGGCCCCCACCTAGAATATTCTCCCATCCGAGGTGAGGTCCATCCCACATTCCTGGCCTTCTATGGTGGAAGAGTCTAAAAACTTGGCTCTGCTGCTTGGCCTGGAGCCCCAATAGGAGGCTACTATGCTGCAGGTGACTTATGGGGCAGAGAATATCACTACCCCAGCATCTTGATTTTTAACTTTTCTAGTCAACTTTTTCTAATTCCAATTGTTTTTAGCACTTTTAAACTGTTCATTATAACCCGCCCAGAGTCACAGTATTAGTGAGATGGCAGCATAGACATTTAACAAACAAACAAACAAAAAAACATTTCTGTGGTTTGCTCCATAATCAGCTGCAAGTATACAAAGGCCCTTTATATCACACATACTTATCTATTTGTTCTGATATAGGGTAAGAGATGTAATAAGATGTGGATGTCAGTTTCAAATTAATTTTAGCTGAAAATGTGAAATGCTGTCTTGGAAGTGCTTGTTGGGTTTCCATATACCGTGGCTGTATTGGCTGCTAGTGGTAACAACTGGAGGCCTACACAGTTAGCGAGTGCAGTGGCTATGCTGGCTAGGCAAGATGGAGGTTGTAGTAAAACAGAGCATATAGCGTTCCCATGACATAGAAAATACAGCATATTTTCTCAACTGAAAGGGAAAAGAGGGGTTTAGCTGGAAGGAGAAGACAGGATGCAAAAGCCAGGGGTGTCACTTGATTTATACCTTGTGCTGAACCATAATTTGTTTTGTGTTGTCTTATCCCATTGTATAAACCCAGACATTGTGTGTAAAACCATTTTATGGATCAATCTGCGGTATTCACCTCCAGAAGATTGTGACTGATTTCAGAAATCATTAGCACTATTACGGGGCCCAGGTTTGGCTAAGTTATATATGTCGCAGTTATGTTATTACATGGACATGGGGTCGGGGTGGAGGTGGGGGGGGGGTCAAACTTCTTGCCCAGAGCTTAGCACACAAATGATTTCTCAGCATTTGGGGAAGGGAATGAGGCTTTGTCGCATGCATAGCGTACAGGATCCTCTACAGCAAGATGAGTCATAGCCTTTACCAATAGCATTGAGAGGTAATGCGGGCAAGTGAATGGAAATGGAAAGAGGCAGCCCGGATCGCTATGGGCTTTTTCGGTTTTGTCTTTATTCCCATTTGTCTTTCTGGGAACTTGGGGAGTCTCCGCTGAAGAGACGCTTTGCCAGCCCTGAAGTCCAGTAGACGCGAATCTTTGGCGGTGTCACAGTGTGCCCGAATTGGGGGGGGGGGGGGCTTTCTTACATTTTAAACCCTTTCTAAGTGGCCCAACGGGACGCGCCGTTTTCTCTGTGATATATTTGATGTGGCAGGCGAGAGAGAGGAAAAACTTCAACCAGCGGGATTTACAGGCAATAACCGTGTTGCCACACCCCTTTTCCTTTACGGCATCCTGGTCTGAACGGCTGTCTATGGTTTATGTGCCTGTGTGTGTGTGTGTGTGTGTGAGAGAGAGAGAGAGAGAGACAGAGACAGAAAGAAGAGAGAGGCGGGAGATGGGAGGGGGTTTTGAAGAAATGTAAAGCAGGTGAATTTCGCAGCCCGCTCACATGCCTGGGTCTGCATGCCAACGAGCAGCAGCGGCTTCTTTCTTTTGGGAGCTTCTAACAAAAGGCGGCTTCAGTCCCCAATATGATCCTATTAGTCTCAGCGAGTTGAGTCTCGGATTCCTTGTTCCAGAATGACAACAACAGGGTTGGGGGGGCTCAGCGGAGGGTTTGTAGAAGGCAGCGGCCGCCAGGGCCGTCCTTAAAGGAAACAGGAAGTGCCGAGAAGTAATAACGCAACGTGCTCGGGGCTGGGCAATGGTCCGGCTTGGGAGCGCTCCTTCATCAAGCCTCTGGATCTGGCGCGGGGCTTTATGACACCGCTGTTTCTTGCGAAACTCTCTTTTCAGGTACAGGATTTCCTGCCCGGAGGAAACCACGATTCGCTTGGAACCTGATTCCAACCGGGAATGTTTTTTCCTCCGGCTGCTTTCCCCGCCGGGTATTAAATATATAGATATAGATATAGATATAGATAGGAAAGTTGAACAGACATGACGGTTCTTTCTTGCCTTTTTTTTTTTTAACCGGGGATAGTCCGTCATTTTTCCTTGCGAGGCTTCTTCCTCCTCCCCATCAGTGAGTGATACATGCATTTGCATTGATCTTACTGGAGGCGGCATTAAGCCCTCAGTTTCAGAGTGAAAGAAGATTCCCAAAGCGGGATTTTATTTCTTTGAAATCGGAGCCTTTGGGTTCCCTCGGGTTTTTTTTTTCCTTCCCTTCCCTTCCCCTTCTGTCGAACAGCCGCTTCCCTCCCTGGGTAGGTGCCTGCCGGAGAAGCAGCGGAGGACAAGCCGTGGCAGGATGGAGAACCCACCTAGAGGGGCCCCCTTGACGCTAGCACATCCTCACTGCAGCCCGGGGGCTAATTCTGCTGCACAATGATAGTGGCCGAGGCTACCCTGCAAGTGTCCCAAGCTCCCGGGAAGAAAGGAAGATAAATGGTTTTCGAAGGTCAGTGTTGCAAATCGTATCTATAGGCGGAAGGAAGGAATGCAGGTTCTTCCACCTGCAGAGCGGACTTTGGGTCGGGTGGGTCCCCCCCCCCCCGAGTATCACGTCTCTCTATCCAAGGATGTTACCAGACATTCCGGAGTAACAGTAAACAACATCTTGGACCCAATTCCTTGAGGGAACCTATTAAAAGAAAAAGAGAGTTTACCGGGAAGAATGTTTAGAGGATGGAGGACTTTAAATTGTAGTCTTTGGGCAGGGCACATGGGGTTTTTTTTTTTTAGTTCTACAGAATATAGTATTGACTTAAAAAGCCACAACCCTAAAGCTGGACACTGCAGCAAAGAAATCTATATTTTAACAGCAGGATTCTAGGTGGTGTTTTCTCAGAAATAAGTCCTGTGATTTTGGTGAGACTTACCCTCTGTTCACCCTTAGTGTCATGGAATTGTCGTCTTCCTTACAGTTGAAAGGGCAGCTTTGTAATGGCGTTAAGTAGCTTCCTGGGAGCACCTTTGGTTCACAATGGTGTGTCGACATCCTCTTCTCTTCTCACCGAGCAAGAAAATAGCACTGCCTAGGACCCTCTTCTCTGAAGTGAGTCAAGGAGCTTTATTTCTAGATGAAAAGTTTGTTCTGTGTGCGGTTATTCTTCGTGTTTTGCCCCTTCTTTCTTGCCAAAAGAATTAAGGAATGCTGAATATGTATTTAAGAAGGAAGAAAAAGCAATATCTGTTTCTAAAGGACAGCATGGCAAAACAGTATGAAGTTTTGCTTTTCCTCTTAAAAACTGATCTAACACAGATGGCAAGAAACTCACTTTTGACTCACATTTTCCTACTGTCTAAAATGCTGCATATGAAGACACTTTAATTCATACTTGGGATTTATCAAGGGGAATTACTGCCTTTATTTAGGATCAGCTACATAAAGCTATATTTCTTTTATGATGTTTTCTTTTTCTTACGCAAGCAAATGGCATTAATGGATGGACCTAGAGTTAGAAAAAAATAAATTCTTCAAGTTCAGTTCAACTCCCAGTGACTACCCGGACACATCCCTGCAGTTTTCTAGGGGACAATACAGAAGTCATTTGCAACTGAATTCTTCCAGGATATATATATATATATATATATATATTGGACTTCCCAATCTTGCGTACAGAAGGTCTCTCATCCATGTGCCAACCAGGCCCAACACTGCTTAGCTTCTGAGTCCAGATACGGTCTGCAGGTGCTAGAAAATTTTAGGAAAATTCTGTTCTCTATGCTGGAGCTCCAGAAACACATGGAATATGATATATATGTATATATAAGCATATATATTGAAAACAATTGCAATAGTCCATTACACTAGCTGATGCTATTGTTGCTGTGGAGTGTACCTATGAATACCGCAAGAGATAAAAGTTTTGGATTGATAAAGACTGATGCTGACAGAACTATGAATGTGATGCATGTAAACAATTTCCCATTCAGGAGGCATTCATGGATATGGTGAGTAATTGCTGCATGCTTCAGCAAAGAGCCATCTTTTCCCATCTAAGTCCCACTAAACAAGATCTTGACTATGATTGCCATAAACCCCAGTCAGGTTTGGCCCTATTGATTTGGGAATGTAGGAGTCTAACAGACATGGGAGGAAGTCCCTGATTTATTAGCTAAACAATATGGCAATGAATTATTTAACATCTTGAATAAAAATGAATCAGTTTGGAATGGTGAGCCAGATGGAACGAAAATGCATGTGATATAAATCAAGTTTTATATAAACATATGATGTCATTCTGCCTGAATTTGGTATGTTTTATCTGTACATGTATATAACTTTTCAGTGTTTTGACAATTGAGTCTCTTCCTATAGAGGTATTACACTGAAAGGGCTGCTTAGCTCATAAGCAACTGGATGTATGCCTTTTCCTCCCTTCCCCCCTCTCCCTGCCCCACCCCCTTTTTGCTAGAAAATGCACCAGAATGTGAATAATGCTTTCTCTAAGAAATCCTCTACACATCCTCTTTTTTAAAATATGTAATATCAGTGAAAGATTAAGAATGAGCACTTTGGACAAGTTGCATACTTTTATTTTTTTAAAAAAAAAATCTGCTCTGTAGGAATAATTAAGAAAAGAAGCATTTGTGGCTTAGAAATTTTATGTTTTTCTTTTCTGTTTTCCTGTATAATTCTTATATAATGATATGATTTGCTTGTACCATTTACAGTACTAAATAGCGTGCTATAGAGAATTGTCAATTTATGTTTATGCAGCATAAAATACATGCTAGGACCTTTCTCTAGGGACTTCTTGTATCTTTCTCAAAAGGAACAACGAAAGCAACATTTTGTTTTTCTTATTTCATGTATATATTTGAAACTTAGGAAAGAAAGGGCTCTGCATTGCTTTCCTATAACGATTTCTAAAACAATAAAGGAAAAGGAAAATAAATTGCATGTTTATATTCTTTAAATGACCCAAATAATAAGGTATTTTGACTTTACTAATTCACATTTCTTGTACTAAATATGTTTTCATCTGTTTCAAAGCCAGACATTATAACCGTTTGGGGACAGCATAAAAATCTCAAAATTGTAGGAAATCAACTTTTCCTTTCCTGGTCAGTGACACATCTACACTTATCTATATGCAATTTCTTCTTTATTTTTCATTTAAAATTTAATTTTTTCATTTAAAGGAAACATATATGATCAATGACCAAGTCATATTGACAATCATATTATAAATTTTTTTCCACATGAGTTTTATTAGTTCTTCCCTCTTTGCTATATTGGTTATGAGAAGTAGGTGAGGAGAGGTAAATGAAAGATGAAGTTTTTTAAAAGTTGATTTTAATGAGAAAAACTATCTTGCAGACGTTGCACATTATGAAAATGGCCACCTGTATCCTAAACCAATTCTCTTATAGGCTGGTCATAAAGCAGTCTAGAGATTTTTGGATAAATGTATTCATTTGGCACAAACCATTGGCCTACCCAAAAGGAATTAAGTGAGCATGGATGGTCTTATCATGAAACAACAAGAAACAGCTGCTTCAGAAAAAAGATTCTAGAGGAAATACTAGTTCCATATCTCCAGTGCAGGCTGTTGAAAGGAGAGGGGAAAAGAAGACTACTGGAACAGAACAAGGTGCAGGGTCAAATTAATATTTCAATTCATGTCTAAAGCAACCATTATGGAAGAGAGAAGCATTCATACCGTATATTAAACAAGAAACAAGATTCCAAGGTAGTTGTATGAATTAGTTCTTTAGATCTAACCAGATAAACTAAACAGGATTACATTTAAATCCTAAAGATCTTCTTAGGCCCAGAGTGAAATAGGAATATGTGACATCAATCCTGAAGATTGGCAGCAATATGAGACCTCGGAATGCACATGGCTAGGTATAGATACTGGGAACCAAGCCTTCTGTACTGAGGTGATTATTTGCTGATCTCCCTTTAGGCCAAGGGTATAAACTGTGACGCTGGGGGAAATATGGTCCCCTGACTCCTTGCCAAAGTATGTGTTAGTGTGAGGCAGGTTGTGAAATATAATGGGTGCCATTTCATCCATTAAAGCCCTGGGAGCTTCCAAAGACAGATCTTACTCCTGCCTGCATTGGGGTTATCCTACATGTTGTGGAATGCCTGCTTTGGCTCTTGGGCTGCACAGAATATGTACAGTTTTAGCACCCCTGTTTTCTTGAAAGCAGCATCCAAACTCCTTAATACTGTGAGCAACC
Source organism: Ptyas mucosa (assembly GCA_012654045.1). Classification (NCBI taxonomy): domain Eukaryota; kingdom Metazoa; phylum Chordata; class Lepidosauria; order Squamata; family Colubridae; genus Ptyas; species Ptyas mucosa. The sequence continues at coordinate 49,533,047 of WNWU01000002.1, forward strand.
TCTGCACAAAATGTTGCTTGCTTTAGAATATGCTGATGTTAACATGTATTGAATATAGCCAGTTATTCCCAGCTTGCAGAGAAGAGAGATCCGGTACCAATGAAGAAATACATGGGTGAATTATTCTATTGTTAGATATTATTGACAAGATATTTGAGAGTGTTTCACTTGGTATTTGCCTTTATAGATATATTAGTACAGCCCTGTTCTATAAAGATGAGGTTGATTGAGGAATGTTTGTAATTATAGACAATCAGTGGGAAACCTTGCCCTCAGCCCTTTAAATATTTACTCTTGATGTAATTCTGCATATTTCTTCATAGCTGAAAAAGATGCTTGTTGCATGAATATTTTCACATGGTGAACACATTACTTGCTTCAAGTTCCTCAAGTGCTTGTGATAATGTGACTGTGTAGTCTACACAAATCCAGTACTATTAAACACTACTTATGACACACATTGTGCAAGAAAATAAACAATTCAATAAAATAGGATTAATATTTAAACTAATGGAGAGAGACAGAAAAATAAAACATAGGAGATAGTAATCGAATTGAATGTGAGTCAGCAATGAGTCAGAATAGGAGAGAAACCGTATAATTAGCAAAAAAAAAAAAGTATAGTGCCCAAGAATGAGAATAGGAAAAGACTATTTTGTCCAGCCTCCACACAGCTAAGCATTATGTTAAAAGAGTAAAATCTGCTGTGAAACCTAAGAGAACTGTTACAGACAATAAGATAAAATATAGCAGGTTTCAAAGAATAACTAGAAAAGAAATACAATGATTGTCAAAACAATTGTCTTGTTGAATAGAAGATGTATTGGGGAGTTTCCTTCTGCAGAGATGTTGGGATAGATGTATATTTCATCTGTCATCTTCATATCCAGGTAGGTCTTTTATCTAGTTAACGGCAAGCTTCAAGAAGAAAACCACAAATTAATCAGTCACATTTTGGCCTAGAGCTTGTGCAGAGCCAACCTGTATGATTATTTTATGGTTCACTGTGTTGTGCAATCTGACAAAATTGTTAATTTTGTAAACCGTCTCTAAGTTACCCATAACTTTGGTAAATATATGATATGAACACAGCTATTACAGTATCTTAATAACTTAGCAAATTAATTTGAAGAGCAATTAGTTTCCTCTTAGAATCTTGTCTGTAATCTAATAGATTTTACTAGAAAGCTGAGCTGCCACCTGTGCACAGGATGAGCTGTGTGATTCTGAACAGTCGATACTATGGAAGAAGGAATTTCTCACCCCAGACAACAGGCTGAAATCCTGTTAGTCTGTAACTATGACGGTGATCATTCTAATTTCCTGTGCATCTGGTCATTATATCTGCTTCGGAATAGTCAATTTCAGTTTTATAGATTAGATTGCAAGAAGCTTTATTCCTAATAGATGTGTGAAAGTTTCAGGCTCATTATGCCAAATTGAATATGTGTTTTTGTTCAATGTTGGCTTTGAATATTCTTTTTAGTGCAAAAGCAGGATTAAAACATTGATTTTAATAAATCAGTAATAATTGTATAATATACCTGTATTATGGGGCAGCTATTAGCCTGTGGGAAGTAAGCCCAGTTTGGATAGAATAATTGTTTCAAAATGGAAACTCAGTTCAGAAATCGGACTGAACTACTTTCAAATAAAATCAAACCTCAGGATTGAATATTCACATGGTTCTAGTATCTATTATAAATAAATAAATGATTTAGAAGTATATTTTACATGTATTCTGGAAAATGTTATTCCATGAATCAATGGGCAATTGTGTGTTGAATGTAACCCCAAAGGAAGACTTCTGTTCCTGTCTTTCATACATGTACTTTATATGTAGATGCCAACACTGAAAATGGATTGGCTGAAAGAACATTATTGCAATTTGCATCAGATTTTGTGTGGTAGTATTTCAAGGGTCACAGCACAGGCAAAACTCAGGATGGAATAGAAGAGATCAAATAAGGAGTGAAGAACAGTCAGAATAAGGATAATAAGAATAAAGTAGCTTAGTTAACCTGTTGCTCAAATTAACGTGTCACATATAATTTTAAAGATGATAAAGAAGGAATGACTGTGTTTATACGTTTGATGCTGACTAAAAATTCTGATTTGAGGCATATCTGCCTGTTAAGTTAGTGACTGATAGAGAGATGTCATCATCAGCCATTCAGTACTATCTGACACTCAGCCACTGGATCACCAATCTCCATGCCCTTCTTCAGATAAGCCATGGTCATTCTGGGGTCATCCTTTATCATTTCCAGCCAATGGGTACTAGGGTGGTCCCTTTTCCTTTTTCTCCTGATCACTCCCAGCATGATTGACTTTTCGAGTGAGTCAGCTCGCGTGATATGACCAAAATATGACAGCCTCTATTGGGCAATCTTGGCTTCAAGTGATATTTTTGGTAAGATTTGGTCTGTTTGTGATTTTTGCAGTCCAAAAATAACACAGTGCGGCCAGGACTTCAAAGCTTTACAGAAGTAGGAGGATAGAAACCTATCAAACCAGTGGTGAAATGCTCCGAAGTCTGCTACCGGTTTGCTGTGTTCACATGTGCGGTGCACGCCAAACATGCGCTGCTCACATGCATATGCGCACCACAGGCACTGAAAAAAAGAAGCTTAAGAAGCCTTTTTGTAAGTAAGTAGAACAGCGAGGGGGGGAACAGCTGTACCATGCAATTTAGATTAGCTAGAAAGCAGGATTTCCTGCTTTTTAGCGAATATAAATTGCACGGCACACCTGATTATCGGAAATACTGGTTCGTCCGAACCAGTAGCATTTTTTTACTACCGGTTCGGATGAACTGGTCCGAACCGGTAGCATTTCACCCCTGTATCAAACCTCAGAGGGCAGAGGGTTCCATAGGGCAGGGGCTGCCACATTACAATAAATTTTCAATTGGTCATGCTTCCTGGCTGTCATCAAATTTCAATACATATATATAGAGCATGCCTACCCCAGCTGATCTGTTAGTCCAGGTTGATGTTTTTAAGGAAAGGGGGTCCTGCATCTAGGGCTTTAAAGGTGATGTCCAGCATCTTGGATTGCACCCTGAAAGAAACTAGAAGCCAGTATAGAGAACATAACAAAGGTGTTAGATGGCCAAACCTAGGGGCTACCATTATTGTGTGTGCTGCTGTATTGTGGGCCAATTGAAGATTCTTAGTGCTCTTCAAGGACAGTCCTAGGTAGAGTGCATTGCAGTAATCCAAACAGAAGGTGAACAAGACAGGCATGAGTGACTCTGAGCAAGGCCTCTGGGTCCAGGGAAGTGTGCAATTGGTGCATTAGATGAATCTGCAAACCTGGAACTCCAGCAGTGGCTGCCACCTGCCCCTTGAGCAAGAGCCATGAATCTAAGAGCATCCCCAAATTTTACATCATTCACTCATGGAAAAGGCCACTCTATTCTGAGTCGAAGATGAATCAAAAGGTTTAGCATTCAACAACTGCAAAGAAGGAAAACAAAACAAAAATAACGCAGGGATTTTTTATTTTATTCAGAAAACAAGTATGTGTCTAAATCACCAACAATTCAACAACTTAATCTTATGAGTCAACTGCTGCTGGATAAACATCATTCCTGTTTGCTGATCCCAAAAGTATAGCACAATTTCTTTCCAGGAGCTTTTATTTATTGCCACATTGTACGTATAAGTCACACTTTTTGCTAAAGGCAGTGGAAGATATGTGTGCAAATACCCATTTATGACATTTGCAACTGGGGAATAAAACTGAACATAAAATATAATATAAAAGTATTACAAATTTCCTAGGAAATTGTCACTTTCTCCATAGCTTTACATGCATCTAGAAATTTAACTGATCACCAATAACTGATCTTAAAGAGCTAAATTATGTTAACCTTCATTCATATTTTGTTTGGAGACTACAAGGAAATATAAAGCCTCTAAGGTAGTCTAGAAAGTTGGAAAAATAACCAACAGAAGATAATACAGAAATACTTCTGTATTTTTTATAAACTACATGAATGTCACTAAGAGTTGAGATTCTTCAGTGGGACTTATCCATGAACTCTCATGGAACTTAATAAGACTAAGTTTTGGATATAATTGTTTTAACTCCAATTTGGAAGTCCTGGACCTCATGTTGTCCACATGAGATCCTGGACAACATGAGGTCCAAATTGGAGTTCTCTCCACCATGCTGCCAATTTTCAACAGCAAAGTCCATAGGAATTGGTTTGTGATTCCCACATTTTTCCAGTAAATCCCTGAAAAATATAATCTTATCCCTTACATCACAGGTGTCAAACTTGATCGTGTCATATAATGTATTATGACATATCACAACATTTTTTTGCCTTTGCAGAGCTGGGTGTGCGTGGCGTGCGTGTGACGCATCTGGCCCGCCAGTTTGACACCCCTGCCTTTACATGGTCAGAATGATCTAGATATTGTTGTTCATATAATGGTAACTCTTTGCTTAGATTATTATAATTACTCTGTTTAAACTTTTGGTCTCTAAGTGATTTGTGGCTACTCATAGACACATCTCTGCATAGTACTTGAATTCTAGAATGCTCTTGCTGCTAAAATTTGTAAGGCACCTACTTGGCCATTGTTATTTGCCATTTGAATACCTCTTTCTTTATCTAGGGCTTTTCTATATTAATTTTTGATTAATGGCTTTTGTTTGTCTTTTGTGGCTCACTTCGTATGCAGTAATTCAGTGTGGCTCTCAGTTTCCCCCAAACACTAAATTACAGTTAATTGTCAAATGTCTTAATTGACAAGTGGATCTTCAAAATTATTTGAAGGATATACCCTTTTCAGAATGTCACTGTATGAGGGAAATGGGCAGTCTCCAAGTTTGATAGATAGATGATAGATCAGGGATCTCTAATCTTGGCAACTTTAAGAGTTGTAGACAAACAACTGTGGAGTTAAAGTCCACAAGTCTTAAAGTTGCCAAGATTGGAGACCCCTGTGATAGATGATAGATAGATAGATAGATAGATAGATAGATAGATAGATAGATAGATAGAT
>WNWU01000002.1:49538881-49574254 GCA_012654045.1 Ptyas mucosa
TTGTTGTTATTACCTAACCCAAAGTTTGGGCTACATTCAAGATTTTCTTTGACATATCGTAAGCCTTAAAGCTGAATATCAAAGAAACATTTCCTTGATGTTCTTGCTAAAAATGAATCTGAAATTGAAGTAAATTTTAACAATAGGTCATTTTAAAAGAGGAATTTACTCAGTTTTGCTAAACTGAAATAATAGCCTAATTATTATCAGCTGCAGCTCTGGATCCTTTGTATGAAGTTCTCTCCAATGGTTTGTTCAGTATGAAAAAATGCTGCATATTCTTATATAGTCAGACATTTATATCTCTCTTTTTTAAAAAAAAAGAATTGGAAATTACAAAGTAGAACATTGTTTAAATCAAAGACAATTTTTGGCCCATGGATTTCATTTTAAAAAAGATTACTTTGGCTCTGAGGGCTAAAGGATTGGGATAGGAAGTTTTAGAAAACAAAATGGAGCTGTAGAGAAGTTAACACAGCCATTTAGCTCTTTATGTCAGTAAAAAATCATGCCACCAAAAATTGACCACTTTGCTGCCAAATTTCAAGAGTGTAATTTGGGGTTCTTGCAAAAGCCACAAAATGAAAGCTGTAGCTGCCCAAGACTATTTTAAAGGGAACCAGTCTCTTCAAAAATAAAATAACTTTATTCTTTTCTAGCTCCCATTTTCTGGTTTTCTCTTCCAAACATAGACTTGTATACTGTGGTCACTAAATATACTCAGTATCCATTGGGCTACATTGTCAATCTACTTCTGCCTTCAGATTTTTCTTCTGAACAGTTTCTCCCGCTTTGGCAAACTATCTGCTTGTGCAGTTTGTAAAGGATGGTTAGCCATAAAAATTCCCCGAATTTACTGTTATCTGAGTTCCTGATAGAAAGTACCCTGTTTTCCCCCAAAATAAGATATCCCCTTTTAATAAGCCCAATCGGGCTTTTGAGCACATGGCAATAAGGCCAAGCACTTATTTCAGGGTTCAAAAAATTTAAGACAGGGTCTTATTTTCATGAAAACATGGTATAGCATATGGGCATAGCAGTGGTCAGTTGCCCCCGGTTCGGACCAGTTCACTAGAACCAGTAGTAAAACCGGTGGGAGGCTCCACTGATCCGGACGTTATCATAGGTGATCTGTGCATGCGTGGGCGTGATGTGAACCGGTAGTAAAGATAAGTAGAACCCACCCCTGAGATATAGCATATAATTTCATAAGATTACATTAATAATAGTAATAGGCAACCTAAAAATGATAACAAATGGATAATAGTTTGTATTTATATATGTATAGTTAGGCTGTGCAAACCTTTTTGAGCAAAGGCTGAGGCTGTACTGCATAATCAGGGTAAGGCCAGGACAAAGACATGGGTAAAACCAAAACAAAAAGTAAGTTTGAATAAATTAAAATTAATGCAGCTAATTAATGCAGCCATGCTTTTAATCATTTCCTCATTCTATCAAGATAATTACAGTTTGCTGGCAACTTTTAAACATAGTCTGGAATCACACCCAACTGTTTTAGTGGGGAAACTATAATTACGATATAGCACTGCTTTTTTCAATCTCAAATTCTCCTGTTGTGTGGAATTGCAGTTCCCTTTATTTCCGGCCAGAGGCCTGACTTGCAGTCCATAAAACTGAAGCCCAACATATCTAGACAGAACCAAATTGCAGAAGATTGGTATAATGAATGGTGTTATGGCACTACTAATGTAATGGCATATTTGTTTTCTAACAGTAATTGTGTTACCTGTAATGTCACATTTCAGCTCACGGCAATTGTTAAGTCTTGTCTCTAGATTCTCAATATCCTCATTCTAGAATTGGTTTATTGGGCTCTTGGATATGATTTAGCAAATATAGATGCTTCACTGCTGAAAAAGATGAAGCCTATGTTTCCTATTGTACAAATACTTTGGCATTCTCTGGATAATTGACATGTGAATTAGAATCACTTTCTTCCCGAGTGGTAGTAAGTGGTGGGAATTTGAGACCCTACAAGCTGTGAGTCTGAATTCAAATGTAATAGTAGGAAAGTTTCAGTGACTTCTACAGTAAATTTTGACCATAAGGGATAGACATCGGTAATCTCAATCCTAACAGGAAATTATATGTACCTGGTCAATGGTATCTTAAATGATGGTGGGTCCAGTGAAATTTCCTGTGGTGGCAAAATCTATAAGAAATTGTTGTATTTCAGAATCATTCTGAGTGCAGAAAGACAGGAATGATAGAGTACTGATGCATATTTCCACGTATTTGGGTAGACAAGAAGGAAGCCAACTGCAAGAAAAAAATCTGCCTCTTGCAGCATATGACAGTCAGCACATATAGAAATAACAGCACTCGGTGTTTTAAACTCTTGGGTTTTCCTCCCTCCTTTCTGAATTAATACATAATTTTCCATTGTCATCTAGGTCCTAGAAAGCAGCTAAGATTAGCTGACATAACAATGCTCTCTAGTCTGGAATCCACTGGTCTCAGCTATACCAATTTCATGCATAACAACTAAAGTACAAGAATGTTTAGAGAAAGTGGGTGTTAGGTAGGGACCATGATGCATAATGTATCAAGTCCAAAACTAGAGCAAAAATGATTAATTCATAGTTGATAAGAATTTAATTATTTAAGTAAGAGATTGCAATGGTTTTCATTGCTCTTTTTCAGGGCCAAGTAATCTGAAAATGCTTAAATTGGAACTTGTGTGTGATCCACAGTCATTGATTGTGACTCAAAATCAGCTGTGCTCTTCTCTTTATAATTTGCATTAGTGACATTCATATTTATTGTTGAAGAGCCATTCTGGTGCCAAAAGAGACTTTGATTATACTTCTACGTATAATTTCATGGAAGATCGAGTTATCTCTCATTGAAGGAGGTTATAAGAATCCTTTTCCATCAATACAGACAAGAGTGAAAAATTGTTCTTAGAGCTGTTAAATAGCATAGTAATAAGAAACTGCATCATTTTCCAAAGAGGTTTTGTGCAACCTCCTCTCAAAAACAAGAATGATACATAACCCCCCAAATATTAACAGTAAACCTTACAATTCTAAACATGAAACTTTGTTTTCCTTACTACTTTTCAAATTATACTTTCCACTTGATTACTTAGATATGGGAAAAAAATAAAATAAATCCACTGTTGCATAATAAACTGTGGAGTTGCTGAAAGAAACATACCATCCTTATAACTGTATATAAAATATTTGCCTTTCCACAATTAAAAGTCAAATAATATTTTGATGTCAGTTAGGAAGATAGTTTACCAAGTACTCCTCCAAGAGTTGAGTTTAATATATATACTTTAAATTCTGTTAAATTATTTCTTTCTATGTGAGGTTGATGTAATATTTCAATGGTTTCCATGGGTAGACTAGTTTTAGAGATCCAAACTGTTTATAAGTGTGCGCTTGTGTGTTTGTATGTGTGTGTGAGAGGTGATATTTACTATTGTCTATCGAACTCAGAGTCATCTAGTGAAAGGAATGGTATGGAAAAGTTCAGACCATTGTTGGTCCTACCATAGAGTATAATAAATCAGGCTCTATGCCAATGATTTTGAACTAGGAATCCCCAAACATTGGCCATGGAAGCAGAAGCTTACAAGAATTACAGGAGAAAATCCTCTTTGTCTGAAATATTATAGATTGTTATAGAACATACCCAAATTTTGAAATATTTCTAGGGATAAATTTGTGGACTTGTGGGACCTGGGGATGTGTCCAGTAAGAGTAGTTTTCTTGTAACTTATAAAGTAAGATTTTTGGAGGCCTACCAGAATCTTCTGATTCATAGGATTCTATGTATGATACCCACACAGAGATAAACAATACAATCCTTCCCCTTCTCAGAAATCTCATTCTGTTTCAAAGAAGTTCTAGAAAGTGGGAGATATATAAAAATGTTGCTGTCCAATACATTTTGACAAATGAAACACAAAATGGCAGCTCTCCCCTCCCAACAGTTCAGTACATTTTGTTTAGCTATTATGGTACAAACTTGTACTTAAATGTATCTCCCTAAAATTTGGACAAATTACCTGGTACTACAGATAATCCAGAGTCCATACTCAACATCTAGAGCAGTGGTGAAACCCAATTTTTTTAAACTGCCGGTTCTGTGGGTGTGGCTTGGAGGGCATGGCTTGGCAGGGGAAGGATATTGCAAAATCTCCATTCCCACCCCACTCTTGGGCCAGCCAGAGGTGGCATTTGCTGGTTCTCCAAACTACTCAAAATTTCCGCTATCGGTTCTCCAGAACCTACTGGATTTCACCCCTGAACTAGAGATCTTTTAAGATAAAGTATGCTCTGAATCACATTCCTAACACATTGCCAAAAAGAAGGATCAAACAACAAAATAATTGAAGTTGGATGCTTGGTACTAAATTCCTGTGCTGAATAATTCTCCTGCTAATTTTCATTTAAATCTTTATTCAAAAGCTGTTCATGGTAAGGCTGGATCCGATACCACCACCCACCACCCCGCCTTTAATTGATGTTTCAAAAACAGAAGAGATTAGGACAAAGAAAGTATATTTTTACACACTTCAAAATATATATGCATGAAATTTGGTACCATAAAATGTGATGATTGACTACCTAAATGCTATTAGCCATAATGTTATATGGTGCATCTAGTTCAGAAGTGTTAATTGTCTGAGTACCAGTCACTGAGGAGCAACAATGGGAAGGTGGTAATTATCTTGATATCTGCTTGAGAGCTTCCCAGGGGCATCTCAGAGAAAAACAGACTGCTGGCCTGTTCCAATAGGGATCTTTTCAACTTTTTATCTAGGTGTGCAAAATTCTAAGAATGGATTAGCAGCTATAATTCTTTTTATTGTGCATAGAAGATGTGAATAGCTCATATTGAGCAAAATTACATTAAGTGCTTGTTTCTCAGAGTCATTAATTAGACACCTACCACAATAGAATTAATAATAAAATATTATTTCACCTTTTCATTTTCACCAACTGATATGTAGTGTTATGGAAACTGGAAAACATTGTACCATACTTGGCTGCTATATTTAATATCCACCTACCCACAAGTGACAGCCAATAGTTTGGATTATTTAAATTTAAATTGGATATATAAATTTAATAAATATTCAGGCTTTGTTAATATGCCTTAGAATTTCCTCTGGGCTCAATAGCAAACCATACCTTCCTGGACACTCAAGGTATATTTTATTATAAGTCAATTAATGAAATATTAATTAAACTTAACGAATTTAATGTAATATACTGGCAAATTATTTTTTTTCTGATATCTGAATAGCTTTTGTATGTGATTTTTATATTGATAGCAAACCTTGTAATGGATCTTTTGCTTTTCTTCCAGATTTCTAATGTTATTCACTTAGCAGCTGGTTGGGTACAGGTCCCTTCCAACTCTGTTATTATATTATAATATCAACCCTGATATTTACACAGAGATTTCAAGTTTGTCGTAAAACTCCTGAAACCTTTTTTTTAATATGCCAAGAACATACATTACATTTGCAAAACTGGAGAATATAAAATGTTTTCAATATTAATATTATGTTAGTGATTCCAATGCAAAACAACACAAATAAGATTTTTTTATGCCAGAAAGCTGACCTGAAAATACAATCAGTGTGGTTAATGGCCAGTTATTGGGTTGGGATGGGCATTTATTGGATTCAGCACCAAACACTTGTATGCTAAAGAAGGAGAATGTGGCCCAATATGATGCTTTTTATAGCAGCTGGAAAATGGGAAGTTCAAAAGCAGGGCATGGAGGAAACAGATGTTGTTTGTTCATAGCTATGTGTGGGTTATCTTTTAGATTTCACATTATCCCTCTGTAAGATAAATATACTGTATATTCCACTACATTCTAGGAAGAGTGTGGGTTTGTTAATTTGTGTTGCTCTGGTATTGTTTGTAAAATATGACATAACAGATATGGACTTTAAATATAAAACTGTAAATTAACCTCCTCTAATCTCTTCCAATGCCCTGGAGATGTATTTGATATAAATCCTATCATCCCAACAAATGTGGTGATTAATTGTTGGAATATATGAATATTTTGCAGTTTTAGGTAGGTAGGTGAGTCTTTATCTACTTTCTCCAACTAAGGGAACATTCCCCAACATTTTGCATTAAAAATAACATCAGTTAATTTGATGAAAATGTAATGGTACGTCTCTCAGCAAAATTGTTACATCTGACATGAGGATTCCATTTACAATAATTTAGTTCTGAGCAGGCCAAATTATATGCAAAGGTCTCATCTGTTATTGAGCAATATTCAATTAGTTATCCATTACCTCCATGGTTTCTCACATTTAACACAAGTCAACTTAATCTCACAATAAAGCCATTTTCTCCATGAAACCTTTTCAGATTAGCAAATAGTAACATCCAGGGAGTTTGCATGGTGCTAGAAGGTTAGCCTTGTACTCAATAAAATATGCTCAAAAAAAATCACCTCCCAATCTAAAGATGAGATAGTAAAACAGAAGCTTCTTTCCCCAGAAAAGAAAACAGTTGAGATTCTCGAAATCCCAGTTCAGACCAATATTATTTCGTATATAATTTTTATTTCTATTTTTTAACCTACATACTCCTGCTTTCAGTTGGCTTTTTCCACACTTTCCTTCTCTCTAATGTCATTTCTCAGCTTATTTCAGACATTCTGTAAGAGCCATTGTATAGGCTTTCTTGACCAATAGTAGGTTTTCAGACTTGCTATACTAGTAAAACTGGTTAATAAGGATGATTGTAGTGGGGAAAGAGGGACAATGAGCATTTGTTGCTAAAAATATCAAAACAGTCACTTCTCTTGAGGGCTTGTTAATGAAGATAAAGGAAAAACTGCAGGTGATGATGGCTAGAGCTAAACTATGGTATTGTCAAAAGGGAGGTGTAAAGCTGTACTATTTATAGAATATTTGAGGACTTGTATAATGAGTCAGAGCAAGGGTCTACTATTAGAGAGCAAGATTCTATCTAGTTCAACATCTGCCCTATTTTAAAGGAGTTAGTCTTTTGAAGTTGTTTTTCAAGAGTTTGCCCAACTCAAGGCTGTTTCAGAGATAAGGCAGCTCAGAAGCTGAAAGGGCATAGAGGCTGCCCACAGGTAGTTTAACCTCTGGCAGCAACACAGCCAGGCCTATGTTATCTAGTCAGTCTTTCCTATTACAGTATAATACAATGTATTTTTATTTAAAAGCTTCCTTTTTAAAACCCTGTAGCCTCTATTCGGGGTAGAGTTGGGGTGACTGGATGGAGTTGAGGTATACTGGCTGGATTTTATTTATTTATTTATTGGTTCAATTTATATGCCGCCCTTCTCCAGAGACTCAGCGGCTTACAATGCATTAAGCAATAGCCATCATACTTTTGTATATAGTTGCTTATTAGGGCTTTTGCCCCACCCCCCACCCCAAGCAGTGTTCTATTTTATACAAAGTCAGCTTATTGCCCCCACAATCTGGGTCCTCATTTTACCTACCTCGGAAGGATGGAAGGCTGAGTCAACCTTGAGCCTGGTGAGATTTGAACTCAAGGTAATTGCAGGCAGCTGGCAGCTAAGTGCTACTTAACAGCACTTTAGTCCACTGTACCACCAAGGTTCATTCCCATCAGGATGCCTTCCTGATGGGAATGGGACAGCCAATTTGCTGCGGCCAACTCAACATGGCCAACTCACTATGGCTAACTCACTATAGCCAACTCATCATGGCCAACTCGCTGCAGGACAACTCACTGCGGGATAATTTAACAATTCTATTTAATGATTTAAAATAAATAAAAATTATTTTAATTTTTGCCATTCACATTTCATTCTGTTCCTCCTTTTGCAACCTTTCTTTAATGATTCTATTCCACTTTTTCTTTGATATTAGTGTAACTATTGTCTCACAGCAAGTTGTCCTGTTACGAGATGGATGTGGCAGTTATCTTGCAATGAATTGGCCATGGCGAGTTAGCTGTGGCGAGTTGGCTGTGGCAAATTGTCATAGACTCTTCCTGACACCTGTGTGGAGTTTGCAGAAGATTTTTTTTTTATGCCCTAGGAGAGAAATATCTACCACTACCTAGGATTGAACTTTCAACCTTCTGAGTAGGGGGCAAATGTCTTCACCACTAGGCCACCATGCCACTCTCTACACCTATGTTTATTTAAATTGCTGCATTTATTTCTAAAAATGTATCTATTCCTGGGAGTCCCAAGGTGGTGCTCATAGGCACCCTACCTCCCCTCGACCTTGCCTGACCCCATTATCTCTTCTACGTTTTAACCAGGGGTGGGATTCAGCCTATTCAGGCTGGTTCAGGTGAACCTGTAACTCCGACGATCAGCTGAGAGTGAACCAGTTCACTCCAACAATCAGGTGGGCCCGCCTGCCCACCCCTGTGCTATACTGAGCTATATTTCCTTTGTTTCCGTGCCATTCAGCTATATTCCAGCTGAATGGCACGGCAGAGCACATTGCTGTGCCTCAGCTCTTTTACTCATGGGAGCTGCAGTAGAAAGTATGTTTTATAGCTATTTTAAACACACCAAGCACGCTAAGCGAACTGGTTGTTACACCGGTTGAATCCCACCACAGATTTTAACATATTTAAAGCAGGGGTGAAATCCAAAATTTTTCCTTACCAGTTCTGTGGGCATGGCTTGGTGGGCGTGGCAGGGGAAGGATATTGCAAAATCTCCATTCCCTCCCCTCCTGGGGGAAGGATATTGCAAATTCTCTATTCCCACCCCACTCTGGGGTCAGCCAGAAGTGGTATTTGCCGGTTCTCTGAACTACTCAAAATTTCCGCTACCGGTTCTCCAGGACCTGTTAGAACCTGCTGGATTTCACCCCTGATTTAAAGGTTACTTTAAATAGTATGAAAAAAGAAGTGGCATGTAGCACACTATGCAATTTCCTTTCATGAAATTATTTTCATTCCCATTCAGTCCTTTAAATTTTATATAAGCTCCATTGGCATGCTTAGAAAATAAACAAGGTGAATATCTTTAACCCAGTCTTGTTTCAATGTATGTACCTGCCTGTAAAAATGTATGAACCTACCCATAAAAATGATGATTATTTTGAGGAGCAACGTGGAAGCAATGAATCTATCTCCCCCATTTGCCTTCTGATAATTTTTTCTTCCACTGTAAAACCTTCGCCCATGGCAATAATTTTCTTTGAATTATCCTGAAAATCAATTTTTCCTAGCCAAGGAACTCTGACATATCGATGATCACATGTCTGCTTTATGCAAACATTTGTCCTTTTTTCTCATAATGCATTTCTTATGTTTTTAACCATGTGTCAGTAGTTGCTCTTAACAACTGCCAGAGATTTTACAAGGTCACATGCAAAAGCTTTTCCTGGCTTGGAATATTTAATTATGTATGTTAGGGATTGGACTTTACACATCGACAAACATTTATTTTCATCTGTCTTTCATTTTCCATATTCTGAAGGGAGCAAAACCTTTTCCAGAGAGGAAGGCTTTTAAATGGACAGTCTGGTATCTTCTATTTTAGTTGCATGACATACAGCTCCAATCACCTCTAGCTAGTTGGCCAATGGCAAGGATTTATGGGGAACTGTAGTTCAAATCACATCATGTTACGTATTCTTGCTTTGCAATATAGTTAGCTTCAGAGAAAGAGTTAAGTTAGCAGTAAGGAAGAAACTGAGGTGCTTTATGCCTTGTGAAGACCCCTCTCCCCCAAATAATGAGAATGAAGCTTCTTAAACTTGGTGATATTTGGTATTTACTTAAAATATACAAGACTGCACACTACACTTAGGTAATGGTTGGATAAACATCTTAATTTGTTAAATGTGGTTTATAAAGTACATATTGGCTGCATTTCTAACAAAGCAGCAAACAATTAAACTACATTCTAGCTTAACACATTCTGTGGACACAGCAATAGGTTGTCTTTCCATACAATCAAAGGCCTGTATAATCTACCACAATCATAAAAGTGAAACATAATAAAAACATGACATTATTTATTAGTCATTGTATGCCTTAGCAACCAGTGCAGTGCAGACTGAAAAAATTGTGGATTATTTTGAAGGAATGATAGATTCAGCCAAAGAGATGTGTACCTGATTTAAAATAAAATGGTTTGTTGGAGCCGGTGATTAACTGTGATTAGCAATTCTGCTTTGAAGAACAAAGGCAGACCTTATTTTGACAGTTTGGTGATAACCAATTATGTCAGGGAAAGTCAGGAGAACTTGAAGAAAGAGAGAAAAGAAACAATGGGCTTGATCAAGAAGCATCACATCATGTTTGGTGTTGGACTCAAACAACACGAACTGTTAAAAGAATGTTTATACATTTGCAGGAGTAAAAGATAAATAATACAGGTGCTCCTTGACTTAGGACCACAATTGAGCCCAAAATTTATGTTGTTAAGTGAGTTTTGCCCCATTTTACAACCTTTCTAGCCACAGTTGTTAAGTGAACCATTGCAGTTGCTAAGTTAGTAACACGGTTGTTAAGTGAATTCCCCATTGACTTTGCTTGTCAGAAGGTTGCAAAATGTGATCACATGACACTGCAACCATCATAAATATAAATCAGTTGCCAAGCATCCGAATTTTGATCACGTGACCATGGGGATGCTGCCATGGATGTAAGTGTGAAAAATGGTCATAAGTCACTTTTTCTCAGTAGCGTTGTAACTTTGAATGGTCACTAAATGAATTGTTGTACATCAAGGACTATCTGTATCTACAAGTTTAACTTGCAGAAGATGAAGTAGCATTAAAACCAAAATCTTGTGAAACATTAGAATAAAATTCCTACTGCGAATCTTTCACCAGCAAGATAAGCTTTATCAGAAGTGATCACTTTCCTTTACTGGAGTTACTTCTACATAAGTAGAAGATAAACATATGTCAGAAATATGGCAGGCATAGGCACACACCTCTGTGTGTTAATGATTCACCTGAGGAGGTGGTTAGCAATATCCTTGGAGTGCAGCTAATGAGTAGGCCAGCTTGGTCGCTTAACAGTGAGACATTGGTGAAGTGGGCACAGCACTGCCTGCATTTTCTACATCGCATGAGAAAAGTACATCTTTCTTCCCCTGTCCTTACCACTTTCTAAAGAGGGACGATCTAGAACCGTGATGGTGAACCTGTGGCACATGTGCCACAGGTGGCACGCGTAGCCATATCAGTTGGCACACGATCTCAGCTCATTTTCGGGCCTTCTGAGCCCACTGGAAGTTAGCAAATGGGCTGTTTTCAGCCTCCGGAGGGCCTCCAGGGGGGTGGGTAAGGCCATTTATGCCCTCCCCAGACTCCTAGAAAGGCTCTGGAGCCTGGGGAGAGAGAAAAACAGGCCTATCAGGCCCACTGTGCCATTGCATGCCAGGAGGGGGGGGGGGGGGGGGGGGGGGGTCATGCATGCATGCACAGGGGCGGGGTGCATAGAATTATGGGTGTGGGCACGCATGCATGCAACCCCCCCTGCCCTCGCCCCCCCCTCCTGGCACATGATGGCAAAAAGGGTAGCCATCACTGATCTAGAACATCCTGTCATATTGCATTACTGTTTGGTTTGGAAGCATTACTGCTTCAGACAGGAAGGCAGTGCAGAGAGTGGTGAGGACAGCAGAAAAGACTATTGGCAGTTCACTCCCTTCTATCCAGCACATAGCACATAAGTGTTGCTTGAGCAGGGTCTGCAGGATTGTCTGGGATGCTTCACATCCTCTTCATGACCTGTTTTCCTTGTTACCTTCCAGGCGGAGGCTTGGTGGTATCTGAAACAGAACATCCACATTCAGTCACAGTTTTGTTCCATATAGCATCAACCTTGTGAACTCTCAAGTTTCCTCTTTCCGCTATGCATTCAAAAAGGACGGTTTTAATATTTATGTGTATATACAAGTATGGGTATAGATGTGTGTATGTGTGTGTGTGTACCATGTGTATATGTGTTATATATATATGTATGGGTAGATGTATACTTTCTTTTGAGAGCAGTCAACAGAATTTCATTTTTAATGTGGGCCAGTGTGCTCACTGTAAAAAATGACAAAAGTTGTCTGTCTGTCTGTCTGTCTGTCTGTCTGCCTATCTATCTATCTATCTATCTATCTATCTATCTATCTATCTATCTATCTATCTATCTATCTATCTATCTCATCTAAACAGATCCTACATGAGCAGCAGGTTAGACTAATTGACTCCCTACTTCTTGTATAACATTATAGTTCTAAAATGACATATGAGTTGAGCTTCTGGGATCACATTGATTATATATGTTTCTGGACTCGGCTGTCAAACTATATAAATTATGTTTTATGGTATGCATGCTGCATCAATCCAAACCATCCATGATGCTTTATAAACCATAGTTGTAGCTTAGCTTGTTGTATGAATCTAGCAATTTTTGGTTTATTTAATAAACAGCAGTGAAACAAAATAACACAGCATGCAAATGTTAATGTAAATCTAACAAAACTTTTGTTGGATGGAGGATAAAATATTTTAACACATCTGGAAGACACCAGGATTAGAAAGTTTGGGCGGGGAGTTTAGTAAGGCAGAAATACTGAAAAAAGATACAGGAAATGGGCTAAATAAAAAATTAGTTGCAATGTGAGGGGGAGAAGAAAAGAACTTAAAGAAACCTAAATAGCTGAAGAATCCCAAGAAAAAGAAAATAAAGAGTTAAAGTATTCTTTTGCTATATATCCTCACAGGTCAATCTTGTGAGGTTTTACCTTTGCTTAGTCTTTCTTTGCAAACCAAAACAATCACATCTCTTTCAACATATGACTCAGAGCTCTCAAAATGCCTCCATAATATTAGAGCCAAGATGTTGATCACTTGTCAGAAGCAAATGCTGAATGAAAAATACCATGGGAAAACAAGCACCCACAGTTCTCTCAGGTAAAATAATGATTTGTATTTGGGGAGCAAAAACTGGAGTGGATAGAACTTGAAATTGAATGAACAGATCTCAGCATATTCATACGACTCATTCCATATAGAGAATGAAGTAATCTCAAAGATTTTTCCTGCGGGGAGCATAATGGCACACAACTGGGTTATTTGCGTTGCTTCATAGTCAACGAAGCTTGCATTATTTAAGCATAGTTTTCATGATTTGGATTGTGGTAATGAGTCAAACTCCTTGTCCTTATTCAGACTTCCATAGTTAAATATTTTCTCCCATGGATGCTCCCTTCTGCAGAAAATATCAGTGCTGTCTCATTCAAAAGTCAGCATGAAAAAAGGAAATATTAAGTTATTAATTATTCAAATAATAACTAATATTGAACCAGTAAGTTCTGGATATGCATGAAAGTAAGCCAATGTCTTGAAGACTATGGGTGATGAAAGGCCACATTTCAGAGAATTATAATTGCCCACTCTCATTAATTGTTTTACTCGGTAACTTAATACAAAGAAAAGCAAATTACAAAGCTTCTGTCTTAAAGAGTTTGCAACAAAATGCAATAGTGACAATTATGAGAAGAGATTAACACAGAGAAAGGGTTGTAGAAGCTAATTATTTTCCCTTCTGCTTCAGTAGGTCTCTCCAAATCATATTTTTGCAGATTGGATATGAAGTATATAGTGGGGGAGGGGGGATAAATATTGGCGGAAGCATTATAAGTTCTAAATTTTATTCTTTTCCTTTTAAAGCTGGAGAAAAATATTGAAGAATGCCCTTTTCAAAGCATGTTAGCATGAACAAAGCACCATTATTTAAAGCACTGATTACAATCATAATTAGGACTGGAATTGTGAACGTAAATTGTTACGTAAGGCCCCATGTGACCAGACTTGATTTTACATTTTTTTAATGATGGTTGTTAAGCAAGTCACTCTAGTTGTCAGATGGTTATAAGTGCAAATATTATCAAATCGGCTTTTTTGGTTGTAAAATGGCAAAAAAATAAATAAATCACAAAATATGATCATGTGACCATAGGATGCTGCAGCCAGACATAAATGTGAACCAATTACCAAGCACCCAAAATGTGTTCATGTGACCATGAGGTAGTGCAGCAGCCATAACGTATGAGCAGTCACTCATAAATAACTTTAATCTGTCATAATTTCAAATGGTTGTTAAGCGACCACTCATACATCAAGACTTACCTGTAAGGTTTATGTGCAGCTTCTGTTCCCAAAAACTAGCAAGCAAGCAAACAGGAAGCTAAGAGGGCAGAGAGTATCCTGGATGTTCTCTATGAAAAGCTAAATGCACAACTCCAATATAGAAGGCACCTGGCTTGGCAGTAGTACTTACAAGAAGAATCAGGATGTCCTGGTGGACTATAGATTAAGCATGAGCTAACAATATATTGCAGCTGCCAAAAGAGCCAATATAATCTTGGATTTCAGTAACAAAGTTATAATGTTGAGATTACAGGAACTGATAGTTCAGCTCTGGTCAAATCTAGAATACAGTGTCCAGTTTTGTTACCACAGTAGAAGAATGATACCAAGCAACTGGAAAGAGTGCAAAGAAGGTGAAGGACTGGGAGGCTAAATCCTATGAAGAACTGGATATGTTTTACTAAGAAAACAAGGCAAAGGGGGGACTTGATAGCAGTCTTCCAGTACTTGAAAAACTGTCATAGAGAAAATGAGTGGGACAAAGCCAGAGACCCAAACTTGAAATAAGGATGAATTTCCTAACCTTGAAAGTTATTAATTGGTGGATGCTATGGCTTTCCAGTTAAAGGCTGGGATCATCTGAGGGGCTAGAGCAGAGGTCCCCAAGCCTCGGGTTGCAGCCTACTACTGGACCTTGAACCCTTTGGAATTGGACCATGGAAGTAGTGGGCAAGCACGGGTGTACATCCCCACTTGTGCGAGCAGTGGGTGCATGTGGCCGCCGTTTGCGCAAATGGAGCTGCGCGCATGTGTGCCTGTCACTGGCACTAATGGAGCTGTGCGCACCACTCACATGGAACTGTCTCCTCTCCTCTCCCCTCCAGGCAGTCTGCAAAGCCAGAAAAATTGGGAATTCTGGGTTACTGTGAAAGACCCTCCAGTAAGCCTTTTACCCCAGTGGTGGGGGGATCATTAGTTTGCCTTGTTTTGTGGTTGTCCACACTCATTAGATCAGCCAATTTATGAGAGTCCCCTTCAAAGTTCCAGTTCTATTGTTAATAGTATGCTTAAAATAGCATATTTAGGATTGATTACATCAGTCTCTTAACCTAAAAGAACTAATCCTAACCCACACAGTTTCCAAATGGAATTTGCCTTCAGAGACTTGCTTTTTTTTTTCTTTGAAAGTCTTATTTGTAGACTTTGAGGCAGGTTGTTTTCACTGAGGGAAGTGAAAAAAGTGTGGGAAGAAGGCTTCAAGATCACCACTGCCGTTCTTTTTGCTGCAATAAAGCAATTATCATCAGCATATGGCTACTCTTTGTTAAGAAAGTGGAATGGCTATTATTAGTGTAACATAGCAAATATTTATCTACATTTTTATAGCATGCCTTTAGTCTCAATGCATAGTGGCATATCAACAATAAAAGTAGATGAATTTTGCCTTGATGCATGCAATTAATCAAAACACAATGCAGAAGGAAATTTGCTCCATTGTTAAACCTATTACATCTAAATATGGGATGTGTAAGTCTGTATTTAAAGTAAACTGACCCCTCATTGCTATTCTCTAAATCTGGTAGGACTCAATTGGAGTAGCTGTGTAACCTGATTAACAAGTATGTGAAAAAGTGCAGCTGTGCCTGATAGTTGTAAAAATGCTGTTCTTGTTCTCCCATACAAAGGGGACAAAGTTAGTGAATACAAAAGCTGCAGGACACTTAATTGGTTAAGTGTGTCTGGAAGACGTTTGGCAGAATTCTCATCAAAGTACTATGAGAAGTGACACTGAGCAAGATTTGAGAAGCCTAATATATCTTTATGCCAAGCAGAGGGTGTTCACACAGTTGTTTTGCACTTTAGCAGGTTACTGTGAAAGAAATAAGCAAGAGAAAGAGTCTTTATCACACATTTATTGACTTAAAACTTATGATAAAGTGAATGAGCTTGAATTACAAAATACTTCGCATGAATATGGAGTTGGCAGTTACTCAATACAGTAAGAAAGAAATATGGAAATTCAGCATGGAAGATAATTAATGGCGTGCATAGTGGAAAGGTTCAACATTGTCAACATGAGACAAGAATATATTCTCTTATTTAATAAATTTATGAATACATATGTAAGAAATGCTTGTAGTGATGTTGGAGACATAAATGTACAATTTCTCTTTTTTGTAAGTTGAAACATCAAATGATTTACCATGAATGTTAGATTGCATGATGTAACAGTAGTATGGAGCTAAAATTTAATATATCAAACACTAAAGTTCATTACATTTAAGAAAAATAAAATAAATGATTGCAGGCTATACAATAGACAAAAAAAATAGAAGAATTAAAAAAATTGTGTACTTTGGTATTTAGTGAAGATGGGAAAATGGATGAATGAATTACAAAATGTAAATACAAGTAAAAGCGGTAAAAGTAGTCTATTGTGAGGAAGAAATGTTTTCTATAAGAAGAAAAAATGGCTGTTTATAAGAGTGTGTTTCTGCCCACTTTGTCATGAGAAGTGAGGGTTAGCACAGTAAGGAAAATGATAAAAATAAACTGAATGTAGTGAGAATTGGGAATTCTATAAAGTAAAATAAGAATGGAATTGATCTGATACGAATAAGTGATGAATGAATAGAAATGGAATTAAAAATGAGTGACCAGTACAAAGGAAGTACATTCAGGCTTTTTGGTCCTATAAAGCAGATGAATGATACAAAACAAGTTTGTGAAGAGAAGACTGAATGTGTTGAGAGAAAGACTGAGAAACTCAGAATTGGATGAAGTTGATGAGATCTTCAGAAAGAGAGTGGCGAGATGTTTTTTTTTAAAAAAAGACCAAGTATAAATTGCTCTATAAACATGCTACAAGCAAGAATGATTTATAAGAATAGGAAGGTATGGTGGATTATAGTGAATGGTTTTCGTATGAACTAGATTTAGTTTCCTTTTCTTGAATTTTTCATTTCCTGCCTTAACTTTCTGTGGCATACTACTATTTATGCCTACCTGAGCTTTGCTTAATGCTGGAATAGTTTGAGGTTATGCATGTACTCTGTGTGTGTGTGTGTGTGTGTGTGTGTGTGTGTGTGTGTATTTATTTATTTTATTCTCTTTTCGTAGGTCTTTGTGTATTTTTGTTTCATCCAGGTTTTTCCTATGTAAATCAAGATCTTTATACAACCATGGTTCAGTGAAATCTCATTCACTAGATTTTTTGGCTTTATCAGACATCAAAGCAGCATTTTGCTGTCTGTTGTGAGATTTAAGATTTGATAAAGCCAAAAAATTACTGATTTCACTGAACCATGGCTGTATAAAGATCTTGATTTACGTAGGAAAAACCTGGATGAAACAAAAATGCACAAAGACCTATGAAAAGAGAATAAAATAAAATAAATATTTGACCTTTATAGGGAGGAGTCAGGAGATGAGGGTCTGGCTAACTGAAGAAGGCAAACAAGTCAGAAATAGCTATCTTAGTCTCCCTTAAATCTCACAACAGACAGCAAAATGCTGCTTTGATGTCTGATAAAGCCAAAAAATCTAGTGAATGAGATTTCACTGAACCATGGCTGTATAAAGATCTTGATTTACGTAGGAAAAACCTGGATGAAACAAATATATATATATATATATATATATATATATATATATATATATATATAGTCTTTGACTTTTGACTGGTCGCTTAGTGAATGTTCAAAACTTCTAACAGAGCTACCTGTGGGATACTTATCACCTGGATTTGACGTTCCCATGGTTGCTGCCCCTCTCCTCTTACAGTCACATGACTGCACTTCTGGTGGTCAGCAATTGGCGCTGTATTTACAGCCATTTGCAGAGTCCCGCAGTCACATGAACATGTTTTATGACGATTTTGGTGAAAACAGCATTTACTTCCAGCTTTTGGTCATGGGTTCACTTAACGATCATGGTTTCCATTTTATGACTGCATCTGCTTAACAGCTGCTCCAAAAAAGCTCATAAAATCAAGCTGGTCACATGATTAACTCATTTTATGACCATCACAAATTACAACTGTGATGGGCAGGCTCCATTACTATTGTAACTTGAGGATTTCCTGTACATAATTACATTATTGTGGATTATAATAGAATAACTTTATCTAACAATAGTCTAGTATCTCAGTGGGCTGAAGATGAAATCCTGATTTTTGCTGTTAAGTTAAGCCCTATAATCATGACAGATTCATTAGAACTGATGCTCAGGTTTCTACAGGGAGCATTAGAAACCATGGGGACCAATTATAATTGATTATATTCTTCCTTCCTTCAGAAGACTGTTGTCAGCTATGACAAAATTAAAATCTGATCAATCAATTGTTTTTCAGATTTAGATGAGGGATATGAAGTTTGCTTGGAAGCATAAAAATATATTAAATGAGAGATACATCAATGTAGATTCTAGTATATGAAGGACAGAGATTGGCAACTCTATGATGTAAGAGTATCGGCTGTAGATTTGATTGTGTGATTTTTTTAGGAACTAATGCATTTTTTCCCCATTCATTTCGTGATAAATATGGCAAGCTCCTGACATATAAGATATTGAAAATTCTTCTCCTAGCAGTGATTAAAATATAGTACTGACTATTCATTACATTCCCATTCTTGAATTATTTTGTGAACTGATTTATGTTAACATAAAGAAAATGCAATTGGTATTGTTGTAGGGATTAGGCAAGTAATTGGGTGCTTTGGATTCAGACTGCAGGTCCATGGAAATCACAGACACCAAGTTTAATATTACATCTTTACTAAAAGGGTTTTTAAATAGAACACTAATATCAAAAGGTATGGACAAGCAAGGCATCTTACAGCAAGGTAAACAGAATTGTAACCAAAGAACCTGTATGGTATATAGCTCCATTATATGGGGGTGGTGTGACCTGGATTTGTTCCTTTGATGGGGCAGGTTCTTTCTGGTCAATAGTCTTGTTAAGCGCCTTTGTTTAGCTTTCCTCTCATGGTGAGCCCTTGAATTGGGGGGGTGTTAGCATCTCCACTTTGTCCTCTGAGGCCAGCAATAGCTGTCTTTCCTGGTTGCTAGAAAACTCTTTCACTTGCATCCCCTCAAGCTGATGAACCTCTTCATCTTCCAACTCTGAGCTAGCCATGACAGCAAGTAATACATGTCAGGCCTGTATCCGGTAAGACCATTTCCATCCATGTTGGAAGAGTGAATACTTTATGACTGTGATCTAGATAGACACTGACAGAAATGTAGTCATGTTGGAGATTTGCCCTCTGGCGGGTTTCAGATTCAGCATCAGACACATTACCAAGAACACGCAATCACTTGAGTCAACTTGGCATGAGCAATAGTACAGTTTTGGTAGTGGCTGGATATGAATGCTTATATATGAAGGTGGGCCAGACAAGTTATGGAAAGTGTAAAGAACAGAGTATTTAATTGCCTTATGGCCCGTAGACTTCATCCTGGGGCTGGTGATATAAGAAATTCCAAAGATTTGGGTACTGCAGGACATGAACCTCTATGCTCAGAGGGTCAAAATTGGATCTACTTAGAAGGTTTATGGGTCTGTCTCAGTATCAGCCCAGACTCCCAAATATACTAGATTTAGTCTGAAACAGATGAGACATGGTATAAATATGGAGGATGTTGACCTCTATCATCTATTGTAGTCAGGACATTTTTCAGTCACATTACAAATCATGAACAGCCTGAAACTCTTTGAGGGAGTGCAATTTATTAAAATGGTCTGTTTCAGATGTATAAGGGATCCAAATACTTTTGAAGATGTTTGAGGATTTCTGATAATTTTGGCAGGAAGTTCCATTTTGTTGATTGTTGGTAAAAGGTGCTTGAGATAGTTGCATTTATGTGCTGGTTATGACCATCCCCAGACCAGGAAGTCCCCTACCAGTATAACTGAACTACTGCAATTTCTTCTTGTAGGGTTGAGTTTGAAAATGACTCAAAACCTCCAGCTGCCAGACTGCTGGTGAATGAAACCTTCTATCGCACAATTATACTTATTTGCAGTTTATAGTGCTGGTTAAAGTCCTATACAATGTGGCACCTTATGATTCTTCCCATTTTGTATGAACAAGTGGAGAAGATTTGCTTAAGAACCTAGCCATGGAAAAGGTAAGAGAGGTACATACCAAAAGATGTAATGGCATGTGGAAAAAACCTGGAAGACCGGGCAAAGAGATGCTGCCAAGGGAATGGTCAGATAAAAGACAACATAGCCCACAGCTGAATAGTGGTGTACCAAAAGACCTCCCTAATTTCTTGGGCTGTAATGGAGGTGTGGAAAAAAATGTGCTTTTAGACTTGTAAGATTCTGTTGGTGTAGCTTTACAATAAAGTAGGATTATCTTATCTGGTTATGTTTCCTATCTGGTTTGTCCCATGAGGCTGACAGACTCTAATCTTGAACTACCCATTCCCAGTCTGACACTTTTGCCACAGACTGGATTGTATTGACTACCTTGGATTGTCCAATTGAAACAAGGAGGTTTCAGCAACATATCTTCCTAGAATCTGTCTCTAATGCTCTTTAATGCCATGAGTTGTCTTGTACGGAAGAAACAAAGAAATATTCTATGGTACTTCCATCACAACATGTTTTTTCACTTGGGACTGTTGCAACAGCAATCATTCCTTTGTGACCTCCTGCCATGGAGACAGCAATACCATGGAGAAAAACATCATAAGACAGGAATCTTTTTTAAAAAATGCTATTACATATCAGCAGTATTATTCTTTTCCAAAGATAGCAGAGTAATCAATATTAACTTCATTATATAATGTATTTCAATTTTCATGCAAAATAAAATGCAGTTTAAAACCAGTAGACTACTGAGGGTCTTTGAATTTACATGATGCCAACATTTTGGTATTTGAAAAAAATACGATTATTTGAGTTGCTTTCAAATTGTTTATTACAAACATGAATATTAGAATCTGCTTTCCTCCCTTATTAACTTATAGAGAATACATATATAGAAGCCTTTTGTGGCTACTGGTACTGTGGAATGAGACCTCAAAGCAAAGGAAACAACTTGACAAGGCAAATTGGCTCATTTCTGTGATATGGTTTCATCAGGACTTTCACAACCCTAGAAGAAGGCCATTTCTGTGAGAAAAGGATGAAAGAATATCCTTGGCTGGGGGAGAAAAACGGAGGCTATATTGAAATATCTGAGAGGCTAATTGTGCACAAGATGTTCTTAGAATGGTTCCAGAATGTAAGACTACATTCAATGGGTAAAAATTTCAGGGAACCAAACTAGCCAGTGAGCCCATTTTCACTACATAGAAAAATGATGAGCAACTCAGAAAGTGATAAACTCTTCTTGGATAGAAGCTTTTAAGAAGGAAATCCATCAGTTGAGGATACTGAAGCAAAATCTTGCATTGGTAGCCCTGTAGGGAGCTGAGAAATTAAATGGATTTCTATGGAGTGCTTCAATTTTTATTATCTACATTGGTACTCAGTAGCTTTATCTCTACAACTATTGCTTGGCAGATTTGCAACTAGAACACCTTGTGTATAGGCTCATCTTTAGAGATCTATAGAAGATGATGGTGGAGAAGGAGAAGGAGAAAAAGAAAAAGAAGGAGGAGGAGAAAAACCAATTCCTTGGTTCATGTGCCAAATGTACATGTACTGTATATTAGCTGCCCTTGCAATCTTCTAGCATTCTTCATTCCATTCTTCATTCTTTCCTCCCTACAAAGAGACAGCTAGAAATTCCATTATGACTGAATATTCATAGTCTTTCTGCTGCACACTGTTATACCTTCCCCTTTAAGGATTTTGTCTGTTTTCAGTTTTATAAAGTGTGAGACTCCCTATTAGTTGCTATTGCTTCTGCAGTTAATGCTTACATACTGATAGTAACTGGGACAAAGAACTCCACCATTAAGCAATGTGGTCATAAAATGTGATGTTGTGTGACTTTGCCAACTTGCGATAAGGTTTCTGATAATTCCAGCTGTCCGGAATTCATCATTAGGTGAATTCTGCATGGTCACAGTGTCACTTGGTCATATTTTTGCTATTTGCATTCTCCTACTGGCTTCCCCGTTGACTTTGCTTGTTGGAAACCAGTGCTGAAGGTTGCAAATGGCAATCAGATAACCACAGGTGGCTGCAATTTCATAATTGTGAGAGGCTGTTGAGTGCCTGAATTGTGATCATGTGACTATGGGGACACTGATAGCTGTAAGGATTGTTTAAAAGATCCCCTTATTCTGTGACATTGTAAGTTCAAACAGTCACTGAATACTGCTAAATGAAGACTACCTGTCCTATGTAGAAAGGGTATTTTGGTTACATAAGAACTTACACTCATTACTGTCAGAATAAAATTTCATATTTGCAAAACCCAATGTCATTGTTAATTCCTGTCAGATAAGAGAGAAATAACCTTTTAATTTGGTTTTGTTGGCTTACTATGTTATCTATTTTATTAAAAATTATATGCTCATATGTGTACATCTGGAGATTTCAGAGGTGATACATATATACTAGACTGGCAGGGTGAGAAAGGCATGTCATCTTAAACCAAGCATGGACATATAGGGAAAGAGGAGAAAAACATTTTAAAATCATCCCTGTTGAACATAACAGGCTCCATATGAACATGCATAAAATCTGTGGACTGCAAGTCTGCCAAAGATACAGATATAGTTAGAGATACAGAGCCCAACTTATCTATTTACTATTTGCCAGATAGGCTGATCACGTGCTACAGAGCCTTCTTTAAAAAGGACAGGGTAGGATTGAGATGGATCAAAAATAGGAAAGCCCCAGTAAAAGGGATGGCATAAAGTTACTGTTTACCATTCCTCCTCTTTCAGTATTTCAAAGGCCTGATTTATTTGCAAACAATTAGACTCAATATTTCACTTTTTGCTTAGCAAAAACTTAAGACTGTTATTGCACCTCATACACTAATTATGGTATTTTATCACAGCATTAGCTTTCACAGAGCAATTTGCTTTATCAGGTGCAGTGGGCTATAGTCTGCAAAAGTTCATTCCACAATAATTGTGTTAGTTTGTGAGGTATAAAAGATTCTTGGAATAAATATGATTTCTTACTGAATTGCATAAGTGAATAGATAAGGTATTTTAAAATTCTGAGTGAATTTTAAAGCAAACAAGAACCAACCCCTTCCAAGGTTTCTGCTAATATAGCATAATTACTGTATATTACTAGGATCAATAGTGACAATGTTTTGTATTTGCTAGTGCCAGTGCTAAAAATGCTTTGTCATCTACATTGTGGTGCTGAGCAGATTTCAGTGAAAAAATAAAGCAAATGTCATAACTATCATTTCACCCTGCCTGCTTGTGCTATTATGCGCCTAACCACATAATTAATAAAAGATAACATCCACATTGCACACTATCAAAAATAATATGAGAAATGAGAAACACCCATTCCAATTTAAATGGAGGACCTATTGAAATATTCAGCCAAATGTGTGAGGGCGCAGACTGAACTAAGTTCACATATTATATTAAGCCACTGAAAATTTGACTACAGTCTGTTGATTAAATCATGAGTTACATAACATACTAAACTGAAATCAGTCTAGCTACCTTATATCTTAGTGTGGCCTTATGAAAACCAAACCAGTATGGATGGGGTCAGGGTTGATGTTTATTTCTCCATTTTGATTATCTGAGGATTTAACATGACTATCTGTCTGGAAATTTGCAGCAATTTCAAATTTGCCATGGTGGCGCAGTGGTTAGAATGCAGTACTGCAGGCTACTTCTGCTGACTGCTGATTGATTGCAATTTGGCAGTTCGAATCTCACAAGGCTCAAGGTTAACTCAGCCTTCCATCCTTCCAAGGTCGGTAAAACGAGGACTCAGATTGCTGGGGGCAATATGCTAACTCTGTAAACTGCTTAGAGAGAGCTGGAAAGCACTGTGAAGCAGTATGTAAATCTAAGTGCTATTGCTATTGCTATTATTAGTACATTTAGAAACTTCCTCTAAACTAAAAAGATTGATGTCATCAAATTTGCAGTAGGGGGCATGTTGAGATGTTGCCACATGTGTGTCTGTGCCCATATTCATTTTATGCATTGAGCTCTTTGTTGAATGAAACCATTAAGCAATGGAATTCCTGCCTCCTGAAGTTGTGGCTATTCCATCACTGGAGATTTTCCAGAAGAGTTTGGGTAGCTATTTGTCTGGGATGATAAGAAGATTCCTGCACTGTGCAAGATATTGGATTAGAAGACATCTAATCTTCAAGTTCATCCATTGATTTTGTGAGCTCATAAGAGAAAACAAAATAGATCCTTTTTCTTTTTCCTTTATCCAGAATTTCACTTGGAATTTAAGCCCTAGGAGATTGAAGGTACCCTTTTGGTTTTGCCTTTTTCCATGATGAATAGGGGCAAAGTTAATTGGAACAATTTCTGGCACATTAACTAGGACATAAAAACTGTTAAGTCAAATACAGAGTCACTGTTTCTGCTATTGTAGCTTTCAAAAGTTGGATTAGTAGAGCTATATAAGGTTGTCTCGTGACCTTTCAAAAAGTCACATCCAGATATGCCGCATGATGCTACAGTTCAAAGCCATTTCATAGCACAGAAATGGGCTGCAATTAAGGCACAGCCAGGCTTTTTCTCTGCCAAGAGCTATGCTTGTCTTCAGAAAAGTGGAGGGCATCAATTAATTGGCGAAAGAGCAGATAGGATCAGGAACCTGGCAGAAGCTGGACAGTGAGGTTGATGGTTAGAATTGAATTGCTATTGAAAGAAAAAAAATAACTTATTCACCAATGAGGACCAGGTTGTGGGGGCAATAAGCTGACTTTGTATAGAATATACAAAAGTATGAAGGCTATTGCTTAATGCATTGTAAGCCACCCTGAGTCTCCGGAGAAGGGCGGCATATAATTTTTTTTAAAAAAGTGCTATTATATTACTATTACTCTGAGAAAAGCAATCACCATTTCACCAAATTAGAAATGGTGCTTGCTATCATTTAACATTAAACATGAAAGCAATATATTTTGCTGTGAAATCAGTTATAAAGAAATCCAACAAGTGCTATGAATGTTGCAGAATGCACTTTCTAAAGTAGAAGGAAAGATGGGTTGACCAATAGCAACATTCAGTACTTGCCTCCTTTTTTTAAACAATAGATTTTAAACAAATGATCTTTGAAAACATAATTTCCTACAGCACTTAGATTACTGCATGAAGTTACAGCTGATATTTATCAAATACAGAATCAAATATCAAGCTGGTGCTTGAGGATGTACAGTGGGATCTAATTTGGGAATCTGATTAATGAAGATATTACAATATTCCTTTTGTAATTCTTCCTAACCATTTTCATTCTATCTGATGAAGTAAATAAGATAGATAAGATAAGATAAGATAAGATAAGATAAGATAAGATAAGATAACTTTATTATCATTTTTTCACTGCGAGCACACTGGCCCACATTAAAAATGAAATTCTGTTGCCTGCTCCCAAGACAAAGTGTATGTCTACCCAAATACATAACACATATAATACACATGCTATATACATACATAAATATATACCTGCACCCTATATCTGTCTGTCTGTCTGTCTGTCTGTCTCTCTCTCTCTCTCTCTCTCTCTCTCTCTGTGTATGTGTGTGTGTATCACTGTCCACTTTTGAATATGTAGCAGAAAGAGGGAAAGAGGAAACTTGAGAGTTGACCTTTTATAAAGTACCTTTTGATATCTGAGCAGAGGCTCCAAAATTACTGTTTTGAGCTGTTTCGAGCTTGAAATGGTTGATGCTGAAATCACACCTTTGCCCCAGAAGGGGGCTGATATCAAAAAGCTAAACACGATTGGACCTGGTTAGTACTTGGATGAGACTCACAGTACTTGAATGAATACCTGTCAGGTAATCCTGGGGCACAAAAGTTAGATAGGGGAAAAATATCCCAACAGAAGGATATCATTGTTTATCATTGTCAAGAAAAATGTATGTTCACATCCTTGCAGTCATGAGGTGTTTAGTCTGATTTAAAGGATATCACTCTTACTGATTATGTGAGATTTTCCTAAGACAATTTACCTCATAAAGTAAACAATAGTTCTCTATTATTTAAAATCCAATTAGTTCAACACAACAAGAAGTCTTCGGGTTCTTTCTTAGGATGAATCAAATCCTTGAAGGGAAATTAAGGTTTAAGGATGTTAATATGCTCTTAAAGTGTATTCTAAAAGTTTGGAGTTTGTCTACATCTCTACTTAAGTCTCTGAACTCTGCAAACAAAAAGGAATTCTGAATTCCTGGAAGGAAGTGTGTGCTAGATTCTAAAGATTAAATTAATCATTTCTCAATTTTGAATTGGCTTTGTATTGAGAGAGAGAGAGAGAGGCTTATTGAAGGCAGATTGAAATAAGTAACTGCGATAGTATGAATGACTAATGCAAGAGTTACTTGTTTCATCATATTCATCTCTGTTTCTGTTTAAGCACATAATCTAAAACAAAATGGATATAAGTAGCTTTAAGGGAAAACTGATGACAAGAGGCTTTTGAAGTCTCAAATTACAGCTTCCTAGAAGACTCAAATAAATGCTTGACTTGATAGCACTGAGCAAAGGCAATAATGTTAGTGAACTCTTCACTATTAAAAGAAATAGCAACAGCACTTAGACTTATATACCGCTTCACAGTGCTTTACAGTCTTCTCTAAGCTGTATACAGTCAGAATATTGCCCCCAACAATCTGTATCTTCATTTTACTGACCTTGGAAGGATGGAAGGCTGAGTCAACACTGAGCTGGTAAGAATTGAACTGCTGAACTGCTGGCAGCCGGCAGAAATAGCCTGTAGTACTGCATTCTAACTACTGCGCTACCACAGCTCCCTACTATCCTACTATCAACACTGAAAAATAATATGAAAAAAACATTTGTATCATTGGTCACGGTTTAATTTATATTGACAAAATCAGTCTCTGGTATTGTAGTGAAGCAGACATATAAGAAAAGACCTTCTTTTCTATAATAATGCAAAGTTGGGCATTGCTGTTAAATTCCACTCCACACAATGAAGATTATGAGATATAACATCTAATAGTATACCTAGTTGGCCATTTTTGTGCCAAAATATAAGTAATGAAGGTAGACATAACTGTGTATAATGTCAATAATGTCTGGATGATGCTCTTAAAACTCTATAAATCATAATGGCAAAAGAGCCATGATCTTCAGTAATCTTCTTCTTCCTAGCATGTTCCCACAGGTGCAGGATCCACTTCCATGATCTTTAGTAATGCAGTGTGAAAATTACTGCCTAAATGATTCATTTCTACCTACAGGGTTGGTTTTAGGGATTAAATATACATACAAAGTAATTTAAACATATATTGCAATATATGGAATGCATTGCAGAATGGGAAAAGTACAGCTTATATATTTCACGTATCAGAGGCCGTGATAGAAGCTGTTGTTGAAAATACCTAGAGAGCACTAGGTTGGGAAGGCTGTAGGTTTGGGTTTGTTATTGAACTCATCAAATTTGCAGACGACACCAAGCTAGCAGGAATAGCCAACACACCAGAAGATAGGCTTAAGATACAGAAGGATCTTGACAGACCTGAACATTGGGCGCTATCTAACAAAATGAAATTCAATGTTGAAAAAACAAGCCAGGATAAAATATGTAGGAAACTTAGTAGCAACAATGCCTATGAGAACACACTTTAGTGATCACTTCTAATGGAACTTTTAAAAGCTATTGTGAAGCTCATATTCCATCTTTGTAAAACTGCATGGTAGTTTGAATGTTATAGGACTTAGTGTAGATTGTTATACTAATACACAATTGGGAAGTGATAAATGCATTTATATTGTACCCCACTCAGAGTCGCTTGTTGATATTGGCAGTTACAGAAATCAAATCAAATCAGTCAATCAATCTCTTGAATAACTTTGCATTATTCCAGAGTTCTTTTTCTTTGGCTTGCTCTCATGTTCACAATAGCGTACTTATCAAAATAACATTAGGTCCGCAGTTCTTACTGCTTGCTTCCTTTTACTGTTGTGTTTTTTTCCGATTTTCATTAGAATTCTTTTTCTTTTTTTAAAACATATTGTTTTCTATCAGTAACTAATTCTATCATAGAACAGCATGGGAGTAGAACTGAATTCCTATTAGAAAGCATTAGGTAAAAACTAGAACGAAGGAAGTATAAGATATGGGAACAGGAAATGCTATTCAGTAACCCTATTATTTTTAAAAAGGGCTTTCCACCAAACAACACTAAATACTAAATACTAAATACTAAAAATCTACTTGACTATCAGTAATGAGCTATAACTCAGTGAATTTTGCATTTTTTTTGCATGCAAGGCTTTTAGGCTTTAGCGAAGAATGAGACTCCAGAGGCAAGGATGATTGTATTTGCTTCCTATGATTTTATTATGGATGGGATCCTTCTTGCTGGTTCTTCTGAGCAATTATTATAAATGGAAAGAAAGAGTAATGCAACTATTGTGAACCCACAACCTAAGTATGGAGGCTTCTTATCTGTATTTAAGTTATGGGAGGAGGAATTGGGGATGGGAGGGAGGTAGATTAATCATTTCCACACAGATCCTATCTGAGTCGATTACTGGGACCAGAGGTTTCTTCTTTCAAGCTTTTGGATTCATGCTGAAGCCCATCCTCAGGGAATTTCTCTTTTTCCAGAAATTTCTCCACACCCCATGATTTAAACATTCCAATTCCAGAAATATTTGTTTATTCTAATATTTGGGAATAATTGCTTGGGAAGACTCAATAAAAAAAGGCTTGCCCTGCTCTTGCAAAATTGCTTAAGGAGAATCCAGTAATAGCTACATTAAAACTGCAAATTACATTCTATTTCAAAATCTTTATGGTAATCGCATTGTCTGCAGCCAATTATTTTGGTCTTTATATCAATTTAATTTCCCTTAATCGCAGTAACTACTCCAGGCCATTAAACATCACTTTTTGCCCATTCTTCCCCTGGTTTGTTATGCCTCCTCCTTCTTTGCTTTCTAAAACAGTGTTTCTCAACCTCAGCAATTTTAAAATGTGTGGACTTTGACTCCCAGAATTCCCCACCGAGCGATGGGTAATTCCGAGTTGGAATCCATACTTCTTAAAGTAGTTGAGATTGAGAAACACTGTTCTAAAGACTCATATTTCTAAATACTAATACCAGTTTTCTTGTGGCTTCCTATCTTCTTGTATCTTTGACTTCATTCTCTTAAAGTTCTGCTTTTTATCTCCCTTTCATTCTGGGCAGCTTTGGCAACTTTTAGCTCTGTTTCAAGTAGCTTGTTTCTGGACAGAGATCTTGTAAGATCTGTTGTGACCCAGGCCCAAGTAGGTATTATCAGACGCAATCAGTTCTAAACAAACAGATTTTATTAGAACAGCTGAGAATTAACTCATTCTCAGCGTAGTCCAAACTAATTCAAAAAATAGTCTTCATAACACAATTCTTCAACCTTATCACCAACCTTGGTCTACTTTGGCAAACTGCCAAAGCCTTTTCTTGGCAAAAGTTCAGAAGCAGAAGACGGTGACAAGAAATGCCAGGGGTGGGCAACTGTGACCCTTTTACAGCCTGTGGACTTCAACTCCCAGAATTCCTGAGCCAGCTTGGACCTATGTGCATTAGCTTTTTACAGGCATTTACATTCCATATGAAAGAAGTAAGTGTATCCTGAATGAGTCTATAGACAATTTTGTCAATGTAAGAGCCGAGGTGGTGCAGTGGCTAGAGTGCAGTACTGCAGCTACTTCAGCTGACTGCTAGTTCAGCAGATCAGCAGATCAAATCTCACCGGCTCAAGGTTGACTCAGCCTTCCATCTTTCCGAGGTGGGTAAAATGAGGACCCAGATTGTTGGGGGCAATATGTTATTTAGTATACTGTCTTTGGTGTAAGCCGCCCAGAGTCCTCGGAGAGTGAGCGGCATAGAAATATGAAAAATAATAAATAAATAAATAAATGTTTCCATGTACCTGACACCAATATAGAACTTTTCGTATTGGACATGAAGGTGTGCAGAAAGATTATAAGCCTAATAATCTCAAAGTCAATGAGCTAAAACTCCCAAAAAGATGACTGAAAAACCAATAATCCCTGTTCTCAGAATTAATGGTTTGAATCACATCAAATATTTCAGCATTAACAGAATTAACAAAAAACTACTGATGTGCAGATTCCTAAATATCAGTTTCTTACCCTTCCTTGGAATGCAAGGGCACTTCATTTAATGAATTATTGAGTCTTGGTCTGGCTAGAAAGATTAATCTCCAAATAGATGGCATGGGTTGTATATGCAGGTATTTTGCTGATTGATTGGTTGGCTTTCTCGCTGTATCTTCTGATCATGCTGAATTTCTCATAAAAATCTTATGTTTCTTCAAGTGTAAAAAATGATGAACTTCTATGAGCCAGAGGTGGTGTATGAGGAGATGGAGGCAGAGGAAACTGACATATTTCCAACCAATTAGGCTATCTCATATATCTCTAAATGACATTAAAGTTACAGTCCAAGCATATCTGGAAATCATTAGAGACTCTTGAGCTTGACTAATGTTGTTAGAACATCTGCCCAGCAACAAATATTAAAGGATTGGGTTGTCTCTCATAGATCTTGTAGCTAACATTGGAAATAGTCTTACTGGATTTTTTCTTCTTCTTTCTCCAAGCCTGGGTTATGCTCTTCCATACTTTTGTAGCAAAGAACAACCTCCCCCCTAATTCATGTATAAAGTAATTTTAAGTTCTGTTACTGTTTATCTAGAGCTGTATGCATGTATAAAACCCACGTTTTGCAGTGAATCACAATTTGTATCTTTTGATTTAGATTAGTTTTTGTTCTCTCTTGAATGTTATTAACAACATACATAATGACTAAATGGGCCAGACATTCCATTCCTTTATTATTTTGAATGTGTTTATAAGAGCCTTGGTAATACAGTGGACTAAAGCACACTGTTATTAACACCAGCTGCCTGCAATTACTGCAAGTTCGAATCTCACCAGGCTCAAGGTTGACTCAGCCTTCCATCCTTTCTAAGGTAGGTAAATTGAGGACCCAGTTTGTGGGGGCAATAAGCTGACTTTGTATAAAATATACAAAAGTATGAAGGCTATTGCTTAGTGCATTGTAAGCCGCCCTGAGTCTCCGGAGAAGGGCGGCATATAAATCAAATTTAAAAAAAAGTATTTTAAAATTAATTCCAGAAATTATTTCTTTGGTTATAAATTCTTAGTGAACATCACCCTTCTGTCATGTTCTTCACTTCTAAACCTCCAGTTGTCTTACAACTCCCCCTGCTGTCGATATAAAAAAGAGAGAGAGAAAAATCAGAGAGATAAAACTAGTCAAAACTTAAATCATATTCTAAAACTTCACAATTTTAAATGTTTTGCAGGGAGCAGAAAGATGTCGGCCGAAGTTTGAATTGTACATAATTCTCAAAATAGAGGAAAGTATATGCGTGTATGCAAAATTCAGGGTACTAGGTGGCATCTAGTGACTCTAGATTTTTTGAGCCTATAATGGTGGCCCTTGTCAGAAGTCAAAAGAGAAGAGGAAGATAAAAAAGAGAATGTGAAAAATAGAAAAAGTAGAGTGATAGACTACTGGTCAGAAGAGGATTGTCTGAAATTTTGAGAACAATTCTGATTAGTGAATGGAAACGCAACATTGGCAAGGTGAAGAAGACCAAAGAACAGATGTAGAGACACTAAGAAACTATAGTCTTCAATTTAATGGCCATTCTTTAACAACCAAAATGCCCATAGCTTGCAAACTTTGATCAGCTGAGCAGTGATGACAAAATTTAAACTACATTCACTGTTCCCCTTACATCTCAGCTCCTGTACTCAGCAGTTCCCTAATCAGAAAATGAAGAAGTCTGATTATTTATTTATTTATACATTATCCTGGAAGAGGATGATTTCTTTTTCCACTGAAGTTGTGTTTTCTCTCAGCACTGAAAAAGCAGGACAATTTTCTGCACAGGGATAAGTTTGTGATCTTGTTAATTCTGGAAGGTATCAACTGGATTGCCAAGAAAGAACTCGACCATAAGGAGTCATTGCAGCTTCTTGAGATAGATAAGTCTTAGCTGAGCAAGACTGCATTGTCTTTTCACTTTTTCCATCAGGAAATGTTAAGAAAGCCTTTAAGTACACTTCAGCTGTCTAAAAGTGGCCTCTTTTTCACACAGAGAATAACTCTTCAGTCCCAAAGGTGCTTTTTAAAGAGGCAACTGGACTTTCTGGTTTTTCTTTGAAGCCGTTTTTGAAGAAGCTTCTTGGATGAGAAGCAAAACGTCTTCAGAGAACAACTAGAAAATCTAGTTGCCTCTTGAAAAAGCACCTTTGGGGCAACCATGACCTGGATGACTGAGAATTTCCATCGTCTTAAGTGGAGATTTTTTTCTCATTTTCTTAAAACACTCTTCCATTTTCTTTATTTTCAAATCCGTTTTGTGGTATGAAGTATTTGGATTGAGCGTTCTGCTACAAACTGTATTGTTTCCCGTGCATGCCTATATATCATAAAGCAGCGATGACAAACCTTTTGGGCTCAGTAGGTCAAAAACCTGGAAAATGCATAACTTGCCTCTGCTAGCATGTTACTCCCACCTAAACTGTTCAGGATAGCTAAATGGGGTGAGATAGAACATTCTATCTTGCCCCATTTAGATACTCTGAACTGTGGCACTCAGCAGTACCGAGGCTGGGCCTTAACTAGAGCCCTGGCTTTAACTTCAGTCCTAGCATCAACCCTGCAACTCAAAAAGGCTGCCATGTGCTGTTGCCCAAGGCGTGTGAGCCTTAAGGGAATGGTGCAATTGGGCCCATGTCCTGCGACCCATTCCCCAGGGTCTGTCACATGCTGCTTTCCTTCAGGTGGTTTTCTCTTTCTGAGAAAGACCACTGCGGCCTGCTCAGGGCAGACCTTCCTTCTTGAAACAGCTTTGGAGAATGATCTTCCTCTTCAGTCTTCAGATACCGTGAAAAGGCGCATCCCATTATTATGCAGTTTTTCAGAGGCTCCAGAGGCTGCATGAGAACATGGCCATCATGTGCTACATCTGGAGGGTTTGGAGGCTGTTTGTTAGCTCATCTCATTCTCTGAAAGTCATGTGAGAATGGGATGTGCTTTAGAGAATAGTTGTCGTCGGGTGTTGATGAATGGTGGTGTGTCACCCAAAATATCATGGCATGTCACTCTTGATAACGTGTTTCATAGGTTCCTATCACTATCATAAAACAATTTCCTGCCTTCCTCTCAGCAATTTTGGTACTGCCTGGATGAAGTTGTTACCAAAGCAAACCCAAAGTTAGGCTGGATGGACCATTTTGGGTACTATCACTATAATATTATTTAAGATACTTGAAAAGCCTTGCTTCTGATTTTGCATAGCTTGTTTTCTCTAACATTTGGTTCATCTAAATCTTACAAAAGACCTTGCCAGACGCTGAGGGAACTGGAAAGAAGCCAAGAACAGAACAGACACACAAAAACTGAAGTGTGTGACAAGCTGAAACAGAAGCCATTGCTCTGTCTGATTAAAATAAGCTAGTCTTCAACATGTTGCTCTAGCACGTTAGGCTTCAATGAATCTTTTGCCATTCATCTGTGGGTACAAGCTAGACAGGTTACAAATAGAGCAGTTTTGGGTAGGGTAAGGGAGAGAAAAAGTAAAAAGTGGAGGAAGCAGAATTAGAATGTTAGTTGTGCTTTGTTCTTAATTTTTGTATTAGACTTAGAAGTGCAATTGAATTTAGCTGAGATATAAATAAGAAGACACAAAAGATTGTACATCTTCTCTAGTTCCTCTTTCAGGTCCTAGTACTTCTGCAGCTTCTCATATTTCTTCCTAACATTGCTGTCACCTGATATCGCTGCATCTATCACCCTTGCTGTCTTTTTATTTATTTATTTTATTTATTATTGCGATTTATATGCCGCCTTTCTCCCTGGGTACTCAAGGCGGCTTACAAAATGACAAATTCCAATACAAATCACAATGAAATAAAATTAAAATCAGCAACCCTATTAAAACAGTTTAAAATTATGACAGTATACCCCCAAACGGATCAGTTGAGTTGACGGAAGAGCCACGTTTACAGCTCGCGACGGAAGGAAAGAAGGCCGGAGGCTATCCTGAGCTCGGTGGGCAATCTATTCCAGAGGGTTGGGGCTCCCACAGAGAACGCTCTCCTCCTGGGGGCCGTCAGCCGACATTGTTTGGCTGACAGCACCCTGAGGAGGCCGACTCTGTGAGAGCGCAAAGGACGATGGGAGAGCAGCTGGAGATGGTCCTGTAAGTACCCCAGGCCTAAGCCTTTTGGTCCTTGTCTACTACTACTACTACAATGTCTGTTGATTGGCCAGTCTGCTCCTATCCATCTTGATCTGGAAATGTCAAGGGTCATAATCCTGTTATTCTCCATGACCTTCTGTGGAATCTCCCATCTCAACCTGGCAGGTTTAGTTCATACAGTATCCCATCCAATCCTCTGCAGAGTCTTGTTTTGCCATAGCACATCCTCTGCTTGACCTTTTTCCCATGTGTGCTGCTGCCCCAGGCATTCTCTTAGCAATTCATCTTTGGGTGACATGTTACTGATGTACTCATGGGTTTCATCTAGGACAGTAGCTTTGACGCTCATCAGACACTGCTTGCTCTCTTTCTGACTTTGATGTTGAGGTAGAAAACTCTGTAAATGGTGAGAGCTTCTGGGTCTTCACATTGGCACTCTCCATGTCTCCTTTGGCCAATGTATTACATGGCAGAATATCTAATGCCTGACAGGGCATATATGTTGATGTCATTGATCTTATTTTTCCCATTGAATTGGCTCTTTGGGACCTGTCTTTACCTTTGTATATTAGATATTGATGCCTCATTGTGATTCCCATATGACTGTGAGATGCCAAGGCACTCATCTGTATGTCTGTTATGTGGCCTATTGGTAATTCCACCCCATATATATCTATATATCTATATCTATCTCTATCTCTATCTCTATCTCTATCTCTATGTAGGTCTTTGGTTATTCGGGTTTTCTCCCGCATAAAATTGGAAGTGTCTTGGCGACGTTTCGACGAAGTCTCATTCGTCATCTTCAGGCTGGTGTTCTCGGCTTCATGCTTGCTCCTGGAAGCATGAAGCCGAGAACACCAGCCTGAAGATGACGAATGAGACTTTGTCGAAACGTCGCCAAGACACTTCCAATTTTATGCGGGAGAAAACCC
>WNWU01000002.1:49574354-49595263 GCA_012654045.1 Ptyas mucosa
GTCGAAACGTCGCCAAGACACTTCCAATTTTATGCGGGAGAAAACCCGAATAACCAAAGACCTACATACAAACACCCGCGAAAACCTCAGAAAACATCTATATATCTATATCTATATCTATATCTATATCTATATCTATATCTATATCTATATCTATATCTATATCTATATCTATCTATCTCTATCTATCTATCTATCTATCTATCTATCTATCTATCTATCTATAAATGGTGGAATATGTCTGGAATTCTAAACCCCAAAGTGCTATAATCCAAACTGAAAAACTGCTCAGTGGTTTAGAGGCCCACAAGAAAAGATGATTTTGTTTAATGCTGCTAATACCATGATACAAGGCGAGATTGACAGGTCTCTGTGATTCATTCTTAACCCCCTAAGCAACTTTACTTTGGAATGGGGTCTGTGTAATGTTTCTGGATGGGGGATACAATATATGTTGTTGCTTGCTGCCCTCAAAAATGTTATCCCTATCCAGTGGATAGTCTGGGCGGTTTTGGTGTATTTACTCAATTTTGTACATGGAATGAGATAAAGGTGCCATTTATTAAGAGCATGCCACCTGAACTTTCCCCATTCTGCTTCTATACTCCAGATAAAAGCACACTTCAGTGTTTAACAGTACCAATGTTAAAATCCAGGGAACGGAAACTACCGTTGACAGCCTCACAGTCAATGGGCAAGAGGTGTTAATTGTATAGAGTGTGGCTCTTTCACTCTAAGCTGCTCACTTAACAAAGAGAGAGTTTAAAATGAATTGTGCGGCAAAAGAGAAGTCCACAATCCACAGGGGTTTGGGGTCTATTCTTCTATTAGTTCCATTTATTCTAGCATTTGTTCCCCATGGTTAAATAGTATCTTCTCCACTGGGGTACTGTGGAGATAAAGACTTGAGTTTCTCTGTTCCATTTCTGAAAGGCTATGGTTTTCTTATTCACTAATCTTTGTAGCCTGGTGAGACATACTGTATACACACTCAGTGAAGTCACAAAGACAAAGATTAACGCCACCCTTTGTGTTTTAGTTTAAGCATATACTTTATTGTCCAACAGTAGGCCAACTGGTGGCATAGCTCCCCTTTGCAGAAACCACAAGGAACCACTCTCTTTTTCTTCCCAGCCAGAACCTTGCAATTTTTCAGATTATTAAATAGAATAGGTGGATGTGTGCAGTTCCCCCAGGCTGAGGTAGTTTTCATGGTTTGGGTGTGTTTTTACTGCAGAGTCTGCACAGTGTGAACTGCATAAATACAACTATTCTGTTTACTACTCCAGATATCTCCAAATGAATCCTAAATAGGAGAATCCTAAATCAAGGGAAAGCCCTGTGGATCTGCCCCCAGGGGCATATCAGAACTTCCTACCTTTTTGATGACGCCAAACTGTGGCGGAAAAACTCACCTGAGAACACACCAACAATTGGAGAGGATCGAACAATTGTTTGTTTAAAACTACAAGGACCCATTGGTCTCCATCAAGGAGCACCAGAAAATTGTCAACAAAGTTCTTGTGTATGATTACAGAGATCAAAGATGAACATACATCTGACCAATGACAAAGAATTACTTTACAACTGATAAGGAATACAGATAGGTGTACAGAGGGATCAGGGTGTCCCTGTTTCGGGAAAGAGAACACTTTGCAATGCAGAAATTTAGCCTTTGAGAAGTATGAACGCCATTTGAGCTGATTGTTATTCTAACAGTTTGACCCTGTATCACATTTTTGAACCGGGAGAGTTGAAAACATACCCATTATCAACATCCTTGAAAACGTTGCAGTTTATGGAACTATAGAGTTGATCAATTAAAGATTATTCATTCATGTAAAAAAAGTACAGTTCCAGGAAGCTTTATGTCAATTGTAGTATGTATATAAGTAAAAAGGGATGTGGTGGCTCATGGCTAAGACGCTGAGCTTGTCGATTGAAAGGTCGGCAGTTCAGAGGTTCGAATTCCTAGTGCTGCGTAATGGGGCAAGCTCCCGTTACTTGTCTCAGCTTCTGCCAACCTAGCAGTTCGAAAGCACGTAAAAAATGCAAGTAGAAAAATAGGGAACACCTTTGATGGTCCATAACAGCGTTCCGTGCACCTATGGCATTTAATCATGCTGGCCACATGACCACGGAGATGTCTCCGGACAGCACTGGCTCTTCAGCTTTGAAACAGAGATGAGCACCGCCCCCTAGAATCGGGAACAACTAGCACATACGTGCGAGGGGAACCTTTACCTTTACCTTTTATATAAGAAAAATGGTTTAGCTATTAAGGCTACTATGGTTGAATACATTGACTTATACAGTATATAGGAAGGAATGGCAAAGATATTCAGGAACCATTGATGATCTGCAGGTATGACCCGAAGAAGAATTCCTTCCACACAAATTTATTTTAATTCAACACATAATAAGATAGTTGAAAGGTCGTTTCTCATCAGTTGTGCTCTTCTTTTCCCACCCAACATATATATGTAAGCAGAAAGCAGAAAAGATCAAACCAGAAAGTTTCATGATGATTCAGAAAAATGATGTCCATTCATTATTATATTGGGAGGAAAGGGGAATAGGGGTCTTACTTACTATTTTCAGAGTA
Source organism: Ptyas mucosa (assembly GCA_012654045.1). Lineage (NCBI taxonomy): Eukaryota > Metazoa > Chordata > Lepidosauria > Squamata > Colubridae > Ptyas > Ptyas mucosa. The sequence goes on from WNWU01000002.1 coordinate 49,576,960, forward strand.
GACTTTGCTGCCAGTCTGATTGATAAGGGCTATACCAAAGTGGAAATGGAATTTGTCTACCTTTTCAAAACATGTGCTTCCTGATAAATATTATTCTATTCAGTCTACTTTCATCATAGATGTATTATATGGTTATCCTGCAGTGCTCCCCTCTGGTGAACTGGGAATTATTGATGAAGATGTGCATGTTTGAAGCTTTTCCACTGAAAGCCCCAAGAATATACATGCTGAACAGAGGCTACCTTAAAATGTATTGCATATTAGCTGCAAATACCTAATAAATCTTAAGTATAATAATGTTTAGAGCAAGAGCATGAAGTTTTTGTCTGGTTAAGGCCTACCATTAAACCTCTGACTGCATGCCAAGAGCATATTTCCAAAAATAGACATAGCCAGGCGTAAAACTGAACTTGATTTGATTTAATTTGATTTGATTTAACTTACATTTATATTTCATGAAAATTATATCAATTAAATGCATGATTACTTTCCATGTATTTTCTCCTTCTGTCACATTAAAAATTACAGTTTGGTGTCACAATTGTTGAAGAGGCTGGTGAGGGTACACCCAAGACTTCGTGGGCTGCATGTGGCACAATGGTTTAAACCCAGGGTTTTGTAGTCTGTACTAGATTAAAAATTTTTACTACTGGTTCTGTGGGCGTGGCTTGATGGGTGTGGCATGGCTTGGTGGGCATGGCAGAGGAAAGATACTGTAAAATCTCAATTCCCTCCCCACTCCAGGGGAAGGTTACTTCAAAATCCCCATTTCCTCCTGATCAGCTGGGACTTGGAAGGCAGAGAATAGATGGGGGCGGGGCCAGTCAGAGGTGGTATTTACCAGTTCTCTGAACTACTCAAAATTTCCGCTACCGATTCTCCAGAAATGGTCAGAACCTGCTGAAACCCACCTCTAGTCTGTACATTAAATAGCTTAGTATCGGCTAAAAATGCATCCTCATGAGCAACAGAGAGAAAGAGATAATGCAAATTCAGCATTATGTACCCTTTTGCCCTGCAGGTTGTTGAATCTCACATTCCAGAATGCCCATCTAGCATGGCTGTGTTTCCAGTGATTTATGGGAACTATAATCCAAAGGTTTGGGAGCTTGATAGACGAGTGAAAACTATTCAGAATAACATGGGCCCTCTTAATGTGTTAATCTCACTTCTAAAATTATCTCTATGTCACCTATGAGCTACATATCCATCAACAACTTCTAATATCTGAAGTTAGAAAAATAAATTGACTTGTGTAATCATCACTTTGTTATTGGTGGTAAGATCTGGCATGATTGATGAATGAGCGTGACAAAGAAAAAGAGTTTGGCTTTCAAATGTGTTTCATTTAATTAATTTAGGAAAACGGAGAAATTTGGCCCAAATGTACTATGACTTTTCTTTGTTCTGAGCTCTTAGAAATAAAGAAGGGAATGAATACAAAAACAACTGGATGATAAAACTGTTTATAAACATATAAGCAACAGATTCCATGGTCAGTTTTATACACTTTTAGAAAACACTGTAATCACTGAAATTGCTACTGAATGTTTTCAGTAGCATGTAGTACAAGTCGATCAATTATATATACTCAAAAGATCATCATGATAAAAAAGAACTGGGGATAATTGTTCCTTAGCAAATTGGTACTGCTCTCTTCTAAAGAGAAATAAAAGGGAAGCCTTCAAAAAAAGAGTGTTGAGTAGAATGGGGCTGAAATTCTATTTTAGAAGGTTTGCTTTTAATTCTAATGAATACATTCAGCAACAATTTAATTTTTCTGTTTTGACATCACTGTCTGCAGCCACAGGTGCTTGACTACGATTTAAGCCCTGTTGGTTATGATGAATCACTGGTTTTGTTGATGCCATTATGATGCTGTGTCTGATTTAATGATATGATGGATTTACCAACAACATTTGATTAAATGGTAGTGAAGGAGAATGAGGACAAGGTCAGTAAAGGTGAAGCAGCAATTGCAAACTGTTGAGCAAAGTTAGTATCAAAACAATACAAGGTGAATATACCTTCAGCAATTTGGTTCCATTATGTTATGTGAATGTTCATTTTTGCAACTTTCTTTGTCAAAAAACTCCTAATGTAACCATCCCCATGAATAGTCATTAATTATAACTTTTGTTATTGATTATGTGCCATCAAGTATTTTTTGACTTTTAGCAACCACATAATTTTTTTTCATATCAATATGTACCTAATGTGGTTTTTCAGGTCTTCTAATTATGTTGACCATCCTTCTGCCATTATTATACATAGAGAAAAAAATGAGTTTTCTGCCTGGGGGCCTTATTTTTTTTTTTTCTTTTTACAAAAATACAAAAGAAGTGTGCAGATTTCTACTTTGTGAATATAAATATTCAGGTGAACATTTCTACTTCTTCATCACGTTTGGTGATCAGAATCTAAAGCATGTTCCAACTGATCAGGAGTTAATACAAAAAATCTACACATGCGCAGAAATGGACAAACTAATGTTAGAGTTACAGGATAAGGAGGACTCAAAATATTATACAATATGGAATAGATGGTATCAATGGATAAATCAGAGAAAGGGAAATGGGTAGAGATGGAATTTAGAAGAAATCAACATAATTAAAAACAGCACTGTCAGAGAAATAGAAAACGAAATATGCCACAGTGTGTTGGCATTTATGTATATATGTATATATATAATGGAAATTAGTTAAAAAGTGTGTATTGTATATGTAAGTTTGTCTCTTGATTAAGAGAAATTTGTATGTTTTAAATGGTTTTATAAATGAATAAAGTTTTGTTTTTAAAATTTAAAAAAAAAAAGAATCTAAAGCATGTTACTACTGCTTTCATATGCCCAAGGCAGCTTTGAGCCTTTAGAGCTTTCTATTCAATGCAATACTTATTTCTTAAATTTAGGAGAAATTTAAAAGCAAATCATAACACAATACACAAACATGATCTTCAACTAGGGAAAGAATAAAGATGAGGTTTTTTTTTAATTTAACATGGTTTTTAATAACATTTGCATATTTTTCATAAATGGGACAGTATATACTAAAGACCTTAAATATTTGAACATAGAAGAAATCAAAGATGATACATTTCATTTCTCCAAGTGAGATGAACTTTGTGTATCCTGTATATTTGCAGAATTGAATTAAAGTTGCTATCTTTTTTTATTGACCAACACTGAACATATGCAGTTATATGCAGAGAGGAACAGCATAGTTCTTTTTACTGCTGGGAATAGTTGTATGTTTTGAGATTGGGTTGGTCGGATGAATGAACATTTTGTTTGCTTGGTTTTTTATAAGAATGTAGCGGCATTCACACTTTTTTAGGATATATAGATAAATTATTAAATCTTAAATGTAAAAGATTCCATTAGCTAAAGGGGATTTTTGTCTGAAATCTTAGAAAAGCCATCACATGAATTGCTTGATAAGTGTAGAACAGGGGTGTCAAACTCAAGGCCTGGGGGCCGTTGCAGCCTGCAGGGTGCTTAGATCTGGTCTATGGGGCCGCACCGGAGACAACGAATGACCAGCCCATGCAGCCCTCCCAAGCTCCATTTTCGCTGGCAGAGGGTTGGTGGAGGCCGTTGCAGCCGGAAAAAGACTTGGGAGCCTGTTTTCACTGGCTGAGCATTTGGGCCTCCGCAGGTATTCTCCCTGACACTAGTGATGTTGAGCTGGCCACGCCCACCCAACCACATCCACCCCGGCCCCTCGAGGTCAAACACAACCCTGATGCAGCCCTCAATGAAATCGAGTTTGACACCCCTGGTGTAGAAGAATAAAAACATAAGCAGTGCCTTGCTGGATATGAATTTTGGCCCATCTAGTCCAGCAGTCGGTTCTCACAATAGCCAACCAATGGCACAAGGAAGCCCACGAGTTTCCCAGCAGATGGCCTTCAGAGGTAGTCTCATTGCCATCCAGTTTAATAGCTATTATCCCTGTGTGACATTTTAAAAAAGCAGACAGAAAAACAAAAATGAGACATTGAACACAATAAAATAATAATTCTAAAAAAAAAATTGTAGGTATAACACTCCGATTCCATTATTTACTCTAATTTATTTTATATTTGCTTATTTACGATCCAGCAAGACTTAACCCTGTCTTTCCTTTAGAACTTAATATATAGTACAGTGCCATTTTTGCCACCAATATTATGTGTGATAGATATGGCTGATAACCACAGACATAAAGATACTTAGTAAGCTTCCGTGGCTAAAATAGACATTAACCTTGACTCCTTCATATTAAGGTAGGTCAATGCCTTTACCAGCATGTGAGATGTCATCAGGCATAGTTAGAATCAAAGTCCTGAGGCCTGGTTGTCTTTCAACAGTACAGATGGAAGCAGGCATTTAAGGACACAAAGCTTCTAATAAGTAGGCTTATTGTGGAAAGCTAATGAAACCTTGATGAGATAATTCCAGCATCTACTACATATTAAATGTTTTGTTTATACTGAAATAAGCTTTTAAGTTCTTCTCGTATCTGCACAATGCAACAGTCTTGAACTCATTCCTTTTTCTATGGGAGGGATTGTATTCAATTACCTCGTTTTATTAATTGTCTTGTCTGGTTTCAGGATGTTTAAATAATTGTGCACAGGTGCCATTTACTCCTTATGCTCAAAACAGGGTAGCTTGCAGCATGCTATGACTTGTAGGCAGAAGAGACATCATATTTTAACAAACCTGGTTCTGCTATAGAGAAGCCTTGACTTTTTATTGATTGCATTTGCTAGCTTACTTTGTTCTATCAAGTTTTCTAGTATTTTTCTAGGAACTATCTTATGAATAAGCTATGTTTCTGTCTGAAACCCTTCTAGTTTTACTGTTGAACTGGGTGAAAAAAAATATACCATCTTGGTCCTCCAACTTCAGTATTAAATTACTAACTGATAAATAAGATATACCACATTGCATACCTGGAAATGTTAAAAATATGGGCACTATTTGGCCACAAAATTAAACTAATTTTGGTAATTTGAAGGCTTCAGCTTTGCAACCCTCTCCACTAAAATAAAATAAAAATAAATAAATAGAATAAATTATCCTCTATGTCAGAGGTCTTCAAACTTGGCAGCTTTAAGACTTGTGGACTTCAACTCCCAGAATTCCCAGTCCACAAGTCCTAAAGCTGCCAAGTTTGAAGACTTCTGCTCTATGTGGTACACCAATGTTCCTGAAATGCAGCTTTCTTGGCAAAATGGAAAACAAGAGAAGTCCTAGAATGCCCTTGAATACCTTGGTCCTAAGCACGCCACTATGATTAATGCTAAGCATTATCTTGCTATGCTTCACAGACTTGTGCCTTATTAGCCAATCCATCACAAGGGAAGAAGCATAAAGCATGTTTCTAGGTGGTAATGAGAACAATGATATAAGACAGGTAGTAATGGGGACCCACAGGATTATTTGAAGATTTATCTAGCTCACCTTTCTAATAATGATCTGAGCATGAAATATTTAGAACTAATTTGTCTTGGAAACAGCAAGGATTCATGTAAACCAGTCTTGAGAATCTTTGGTTGCACTTGTGGCATAATACCATGAGATGAGCTGCATATAAATTTGTTAAATTAATAATAGTCAAAATGTGCACAATCTAACTCAACAATTTTTGTTTTTGTTTTCAAATAAATCAAAGATCAGCAAATGTGACAACCTACATTAAAGCTTATAGATAAGATGATAAGATAAGACGAGACGGGACGGGACGATAACCTTTTCTGTGTACACAATGGTACACATTAAAAGGAAATTTGGATGCCCCCTCTCAAAAGAATGTATATTAAAACACACACACACACACACACACACACACACACACACACACACACAGAGTATATATACATAGATGTATATATATGTTATGGATAGGACTAAAGTTTATACTATCTGGAAATAGAAAATCTCACCAAAGTCATTTGTAAAGAAAATTGTAAACTTCAAATATCTGTGTGATATACTGGAGAATTACATGGCACATTTAGTGTGTTACTCTGGCTTTTTATCAGTTGTGTTATGGAATATTCATTACAGTGTATTAAGCAGATGTATTGAGAGCAAAGAGGAAAAACAGAAATTGTCGGTTTCTTGTTTGTTTGACACAACTAGAAAAAATTCTTGTCCCATTACTTTTCAACAACTAGTATTTGTCTATTTCACAATCAATAAAGCAGTGTTTTAAAAACTTTGTTCAGTTATTATATTTGGTGCCACTTTGTGTTCTCTATATTTTTGTAGCACAGATCTATGGCTGTAATGAGTGTAGCTAACTAAATACACACACATATAAACATTTAAAAATAAATACAACCTTTTTTTTTACAAGTCAGAATATTTTTCTTTCTGATTTGTAGTTTGGTTATTATTAGGAGTTTACATAACAATTCAAAATACTTGCATTGTGTTTAATATTAGGTCAACTGAGGCTGTTGTTATTAAATAAGTAAGCATTTTGACTTGTGAGTCAATTTCATTCATATGCTGTATTTTGTGACCCATGAAATTATTTCCTGACCTTACAGTTTAAAAAATATTAAGACACTAGAAACTACCATCATGACTCTTATTCTATGTTAACCTTAGTGAAAATTTGTGTCAGTTAGTACCATATCATAGTCTGAATTATTTACTTTCCAAATTTTGAATATATGTACAATGTGTAGCTGTTTCCAGTTTTTAATAATATTGGAACAGCTGGAAGCATTTTGAGTTTGGTTTGGCAGACGTTCCTAATCTGATCTCTCTGTCTAGAAATAGAAAGTTCTTGCATCTAGCTGTGGTTAATCTCTGTTCCTTCAGGCATTGCATGAAATCTCATTTTTGTGATATTGGACCTTGACAAGCAAGGCAATTTTTGTGTTTAGTGTGACTGTATGGGTGTCATTTGATTAAAACTATTTTACAAGCAGCAACATACCTGTGGTATAATTTTTAAAAATATATCCCCACATCAAACAATAACATGTGATCTACAGTTGCAATATTGTAGCTATATACTTGAGTGTTGCATGTCATCAAACAACAAAAGTCACCATATACTGAAGAGTCTCTGACCATGCTACCCCAATTCAAATGTACATTTTCTTAAAGTCTTCCCGCATGGAGGTGGCCGTCACTGAATGTTTGCTTTGTTTAGCAATTGTTTGAAATTATGAGGCCGTTGAAATATAACTTGACAATCTGTCCTTTCATTTATGTTAATTACAATGTCCTAGCTACTTTCAAATTTTATTTTATATATTACATTAAGAGCAGAGGATTGGGTGAAACAATGAGTGGAACAACTTGCCTCCAGAAGTTGTTCTGGAGAAGAAGTCTTTTAAGAAGATGTTGGATAACCATTTGTCTGAAGTGGTATAGGGCTTCCTACCTAAGCAGGGGGTTGGACTAGAAGACCTTCAAGGTCCCTTCCAACTCTGTTATTCTATTCTATTTCTTCATGGTGGCCATGAAGAAGTGCTAGTATCTATGGCTTGATGGATTGCCACATTGTTTTGAAGGGTTGTCATGGACACTTGTCAGGCTCCTCTGTTGTCTGAATATATGCACAGATGACATTTTCACTGGATTTTCTGCCAAAGTTTCAGGATTACCTAAAGCACATATGGCATGTCTACGTGCACACACATGCTCAGACATGGGAGAAGGCCATTAGAATGACTTACCTTCAGTCTTTGTTACGTTTTTTCTACAGTGTGGTACTTTGCATAGGTCTGGTATTAGATAAGATAATTTTATTTCTATACCGCCCCTCGGGGCAGTGCACAGCCAAGTAAAAACACAATACAAACATCCCAATTAAATTTAAAATTATTAAAATTATTACATTTACGGCCGAAATTCGTTAAAAACCCAAAAATTTAAAACTCCAAATTTAAAACTCCTTTACAAAGATAGCCCTGCCTCTCGGAAGAGCAGGGTCTTGAGGGCACAGCAAAAAACTTGGAGGTCAGAGATTGTGTATTTCCGGGGGCAGTTCGTTTCAAAGGGCAGGAGTTCCCACAGAGAAGGCTCTCTCCCTGGGTGTCACCAGCTGACATAATTTGGCCAACGGCACCCTGAGGAGTCCCTCTCTGTGGGAGTGAACTGGTCGGTGGGAGGCTATCGGTGGCAGAAGGCAGTCTCGTAAGTACCCAGGTCCTGAGCCATGGAGCGCTTTAAAAGTGGTAACCAACACCTTGAATCGCACCCGGAAGACCACTGGGAGCCAGTGCAGCTCGTCCAGGAGAGGTGTTACATGAGCGCAACAGGTTGCACCCATAATCACCTGCACGGCCGCATTCTGGACCAGTTGGAGGCTCCGAGTGCTCTTCAGGGGGAGCCCCATGTAGAGAGCATTACAGTAGTCCAGCCGAGAGGTAACAAGGGCATGAGTGACCGTGCTCAAGGCATCCCGGTCCAGAAAGGGACGCAACTGGTGGATCAGGCGAACCTGATAGAAGGCCCCCTGGCCACGGCCGTCATATGTTCTTCTAAAGACAGCCGTGCATCCAGGAGGACACCCAGATTGTCAGCCCTCTCTGTGGGGGCTAAAGATTCACCCCCTATAGACAGCGATCGTGTCAGCTGACTTTACCGGGACGCCAGAAGCCACAGCCACTCAGTCTTGGAAGGGTTGAGTCTGAGCCTATTTCTCCCCATCCAGACCCGTACGGCTTCCAGGCAACGGGACATCACGTCAAGGGCATCATTGGGGTGGTCTGGGGTGGAGATGTACAGATGAGTGTCATCAGCGTACTGATGTACCCTCACCCCAAAACCACAGATGATCTCGCCCAGCGGCTTCACATAAAATTGATGTGTTCCTTTAAACAATGCTGAATTATTCCATCTAATCCGATGAATTTCAATTTTCGCAATTTCTTTTTTATACCTCTTGGGGAGCCTGGATAGTGTAGAGAACCAGGTTCAAATTTATCCTCAGCTATGGAAGTTCATGGCATGATGCTAGGCCATTCATTTTCTTTCAGTCCAATCTACAGTCCACAAAAGGTTGTTGTTGTGGACAGGCAACAATAATGACAATAATAAAATACCATCAGCATTGACCAAATCACCATCAGTTAATTTGCAAAAGACAGCTTTACTTGAAGCATTTACATCCTGTGATGATACCTTTAATACCATCAAACAACAACATATGTGTATCCCAGGTCCTTGGAAAAGACCCAGTAGATGGGTAAAAATTCAGTCTAAACATCTGGCTGACTCTGACCAACCATAATAACACCCTGTGATGATACCTTTAATATTATTAAACAACATCTGCCTATCCTAAGTCCTTAGGAAGGACTTGATATGGGGATAAAAATACCGAATCTGATCTAAACATCTGGCTGACTGCAATCAACCATAATAATGTAATCTTGTGTTCCACCTCAGTCTCAACAATTTCAAGAAAATTTGGAGGAAGCATTATATGCATCCATTATTCATCTCCTGGAGGAAACATGAGACATAACACTATCAAATGAAACGTATACATAGGTCTTCCTACAATAGCCATTATTATTCCATGTACTGACATTCTTAATACCTTTCAGTAATCCATGGTTTCCCGTTGAGGTTTCAGGGTGCCTTACTTGGCACAAAATACAATCAAGAGAGACAGATAGCTATTTGTGAGCTCCTTGGTGACAAGCCTGTATTATTTCTTGCAATATTGGAGTGTTCTGATACTTATTTATTGCATGTATCTGAAGGCATTGGTTTTTTGCTGTCTGTCAGCAACCATGGAAATCTTTCTCATTGTTAATTCCTGTTTTCCCTAAACTGAAAAGGATGCTGAGATAGTGAAAAGTAAATCAGGAAGGCCAAAGAAGAGAAAAGGAAAACATGGTTTCCTTGGCAACAGTTGCCGTGGAGCAGTCAGAGGTGGCATCTGTCTCGTCATTTATTAAACCAAATTGTGGTTTCACAATCTGAAACAAATCTCAGAATGATATTGGGTGCTACTTTATGTGCAGTCTGTCCAACTGCAAAGAAAATTTGGTAGTATTATGATAAATTGCTTTCTTTCTTAAAAAAATACTATTGTTTTTTAAATAACAGCCTAAATATTGTCACTAGGAATAAATCTGCTCATCTGAATCTTACCTGAAAATAAACATACACAGGATTATACTATGAAAACAGAAGATACTAGTTGCCAGAGAAATACAAGGAAAAATAATCTAATAAGTAATTTTAAGAATAACATGCATTATAATAATTAACATAAAATAAACACAGAAAAGGAAATATGGAAGCTTAAAATGAAAGTAAAATACCATTGTTTTAAAAATTATATGAATTATTTTTAAAAAAACATGAAGTGTAACGGGGGGGAATCTTTGATGGGATTTATACCATTATAAGAAGAAACCTGAAGTCTCAAAGCTCAAAGCCTCCAGAGGTTCTGGAACCCCAAATCTTAGCATTCATTTGGAAAGCATCCAGTTGGGGAAGGCTGCCTTTCTATTTTCTGTCTTATGCTGTTGTTCAGGTAGCCTCAGCTGACAAGTTTTTTTAACATCTGAACTGAAAAATAAAGTGTTAAAAGGACATTACAGAAGAATGTTTGCACAGTCCTGTGGAAGATGGAGGACCTTAGATTCAGCTGTGTATTTAATATCCATTCCTGTCAGCGTTTTGAAGTTCCTCTTGCGGAATTTAGGGCAAAGCTATTCTTCAAAAGAAAAATATTCTTTCCAGAGTGCAAGAGAATCAAACAGCTCACATCCTCTTTTATCAACATGATATAAATTGACGTCAGAGCTCTGGGAACGCTGGAGGGAACTCTGGAGCCTGTTTCCTTTTGCGTTCTTCTGACAATGAGGATACATTTTTAATTGTTTAGTATCAGGGCAAATTTATAGTCACATGTAAAGCCCTCTTTTCTTCTTTCTAAAGATATAATTGCTGCATTGTTAATTTCACTTAAAGATGCAACAGTTCATGAGAGGTCATCTTGTAGAAAGGCAGAATGTTACCGGCATTATTTGAAAGGAAAAATAATTATTACATCTGCAAATTTCAATATATACTGCTGATTTTGCTTTGTTTTCTGTGCTGAAATTAACAGTCATGAAAATGATGAGTCTGACAATAACTACTGAGAGTTCTTTAAGATTTTACAAGTAAAAATATAACGAAGCTAATAGAGAAGATTAACCATTTATTCATGATGTTCCAAAATCTCGTGTTATAATATGGCCCCACAAAGTCAAATTATGCATTTGCTTGCAAAATAGTCCAGCTGAGCAATGAACTCAGGGGTGACTTTTTATTTATTTGTATTTAGTAATCACATTTATATAGCATATCATGTCATAGTAAAGTGACTTTGATTATATTTTGCTGTCTGAGATAATAGTGAATGGCCCCCTTTACCCCAAAAACCTGCATAAACAGAGAATCAACTGTTATTTTGAAAGCAGCTGGCTTTCCATGTTTGGATGGATGGATGGATGGACGGACAGACAAGCATCTGGCTTTTCAAATTTTTTCACTCTTAGACTGTGTTCTACTCTGAGATTTCTGGTGTGCTTTATGGGAATACAATTAAAGCAAATAGGGATTAAACCATGATTTATATAAAAGATTGCTGGTGCCATCCTTATTAACGAAGTGAACTGAGGACACTGCCTGATGCGAGGCGGACACATTAACAATTAAATTGTTATTTAATATATTATAATTATAGGACTACACTATAAGAAATGAATCTGGGCTTTCCTGCCTGATATACCAAAATCGTCTGACTTTTTGTATTATGTACCCAGTCTTGGATGGATGGTGGAGGGCTCAACTTCAAGCAGCCAAATTGTTTGGATCAAGCCTGAATGTTTTTACTTAATCACAATTAGAAATCACACCATTTTCCTGCTAATAAAAAGAGAGTTGTACTTATTTTGAAATAGGAGCTCTCTATCACATCATCTTTATAACAAAGAAAGAAATCCAGAGAAAAGAGAGAGAGGATGTAAGCCTAAATTCCCTAAAGCCCTTTTCTCATAATGGGAAGTGAAGGTTTTGCACTACATCTGAACCAGAATGATGTGTCACATGTAGGTTACGCATGATGGCTTCAGTCCTGTGGGGAAGCTCTTACAAATCTAGCATGTGTTGTGGTGAAAAGCTTGTCAGCATTTGAGATAAATTAGCTTTACAAGGAGAGAATTGGCAAAAAAATAGAACATCATTTTTTCCCAACCACTTTTTCATTTTTAAAAAATACCATTCTTGTATTGGTTAAGTCCTCAAACCCTGTACGGGGAAGATAAGAAAGGGATTGTACGCAACATTTCTAAAATTAATGTTTCAAGCATTCTCCAAAACTACAAGCAATTTCCAAGGCCACAGTTAATCTCTCTCACAAGAGGTAACTTCTAGGAAGAGCCTTTTATATTCTTCACACTATTCAGGACATTACTAAAAACTTATTAATACGTAATATTAAATTCATAACTGTTATCATGTACTTATTCGTGCAGAAAAAGGAAAGCAGATCTTAGCTTCAGTTTTTCTAGCACTTTTTAGTGTCTAAATTAGTTTTGCAATCATAATACAAGCACAATTTACAACCACAATTGAGTCCAAAATTTCTGTTGCTAAGTGAGACATTTGTTAAGTGAGTTTTACCCCATTTTACGACTTTTCTTGCCACAGTTGTTAAGTGAATCAGTGCAGCTGTTAAGTTAGTAACCTGATTGTTAAGTAATCTGGCCTCCCCATTGACTTTGCTTGTCAGAAAGTCGAAAAAGGGAATCATACGACCCCGGGATAGTGCAACCGTCATAAATGTGAGTCAGTTGCCAACCATTTGAATTTTGATCACATGACCATTGGAATGCTGCAGTGGTCATAAGTGTGAAAAACCATCATGTCACTTTTTTCAGTGCAATTTAACTTTGAATGGTCACTAAGCAAACTGTTGTAATTCGAGGACTACCTGTACTTCCAAGAACAATATAGTGACTTTTGTTTCTCCTTTATGTATTCTCTTGTTTCCATCAGAAGGTCTGCCAATTATTTCTCTTTTTGTCTTGTAGAGCTTTCCTATATTTATATAACTCTCCAGTTTTTCTCCTGATTGTAACATAATTGACAGGTGACAGTTAGCTTAAAATTGCCAGCATGCGCCTGGCAACGTTGGTTTTCTTTTAATTATCACTATCAGCAATGTAATTGTAACTATTTTATTTTCTGCATTTAATTCTGTTTACTATTCTTCCTCAATGATGTATTTACATTTAAGAATGTATAAGTATGCACAGTGTCACTTGAGATGCAAATGACCAGGCTCAAATTATCCTTCTTTGGAGACATTAAGCAAAAACCCAGTTCTGTGGAAAAATCTATAATGTTGGGAAAGATGGCAGGAAAAAGAAGATAAAAACCAGCAGCAATTATGCAAAGGGTGCCCTCATAGAAGACCTGAAGGATCAGGTTAGGGATAGATCTTCTTGAGAAGATCTGTCTCTGTGGTCACTCAGTCCATATCCACTTAATGGCAATAATCAGGCAAGTGTAGAGATACCCATAGGCCCACTCAGCTCAGCAGGTTATACAGAGTATCTCCCATTGTAAACATAGTTGAATAAAAAGCTTAGGCCACAAGCAACATGTTAGTTTCTAAACTCCATGACATTTTTTTGTCATTTGTGACAAAATACATAGACTACATAGACTAACAAGGGTTCTATTTCCCCTGATTTATGTCAACGGTCCTCAATCTGATATTTTCCACATGTGTTGGAATATAATTCCCAGCCAGTTTAGACTTTGATTCAGAATTCAGGGAATTGTAGTCTCAAGATGTTTGGAACGTGTTACATTGGTATAAAGCTGCTTGCTGGCTGAAGAATTCTGGGAATTGAAATCCACACATCTTCAAGTTTCTGAGTTTGAGAAACATTGCTTTAGAAAGCAAAGTAGGAGGAGGCATAATGAACCAGGGGAAGAATAGGTAAAAAAAAGTGGTGCTTATGGCTTGGAGAAGTTACTGAGATGAAGGGAAATTAAGTTTATATAAAGAGCAAAAAAGTCTCTAATCCCATAGAAGAGAATTTGAGCTCTTAAAATATGGTTTCTTCAATTTTCCACATAGTTTTTTCACTGACTGACATTTATTAAACTATGAAAGCAGAAACAGTTCCTGGATATCAAACAAATATATATTCTGGAAATGTGACAATACAGTAATTTTGTGGCAATTCTACTTAGTGCGGAATCTTTCAGACAATTTTGAAACTTGCAGCTATAGTGATGTTGAAGTAATGTTTCTGCTATTCCTGACAAAAAAATTTTTTTTCAATGTAGCAATTGAAAAATGACATGAATTGTATTATTTATTGCCTCTTGCACTATTAGAATAAAAGAAATAGGGTCTATATACATGTATAACCAATAAAATTTTAACTTTGGAGGGCCAAGGAAAATAATAATCATTTCAAGAGCGAGTACACCTTTTAATTTAGCTAAACTATAGAATGTATTTGTATTCTACAATGCTTGTTAAGGAAGGCAACCAATCTTATTTAACCCAACATTTGGTAGTGTTGAACGATGAAACACCAAATTAAAAAACCTGCCATTTTCTTATCTTCATTAGATCATTTGCTCCTTACTTTCTGCTCCCTGGCTTGTTAAATGGAAATTCTATAAGTTACCTCCAGTTTAGTATAGATTAGAAACTGAAATAAAGGTATACATTGGGGGTTCAGAACAGTTTCATATTTTAAGAATTCACTGTTTATCTCAGCATCCAACCTAGTCTCCCTGGTATATTTTCTTTTGTATTCTTTTACTCTGGAGTTCTGTTATTGGAATATGGTTCTTTTTCCTCTCTAAAAATCCTATTTCCTCTTGGATAATGTACCAGATCTGTGCTTCAAAATCTAGACAACTACTGGAATTAGAGTTTTATTTATCTTTTTGTTTCACTGTAGTGTTTGTCCAGATTTTTCCAACATAGATTTCTTAAGCATCCTTCCTGGGATCAGCAGATGCTATCTAAGTGTTCTGCAAAAATCACAATATAACACAGACTCTGTGGTCTATGGAAAAATGGTAATTCCAAAGTAAAGATATATATTTTTATTGACATATGTCCAGGTTTAGAAAAAATAGTCTTGTGCAATTAAATTATGTAAAGGAAATTGTAACTTGAGGTCTATGAGAGATTTCTGATAAATTTCTCATTTGTCATGATTTAGGAATAAAAAGAAGAACCCTTTCTATAAAAATACAGCAAAATATGCTAGATTTAAAATAATGAAGCCTTTTTCCTCTTATACATAGGAATATAACATTTGCTTTATACTTACAAGAAATTCACTCTTATATCTTCCTAACTATCCAGAATCAAAACATATGATAGAAAGCGGGAGACCGTGAGTTCTAGTCCCATTTTAGGCTCAAAAGCCAGCTGGGTGACCTTGGGCTCTCAGCCCAATCCACTTCACAAGATTGTTGTTGTGGGGGAAAACAAGCGGAGGAAGGCATGTTGCATATGTTTGCTGCCTTGAGTTATTTGTAAAAATAATAAAGGCAGAATACAAAAAGAAAGAAAAGGAAAAAGAGAGAGAGAGAGAGAGAGAGAGAGAGAGAGAGAGAGAGAGAGAGAAGACCACACATCCCTATCTTTGCATAGAGTTATATATAGCTACTCTGATCTACTCTCCATTTGATTGACTCTGGAGGATAAAAATTTATATTTTGTTTTTATTTAATTCTCATATACGTGTTCCATTCCTTGCAGAGGTGGGTTTCAGAAGATTCTGACCAGTTCTGGAGAACTGGTAGCGGAAATTTTGAGTAGTTCAGAGAACCATAAATACCACCTCTGACTGGCCCCACCCCCATCTATTATCTGCCTCCCGAGTCCCATCTGATAGGGAGGAAATGTGGATTTTGCAATAACCTTCCCCTGGATTGGGGAGGGAACGGAGGTTTTACAGTATCCTTCCCCTGCCACGCCCACCAAGCCATGCCATGCCCACCAAGCCACACCCATAGAACCAGTCGTAAAAATTTTTGAAAGCCACTACCGATTCCTTGGAATATTTCCACCTTGATTTGTGTGTTGCTTAAAATGTTACTTCATTGTCCATGCTCTTCATCAACCAAGTATATTACTTAGTAATACAAAAACCAAAATCTTTAACAAAACAGTATTAAATCTAGCTTTGTTTGTGGGCTGATTTAGTTTTCAAAAGTCCCTAGGCAAAGCACCTGTGATGGGTTTCTTCAATGTCACCCCAATTCTCCAAGTAGCACTCAGTACCTGAGGTTGAACATGTTCACCACGAAACATGTTCACCTCAGAAGCAAGTCCCACAACATATTTCTCTGTGTTATTTTGCTACTAGAGGCAGAGCTGTATTAGCTGGTTATAGCAACAAGAGGTATGGATACTGCCATCAGTGGGACTCAGCCTTTTAAAATATTATCCACCTTTCTTGAAGCTTTTCATCGCCTTCTCTAGGCTGTATACCTTGGAATTGTTAGGATCTAGAGAGAGGCAGAAAATTTATTACAGTGCATATTGAGTTGTCTGCATTATTTCTAAAAGTCCAAACATTTTTATCTTAATTTTCCATAAATAATCCTACTCTGTGATCTTGTTTGTATGCACAGATGTCTTAACAATTGTTTGTGTTAATCGAGGCAGAAGGATAGTGATTATCAGAGGTGTAGGAACGGAAGGAGGAGGTAGATAGCAAGCAGTTCTGTGTTGCATGCCTTCCAGAAAGAACTGTTGGATTTAGCCCAGGCAGGCCTGTCTGTCTGTCTCACAGCAGGTGGCAGTAAACCACTGGGCCATCTCTACAAGGCCCAGCAGACAGAAAGGCAGCAGCCAATAAAACAGGAAACTCTCAGATCTGTGAAAAAGTATCTGATGACAGATAACTTGGTTGCTAAGTACAGACTCAACAGCAGCCAGGCAGCAACAGGACCATTAAAAGCAGATTTAAAACAATTCAAAGTCGAGAAATAAATGGCCTCAACTATTGAATAAGCCATGATTGATGTTTTAGCAGCTTCAACTGCTTTTTCATGCCTTCTGGCTCTTTGAAGTCTTGGAACAGAATGTTCATTTGACAGGAATCAGATATCAGTCAGAATAGAGCTGGAAGAGATCTTCGAGGTCGCCTAGTCCAACCCCCTGTTCAAGCAAGAGACCCTATACCAGTGATGGCTAACCTTTTTGCCGTCGCATGCCAAAAGCGGGAGGGGGGAGTGCGGGGTGGTCGCACGCGTGCGTGCCCATACCCATAATTCTATGCGCCCCACCCCCACACACATGTGCATGTGACCCCCCCATGCTCCCACCGCTTTTGGCATGTGATGGCCTGGTAGGCCCGTTTTTCACCCCCCTTCCCCAGGCTCCAGAGGCTTTCTAGGAGCCTGGGGAGGACAAAAACAGCCTTCCCCACTCCCCTGCAGGCCCTCCAGAGGCCGGAAACAGCCCATTTGCCGATTTCCGGTGGGCCCAAAAGGCCCAAAATTCAGCTGGCCAGCTTGCACATGCATGCTGGAGCTGAGCCAAGGGCAACGCTTGCGTGCCCACCAATATGGGTCCGCGTGCCACAGGTGGCACACGTGCCATAGGTTCGCCATCACGGCCCTATACCATTTCAGACAAGTGACTGTCCAGTCTCTTCTTAAAAACTTCCAGTGATGAAGCACCCACAACTCCGCTGGCAGCAGACTCAGACAAGGAGGAGGTTGGGGAGGAACTTGGGCCAGTGCTGAGGTTAGGATTAGGCTTTTTTCTGCAAGGTCTTGCTCCGTTAATCTTCCAAGACAAATTCTCTTCATCATGGATCAAGGCTGTCGAGTCCAACCTTGCCAAATTAGTCTATACTGCAATTAACTCCTTGAAGGTGTATTGCCTGGACTTTTTGGTGGGTGAATGCAATTAATTCACAAGAGGTAACTAAAGAAGGGTTTTTCATGACAAGGAGTCTGTTTCTTGCTTCTGCTAAGGCTGGGTCAGAACAGCCTTAATTGTGAGAACAATTCACCTGTTCGGAAGTTTCTCCTTAATTCCAGGTTGCTTCTCTCCTTGATTAGTTTCCATCCATTGTTTCTTGTCCTGCCCTCTGGTACTTTGGAAAATAAGTTGACTCCCTCCTCTTTGTGGCAACCTCAGGGTCTTGTGATGGATCTTGTGAGTTTTCAATATTCGTATTTTTTTTCTTGTTGATAAGCAGTGATGAAAGATATTTTTATCTCTATATCTATCTATCTATCTATCTATCTATCTATCTATCTATCTATCTATCTATCTATCTA
>WNWU01000002.1:49595273-49615975 GCA_012654045.1 Ptyas mucosa
CTATCTATCTATCTATCTATCTATCTATCTATCTATCTATCTATCTAAATATAAACCCAAATATAAAAATAAACCCAAATAGTGCACTTTTCTGTTTCAAGAGTTTACCTTAAGATAATCAATAGGATATTCACTGCTAGGGTAAACATATTATATTTGGTTAAGGCGATAAAGTATTATCGTTTTGGGATCTTCATCAGTTAAAGCTGTTAGGAAGTTTTTCCTTAATTCCAGGTTGCTTCTCTCCTTGATTAGTTTCCATCCATTGTTTCTTGTCCTGCCCTCAGGTGCTTTGGAAAATAAGTTGACTCTCTCCTCTTTGCGGCAGCCTCTCAAATACTGGAATATTGCTATCATGTCATCCCTAGTCCTTCTTTTCTCTAGACTAGCCAAACCCAAATCCTACAACTGTTCTTTCATATGTTTTAGTCTTCAGGCCTTTGATCATTTTAGTTGTTGTTTTTAATGTTAGTTGCTCTTGTGTATGTGTATGTGTATGTGTATGTGTATGTGTATATGTATATGTATATGTATATGTATATGTATGCATATACTGTACATACACATACACACACCTTCTTATTGCGTTTTATGGCAATGTCATTCTACACACCCCTCCATTTTGTTGTTTGTTCACTGAAGTCAGTGGTCCGGTAAATGGGAGCAAAGTATTGAAATTATTTTGGTATTAGATTTTAACTGCTTATGTTTATTGTCTTTAATGACAAGAATCAATCCATTTCTTCGTTATAGACTGAAATGTATTTTGGAGGCTGTTTTCACTGGGTTTCAGGCCTGGGACATTTAATTCAGTGTCCTGCCCATAAAAGTAAAATAAACCCCAAAAATCTGTATGCCTATAAACATACTTCTATTTTATCCAAGTTAGTGCTAGTCTAACAGGGTAACATGGGGGAAAAAAACATTTCAGATTGCCTGAGTTGAACTGGGAGAAAAGAAGAAAAACCTCAAGCCAAAAGAGAGGTCTAACATATATTAAATTTAGAGCTATTCACTTGTTACCTAAAAAATACCAGTAAGGCTACAGTAAATCTGATGTTAAATATTACTGTTAAAAAGTCATAAACTAAATAAAAACATATTAATTCATCCTTTGATTAGTGGAAATACTTTCTTAATTGTTTTTCTCTCTTTTCTTTTTCTGTTTTTAAACTAATTGTTAAATTTAAGGACTGTATACATTAACCTTATTATTATAGTATATCTTGCAATTTTGCACATATTTTGTACTCTTGTACAATAACACATTTCTTTAAAAGGAAGAGAATAATTCTAGAAACTTTATTGGCCATGCTGAAAAATTCTAGTTCCAACATTATCTGAAATACTACTTTCTCCACACTGAACTCAATAGGCTGTTGTTCATAGGATTGTACCGTTACTTTGAGATACACATTTATAGCTTCTTTCTTCCAAAGTTGTTTTTCCTGTTTCTTTATGTTATTCAAGCCTTTTCCTTCTATGAATAATTGTAGGAGAAAATTAAGGTTAATCCAGCCAGCTAGAATGCTTCCTAATAGATTCCAGATAGCATCTATTGCTATAGTGGTATAAATTTTCTATGTTTAATAATGAATCAAGTAATCCTGAAATCAATGTCAATTTATGCATGCAGGTAATGAATATGTGTCTGATCTTGGAGAATGCATAATTCTATGATAATCAAGTGTGTATACGAGGTAAAAGTTTCTGATGAAATTTGCTACTTTTGAACAGTTTTCAATATGAGATAATGGCGAATATCTCTGGCTCAGGTATAGGATGAAGGTGGAGGTTCGTTCTCTGAGCTTGTGGGTTGGTTTCTGAGCATTTTGTTACCAGGTTAGGTAACATCTTCAGTGGAATGTAGGGGATGTCAGTGTTGGTGTTCTTCTGCTTATGTACTGTGTGGTCAGTAGGTCGTGTGATAGTGAGGTCACATCAGGTGAGAGTCACGTCAGGTCAGGGTCTTGTGATGGGTCTTGTGATGGATCTTGTGAGTTTTCAATATTCGTATTTGTTTTTCTTGTTGATAAGCAGGATGAAAGATATATACATATACATGTACATGTACATATACGTATACGTATACGTATACGTATACATAAATAAAGTAAGAAGCAGACATTCTGCGAGCTCCGGAACTTAAAATTTTAAAATATATTTTTTTAAAATTTATTTTACTAAGCTTTCGTCAGCATCTGCTGACATCGTCAGAGTATTAAACTACCATTACAGAGATCTCTGCCTTTATATGTCATTAATCAATTTGGCCATTGCACGCATAATAGGCTCTTCCACCCGTCTCCCACTGTGTTGTTTTTGCTGTTGTCATGCTGGATAATGGAGGCTTAATTTCTACTGTTTCCTCTCTCCTAGCCTGCTTATCAGTTCTGGAGCTCACAGAATATCTGCTTTTTTCTTTACTAATATACCTGGAACTCGTATTTTTAGAATAGTTTAATATATATATACATATACATATATATATATATATATATATATATATATATATATATATATACCCAAATAGTGCACTTTTCTGTTTCAAGAGTTTACCATAAGATAATCAATAGGATATTCACTGCTAGGGAAAACATATTATATTTGGTTAAGGCGATGAAGTATTATCACTTTGGGATCTTCATCAGCTAAAAATGCTATCCGGTTTTGGAAATGAGAAAATTATCACTTATTTCATTCTATTGACCTCTCATAAGGAATCAGTATATGGAGGGTTGAGTCCTTTCCAGCTCATCCCCCAAATTTGTTGTACATATTTGAAGATTTAACTAAACATTTCCTCAGATTTGGTAACTACAGGTTACCACGTACGACCAGAATTGAGACCAAAATTTCTATTGCTAAGCGAGCGTTGTTGAATGAATTTTTTTTTAAAATTTGATTTATATGCCGCCCTTCTCCGGAGACTCAGGGCGGCTTACAATGCGCTAAGCAATAGCCTTCATACTTTTGTATATTTATACAAAGTCAGCTTATTGCCCCCACAATCTGGGTCCTCAATTTACCTACCTTAGAAAGGATGGAAGGCTGAGTCAACCTTGAGCCTTGGTGAGATTCGAACCTGCAATAATTGCAGGCAGCTGATGTTAATAACAGGGCTTTAGACCACTGTACTATCCAATTTTGTTCCACTTTACGACTTTCCTTGTCACAGTTGTTAAGTGAACCCCTTCAATTGTTAAGTTAGTAACATGGTTGTAAAGTGAATCTGGCTTCCCCATTGATTTTCCTTGTCAGAAGTTCACAAAGGGAATCACATGATCCTGGGACACTGTAACTGTCATAAATATGAGTCAGTTGCCAAGCATCTGAATTTTGATCACGTGGTCACGGGGCTGTTGCAGTGATCGTGAGGGTAAAAAATGGTCATAAGTCACTTTTTTCCAGTGCCGTTGTAAGTTTGAACAGTCACTGAATGAATTGTTGAAAGTCAACGACTACCTGCATTTAATGGCATTTTGTAGTCCCAATATGCATTTTTTCCTCATCTTATCCCATCTACCTCTTCATGAAAGAGAGTAAACAGGCCTTCTGTGTTAGCTATGCTGATTGGTTATCCCAAGTGTGGTAGTGTGATGTATAGAAAGCATCTGATTGGAAGGGGCTAAAATCCATGCTAATCTACAAATGAATGCTAAACAGCCACCCAAACTATCATTTGATGTTGCGGCAGAAAATTGTGTCCTTTGGTATTTGTTTTCTTTTTGAAACCAATACAACTTGGCCCTGCCAGTAACAGAACAGGAAGTTGCAGTTGAATCTGATGCTTTCTAAGCTATTTAGAAAAAAAAATCATATGATTATTATATGAGGGAGTGATGGTGAAAGATATGTTTAGAATGTAATATTTATAATACTGAAACATTTTCTCTCTTCTTTATTTCTAGGTAAGTTATACTTCGCATCTCCTTGAATTGACAGAAATTGTATTTCTTGCATGATATCTAGCAAATGTAAAAGCAAGACAGTGAATGCAAAAATGGCATTGTTCATCAACGTGGGTAAGATTTCAAAAACAGCTTCATTATGTGCCTATTTTGTTCTGAGGTTGGTAACCAAAAGTAAGCTCTACTTTGGCAAGAGTTGTTATGTAAAAACATAAAATTGAGTTAGCTTTTGTACTCCGCTTGAAGTGTATGGAAACTAGGAGTTGCTAAGGTTTCTTTGAAAAAAAAAGTGGCTTGGCTATTAATCATATTCATAATAGTAGACACACCAGCTTTTTCTTCATCTAAATAGGAGAAAAAATTGCTAGGACTATAGTGTTACTTCACTGTAAAGGAACCAATGATCTAATCTCTGTGTTTCTGTAGGTATATAAATTACATTACATTATTATTATGTAATGTATAACATACATTATTAGGCAAGCTGTATTTTGGAGGATTAATTTTATTATTGAACAACTACAGTGCTCTCGGTCAATCCAAAATGTTAATAAACCTAAAACCTGAATATTTAAGAAAGTAAAAGTGAGGTTATGGCTTTCGTAGGAGAATATCTATGTGTGCACAATTGTTGGGCAACTATTAATGTGCATAATCATTATGCAACTAAATGAAAAATGAAAATTTCCCATATCACTCATTTATTTTCATCTGTTAAAGTGAGAATAATAAACAAACAACTCAAAATTTACAAATAAACAATTCTGACAGTTCAAAAAAAATCAGTGACCAATATAGCCACCCTTCTTTTCAATAACAGACATAAGCCATTCATGGAGTCTGTCAGTTTCTTGATCTGGTGACAATCAACATTTTGTGCAGCAGCAATCACAGGCTCCCAGACACTGTTCAGAGAGGTGTATTGTTTTCCTTCACCATAAATCTCCCATTTAAGAAGAGTCCACAAGTTCTCCATTGTGGGTGGAGACAGCAGCCAGCATGGGTTGTCCTAGCCCATTCAGATTGGATGGGCTAGGATAACCCATGCTGGCTGCTGTCTCCACCCAACGAGAAGGAGCGTCTCAGGTAGGACCAACGCCCCTTCTCAATAGGGTGAGGGTCTCAATAGGGTGAGGAAGGGGGGCATGTCATTATTCTTTCATCTTTAAGGCCTTTACTGGCTAGCCATGTAGTGGAGTACTTCGATGCATGTGATGGAGCATTGTCCTGCATAAAAATTACGATCTTCTTGAAAGATGCAGACTTTTTCCTGTACCATTGCTTGAAGAAAGTGTCTTCTAAAAACTGGCAGTAGGTTTGGGAGTTGATTTTGAGTCCATCCTCAACTCGAAAAGGTCCAGCTAGTTCATCTTCAATAATACCAGCCCATACCAATACATCACCTCCACCTTGCTGGCATCTGAGTCGAAGTGGAGCTCTGTGCCCATTACTGATCCAGCCACGGGTCCATCCAACTGGTCCATCAAGAGTCATTCTCATCTCATCAGTCCATAAAACCTTTGAAAAACTTGTCTTCAGATATTTCTTGGTCCAGTCTTGCTGTTTCAATTTATGTGTCTTGTTCAGTGGTGATCAGATTTCAGCCTTCCTTACCTTGGCCATGTCTCTGAGCATTGAACACCTTTACTTCTGGGCATTCCAGGTAGGTTGCAGTTCTGAAATAGACAGCACCTGAGGATAATGGGTTTCTAGTAGCTTCACGTTTGATTCTTCTCAAATCTTTGGCACTTAAAGTGCATCTTTTTTTTCTCATCATGCTTCTTGTGACCCTGTTGACTATTTGCAACAAAACATTTGATGGTTCTGGATCCCACCCCAATATCTTAGGAATTTCAAGAGTGCTGCATCCCTCTGAAAGGCTTTTTACAATTTTTGACTTTTCAGAGTCAGTTAAATCTCTTTTTTAAGCCCATTTTGCCTGAGGAAAAGAAGCTGCCTAATAATTATGCACACCTTGATATAGAGTGTTGATCTCCTTAGGCCACACCCTCCCTCATTACACAAATACACATCACTTGATCTGCTTATATCCACTAAGCATTCACGTTTATACAGGTTGGAGGTGGGAAATATGCATACAAAGGATGATATAATCAAAATACTCACTTGCCTAATAATTGTGCACATGGTGTATATAGTATTTATTGCCTGGTCTGCTTGATTGAGGTCTTTCCAGTTTTTTACCTTCACAGAATAGCTTTTCATTTGCAGATTAATTTCATATCAGATATTCTGGACAAGGCTAAAATAGCTCTCTAGAGTTAGTTCAGATATATTAGTTTGGATAGCGTTTTGTAAATTAATTGGTCGCAATAGCTATTCCAAAATTTGTGGCTTCTTTTTCTGTATTGTATTGTACTCTTTCTGTACTCTTGTACATATACTCTTTCTGATATAAAACTTTTTTGAGAATTGGAAATTATATGAAAACGATGCCACCAGTACATTTATAGGAAAGGATTTTATTTCATTTCCTATGTCTCCTGTCTAATAAGTTATTTTACTGTTACTATATCTTGACTTTCTCAGCCAATTGATGGATCTTTCTCCTGGGGAGTCAGTTCACACTTTAAATAATAGTATAAAGTATCCATTCTGGTTGATGTCTGTTGCTGTATGATTTTAACAGGCAAAGATTATTTTATTTCTTTGTTCATTAAAAGACTTGATTGCAAGTGTTGTATAGCTAAAGGGCGTATCTCTGCTGAGAAAAATCTGTTTGCCACTGGTCAAAACAGAAATTAGTCTTATGAGAAGATCTACAAGGACGTTCTATAAAAAGTGGAGAGGTATAAGATGATAAATTATGTGCACAATTCATTCATGTGAATTCTGAATCACTTTCAGAAGACTGAGACTAGAGTTAGGGAAAGTTGCAAGGTTGCCACCAAACATAGCAATCCCGCTTCCCATGTCACTTTTATCATCCTTTCTCTTAGCACCAAATTTTAAAGGTAAATGCCACTGGTTAAGTCCAAACAGGCTACTCAGAATCATACTGATTAATTTTCTGGAAAGTTAATAAATAAGGAATGGATTCATTTTCTCTTTACCTGTGTCCTGATTACCCATAGTAGTTGAGCCAAGGTATTATCCCAGCAAAGAAGAGAAAATAATCAAAGGAAAGTGTTTTATCTACTCTTTCTTATAGCTGTTAAGGCAGAGGTCTTCAAACTTGGCCGCTTTAAGACTTGTGGACTTCAACTCCCAGAATTCTCCAGCCAACTATTCTGGGAGTTGAAGTTCACAAGTCTTAAAGCGGCCAAGTTTGGGGACCCCTGCTGTAAGGGCTTCAGAAGAAACAGGTGAATAGATGATGACAGCAAAAGACAGAGGAAAGAAACTGTTGGCAGTGGCACTTCCATAGGTCTATGGTTTTTAACCGATCCCCTCAAATTCCTAGTTCTGTTATCTTAGGTAACCAGGAGCACGATGGTCATCCTCAACAGGCCATGGAATGATGCCAGAAAATGTTTTAAAAAGGAAGAAAACTTAAAGGGGCAAAGTAAAAGTCAAAACACACCAATGAGGACTGAGTATGTATAAAATATGCAGAATGGCAAATTGAATCGGATCAGATCTTTATTATGGCCATTGACCAGCATGAATGTAGAGTGGCAAATGGAAAAGAATGAGGAAAGCAAAATATCCTTTCTGGAAGAAATGACTGGCTGGAGCCTTGGATAGAAGCACTTATTTTAGATGGAAAAACGCCACATTTTGCATTGATTAAAATTACTATTGTTATACACTTCATTTATATACAACACAAGGCACCAACCTATTTTCCCCACAACAACTCTATGTCAGCTGGGTTGAGAGAGAGTAGCTGTCCCAAAATCACCCAGCTGCATTTCATGTTAAGGGAAGTCCAGAAGTCATAATCTTCTGCTTTCTAGCCCAGCAACTTTATACTACTACACCAAGCTGGCTCTCCAGAATACCAAATATAATAGATATCTTAAAGATAGGTAAAGGTAAAGGTTCCCCTCGCACATATGTGCTAGTCGTTCCTGACTCTAGGGGGCGGTTCGTATCTCCATTTCAAAGCTGAAGAGCCAGCGCTGCCGGAAGACGTCTCCATGGTCATGTGGCTGGCATGATTAAATGCCAGAGGTGCACGGAACGCTGTTACCTTCCCACCAAAGGTGGTCGCTATTTTTCTACTTGCATTTTTTATATACTTTCGAACTGCTAAGTTGGTAGAAGCTGGGACAAGTAACGGGAGCTCACCCCGTTACGTGGCACTAGGGACTCAAACTGCTGAACTGCCGACCTTTTGATTAACAAGCTCAGTATCTTAGCCACTGAGCCACCGTGTCCCATTAAAGATGGCAGCATACAAAATTAGGCTGCTCTCTGTTGAAATAGACAACAGGACGATAATCAATAGGTTTAAGTTTTCTAAAAAATGAGAATCAGAATGAATTTTAAGAAGATTCTTCTGACAGTAAAAGCAGTGAAGAATTTCTTCTTACTTGATATTTTTAGATACAAGCGTGTTGGCTACTTTTAAAAAAAATATTTTAGAGGATTCATGCTGAACTGAGCAAGAGTTTGGACTAGCAGCCTTATAATAAAATTATTTTGTAGTGTTCGTTTTATATTGTGAATCAAGTCATATATTTTTTTTTATTCAAGTGGATTCTCATGTAATAGAATAATATATTTTTATTCTAATCTTTTATGCATTGGAACACATATTTTCTGTTTTTATTATTTTAAAATATAAAATACAAATATACAAAACAAAATAGTAGGAAAAAGTGTAGGGAAAAAGGGAAAAAGAAAGAATAGGCATTGACTTCCAACTCCCTTTGTTTCAGCAGAATAAGATAATAACATCAAGCCTCAACTTTTTACTTTTACATAATAGTATAAACTAGCCATTTCTACAAACCTATCTAATTGGTAAAACAACAAACCTATCTAATCGATAAAACCCAAAATCAAAGTTTCATTTTTTTCCATCTCAAACACAAAGTCCAGAAGTGGTTTCTAAGTAGAAACAAATGTAATTGTGGTTTTTTTTTCTCTGATCAAAGCAGTCAACTTTGCCATTGGAATACATATTTTGGATCAGTAAGATTCATGCCTTGATCTATGCCATTTTAATTTAAAAATAACAACCTAGAATGTTTGAGATTATCGACAGTTTATTCACTGTCAATATGTCAAATAACCTGGGTAGACAACCTAATATTTTCCAGATTTTTTTGATGACGTTTCTCATTTTAACTCGAGTTTACAAAAATTTGAGCAGTTTATAGGAAATTGTTTTATAGACAAAGATATCTGGAGAGTATCAGGTTGCCTGTTCTTGTAATAAAGGAGCAAATTGACCAGAAGTCTCTCAGATTGGCACTTGCAAGCCATCCATTGATATAACAATAAAGATGGAAGTTTTTTACTGGGAAAGGTCAAGGTGAGCTCAAAAGCAGCTGTGTCACAGAACAGATGATACTTTCTCTGCTTAGAAATTTTAAAAAAGGGTTTTTAGCTCATTCTTCATAACACTTCATAACACTTTCAAATATTTGCATGGCTAGATAAAATGCAAATGTTTATACAGCAATAGGTAAGCATTAGGCAATAGCAATCTCACTTCTGTATAACTTTTATTACCGAATAATATGAAAGCATAATACCAACAGGTTCTTTTCAGGAGATAATATTCATGTGTGTGTGTGAATACACATGAATACAAAAAGTTACTGGGAAACAGAAAAACAGACGTATTTAAACAGTATCAAGAAATATGTTGAGGATACAATGTAAGATTTCATGGTAGTAATTTAAGACTTTAATTAAGCCAGAAGGAAGTATTTGTACTAATAACAGGAGAGTGGTGCTGTCAATTTCATCAATACAAGATGGAAACTGATAATATTCAACCAAATGAAATGAAAATATTCTAGTTTGAACTACTACTCCACCAGTGGTGGGTTTCCAAATTTTTTACTACCGGTTCTATGGGTGTGGCTTGGTGGGGGTGGCAGGGGAAGGATACTGTAAAATCTCCATTCCCACCCCAATCCAGGGGAAGGTTACTGCAAAATCCTCATTTCTTCCCAATCAGGAGGAAGAGAATAGATGGGGGCGGGGCCAGTCAGAATTTTTACTACCGGCTCTCCGAACTACTCAAAATTTCCACTATAGGTTCTCCAGAACTGGTCAGAACCTGCTGAAACCCACCTCTGTATTCCACCCAACGTCTGTTGTTAAAATTGGAATACTTTCATTTCTTGATTGTTTATAGATACATTGTAGAAACAGTTATAGTGTTACAAGAAATGTATTAGCCAGAAATGGGCAGAAAGGAGATTGGACTTTATTGATCAATTCCTGATTTGCCGTTTTCTGACTCAAAGCTAGGGCACAAGCCCCTGTCTTTTTCTAAATTGCATTTCTTGATTTGTAGTTATATCAATATAGACATGAAAGCTTAAATGTGTTCTTTCACTGTGTGGGTTATGGGATGTTGTAGATAATTTGGTCCTCCCCCAGAGGCCACTGTTTTAGATCTTCCCTAGCCTATCTCAGCCACAATTTTAGCATCCACTTATTCTAATTACTATTTTTCATTGGAAAAATATGGATGAAAAAATGTATGGTCCTTTGCGGTTGACTATTCTCAGGGCTGGGATACCATGAAACAATTAGAACTCTGCTTCTGCTTCAGGAGAAAAATACTTTTAGGATCTAATTGGCTGTATTTTATATTGGGAAATTCTTGGGGCAAGTTGATCAAATCCTCTGAAATGGTGAAAAAAAAATGCACAGATTCACAAACAGTATTGAAATAAATGATGGGCTCTCTCTACTCAGAAATTCTTTGGAAGCAAAGATCCTGTTCTAGAATCTGAATTTTTGCCCATGTTTCATAGATCTATAGCCGTGATGGCGAACCTATGGTACGCGTGCCACAGGTGGCACGCAGAACCCTCTCTGTGGGCACGAGAGCTGTCACCCCAGCTCAGCACCACCGCACATGAATGTGCACCTTCCGCCAGCTAACTGATTTTTGGGTCTCTGCTGCAAATGTGGGGGGGCGGGTGCATGTGGGAGATGTATGCGTATGTGTGGGGGCAGAAGGGGAGGGTCTTCTGTGTATGCACGGGGGGGCGGGGCATGCATGGGGGGGTCGCGCGTGCATTGTATGATGGGTTATAAGTGCAGGGAGGCCTACTAGGCCCAAAACAGGGCACGGGTGGTGCACCCCCACCATAGCCCGTTTTTGCTCCCAGAGGCTGCAGGAGGCCTACTAGGCCCAAAATGGGGTATGTGGGTCACGTGGGGGTCATGTGCACAAGCGCGAGTCACGTGCGCACATGCACAGGGAGGCCGGGCGCACAGGGGTGTTGCACACATATTGTATTACTGTCACACATGCACACACTTTTGGCACGCAACAACAAAAAGGTTAACCATCATTGATCTATGTATAATTCTAGTTATGTCTACCCAGATAGCAGGTAAGTTTGTGCAGTGGTTGTCTCCAGAGTGGTTTAGCTGCATTTGAAGCATAGCTAGCAGAATCCCCTGATCAATAAATCTCAGGAGTTCTACATTGGGGAAAAAGGAGTTGTTGGATTTCCTGGAACCCTAAGTAGATATGCATAGGATTGCATTTTTAAACAACTATCCTGAAATCATCTATTTTCTTCAATGTTAGTTATCTGGGGTATATTTTTTAAAATAAACATATGGGGTGGAAATCCTTTTCTTTCATAATTTATCTTTCTGGAAACTGGGTAGTCGAGACAGGATTATTAAGAAGAAATAACAGTTTCTAGCCATAAATTGTTACTTGTTAACTCAGGCCAGATAAATAATGTGCAAATAGATGCATACATATTTTTTTCCCTATACATATCCAATTCTCCTAAATTAGGAAGTAATTCAACGAAAGGTGATATTGTGTTTTTTTTAACTGGAAGGGGGGTGGGGGTGGGGAGATACCATGCATATTTAAAAATGAAATAGCCAGTCTCCACAGAGAATGTAAATTTAATTTTCAATAGTTAATACACCATGAGCCACAAGTTAGGTATACATTAATAATAGATGCCGCTGACCTAACATTTCTAAAATGTCTTTATTTTGCCTATGCAATAAGCACCATTTGTGCAACAACCTTAGTTTTCTAAACTTAGCAACAACAGCTGATAGGTACACATGATATTCCCCTAGAAAAAAAAATGAATAAATATAATTGTTCTGCCACAAAGCTGCATGTATTTTAATGCGTAACTGTATACACAGTGGCCAACATTTTTTCAAAATCTGACTTTGGGGCCTTTTTTCCCTCCTGAAACCGTTACCTTGTCAACTGCCTTATGGTGGGATACCTTCCCCCCCTCCCCCAATTTCTCTTTTTTAATTACATATATATCTATGCATAAAATTTAAGAAAGAATCAAAGCTATATCTTAATCTATATAGAGGCATACAGGTAATTTATCTGTGGAAGAAACAAAAGAAAGAACCCCTAATAACTTTATTATGTGCAATCACTATTAAATTCAAAATGTAACATCTACAAAAAAGAAATCCTATTCAGATTACCTAATGGAAACCATACCCTTCATCAAATTTCTCACATTAAAATATTCCTGTTGTTGAGCTTAGCAGATAGTGAAAGGTTTATGAGGAACTTTAATGGAACAGCTGTGACCTGTATGAAAAATATTGCACTTGTCCAGTGTGTTTATCAGTTTCTTTGTCAAAATAGGTCACATACCGTTTAGCATATTTATCACTCCAGCAAGACTAGACTGACACATTTTGCTATGTAAAACATGCAAGCCA
The DNA here is from genome assembly GCA_012654045.1 of Ptyas mucosa. NCBI lineage: Eukaryota > Metazoa > Chordata > Lepidosauria > Squamata > Colubridae > Ptyas > Ptyas mucosa. The sequence continues at coordinate 49,608,017 of WNWU01000002.1, forward strand.
TTGGTCACCCAGGTCAACAAGCGTGTATGTTTTAATTTTCCACGGGTAGCATTTGAATCTATTTTGGCAGAAGTAATCAGTAAGAAGAGCAGGACTTTAGATTGGCAGGGTTGTTCTTGTTAGGCTTAAACTTATTTTCAAGCAAAGGCTGGATGCAAACATAAATTGAAGAGCGTAATGCTTAAAACCACGGAGAAAGACGTTTTTAGAACTCATTAGAACTAGGAAGCCAGTTAGCCAGTTGACTGGTTTGTTAGATGAAAAATGAATCATGATTAGATAGATCCATGGTAAGAATAGAAATAGAAACTAAAAGACATTTTTGCCCATCTCTACCAATCTACCCAACCGTTAACTATAAAATGGATGTGGTACACAAACGCACCCCATTAATTCACAGAATGGAAATGAGTTCTAAAACATCTTCTGAGTGTCCCAGATGAAATGACTGTTCTCCAAACATTAAAATGTCCCAAAGTTAAGTGAATCCTTAATTTTGCAGCCTTCGTTGCCGCATGTACTGCTTGTGCCTAATTCAAAAGAACTTAAGAAACTAATCATCTTGGTCAAAAACACGACATCAGCCAGAGTAGCTTTCCGATATCCTTGCCTACAGGAGTAATTTATTAAATTGAAAAAGTTTCTTATTAAAGATTAATTCTGGAATTAAGCTTATGGTTTCTCTTATGGAACAAGAACTGCCTAAACAACAGAAAGCAGATAATGTAGACATATTACAAAAGCATATGAGAAGCCAGGCCTCTGCTGATTAAGTCTGGTGCTTTTACAATTTTTCTTTAGATTCAAAGTTAAAGGTATCTGAAGTGTACTTACAGGAATGAAAGGGATTTTAGTTAGTCATGATTAGCTAGCACTATTGATTACAATGGGACTTCTCACACAGCATGATTATATCTGGATCCAAATGGAGTGAGGTGTGAATTAATGTTACGCTTTAGAGTAACTTCACATCAAGAGCCATAGAAACACAATGGAATTGTGAAAAGCTTTAGAAGGATCTTTCAAACTGGGAAAATGTCAGATCTGAGTCTGTGTCATTATGTGTAAAGAATTGGATTATGTTGAAGCAAAAAAAAAATCTGTAAAGGTCTGTGAGAATGACTGGGAGACAAGAGAAGAAGGAGCTGCAGCTTAGGGAACAGTGAGACGAGAGATATCTCAGTTCACAGAAGGACTGCAGATGTGGGAATTGTTTCAGAAAAGATCCTTCCTAGTTCTCTGAAAAGTAATGGTGATGAAGGGGCAAAAGTGCCTTCAGACTTACAAGAGTCTGTTACTGCAACCCTACAATAAAGGTAGTGTGAAGTGCTCTTTGTTTTGATTTCTTGTGGACTTATATACTGCTTCACAGTGCTTTTCAACCCTCCCTTAGTGTTTTACAGAGCCAGCATATTGCTCCCAACAATCTGGATCCTCATTTTAGCAACCCTGGAAGGATGGAAGGCTGAATCAACCTTGAGACGGTCAGGATTAAACTGCTGGCAGTCGGCAGAATTAGCCTGCAATGCTGCATTCTAACTAATGTGCCACCAGGGCTCTGAGGAGTTGACACCAATTTTGTATGCTCCTCTTCTTGCCTTTACGTTCCAAAGAACTCGGGAGGATCCCTATTGAGATGCTTCCCACATCTCCATTCCAACTGTGGATTGAGATATCTGTTGTGTCATTGTGGCCTAGGATGTGGCTCTTTCTCCTCCTGTCTTCCAAGATTATTTCCACAGATCATTACATAAACTGACATAATTTCACATACATTCATGAAAAGAAGAGTTTATATGTAGACAAACCTTCAGTTTTCAGAAATCCATGAAAACGACAAAACAATATAAAAAGACAGACTTGCTGCTGATCACAGTTATCGATATTGATAAATGAAATTACTAAATTCAGGTAATCATTAATTATGTAATAAATTAAGTTGCAAAGATAAGAATCAGTAATACCAAAGTTAAAAGAACATTTTCAGATGTCTGACAAAACCGTCAGATTGACCATATTTTCCTTGACTCAGAAAGTTGGAGGGGGGGGAAACCCCTAGAACCGTGATGGCGAACCTATGGCACGGGTGCCACAGGTGGCACGCGGAGCCATATCAGTGGGCACGCGAGCTCAGCTCCGGCACGCATGCGTGCGCCAGCCAGCTGATTTTTGGGCCTTCTGGGCCCACCAGAAGTCAGGAAACACACTGTTTCTGGCCTCCGGAGGGCCTCTGGCTGGGGGGAAGGCTGTTTTTGCCCTCCCCAGGCTCCTAGAAAGGCTCTGGAGCCTAGGGAGAGCAAAAAATGGGCCCACAGTGCCATCACGTGCCAAAAGCAGGGGGAGCATGGGGGGGCAGGGCGCATAGAATTATGGATGTGGACATGCGTGCATGTGACCCCACTACGCTCCCCCCGCTTTTGGCACACAATGGCAAAAAGATTAGCCATCACTGCCCTAGAATTTAAACTCAGGAGCCAAAAGTGAGCTTTGATTCTCAAGGTTGACTCAGCCTTCCATCCTTCCAAGGTCGGTAAAATGAGGACCCGAATTGTTGGGGGCAATATGCTGACTCTCTAAACTGCTTAGAGAGGGCTGTAAAACATCTTGGAGCAGTATATAAGTCTAAGTGCTATTGCAATTGCACTAAAGGTACATCGCTTGCATGCATGTGATGTTACATTGCACTTAGAAAATAATGATGCTTACATTGTAATGCCATGACATTGCTTACATCGGTCTGCTCCCCCCTCCCACCATCATGCTTTTTGTGCCTCAGTGGATGCCACTGAAGAATTTAAATATTTGGAGGGCTGAGCTAAATAGTTGTATCACATGAAATTTGGCAACACATATTTAATTAATTCAATATAATTTAAGGGAAAATTAAATCAAGTTTATCCCAAAGGTGCTTTTTCAGGAGGCAACTGGACTTTGTTTTTTTCTTTTGAAGACGTTTCGCTTCTACTCCATGATGAGAAAAAACTAAAAAATGTCTTCAAAAGGAAAAAACAGAGTCCAGTTGCCTCCTGAAAAAGCACCTTTGGGACAACCATGACCTGGATGGCTAAAAATCTCTACACACTAAATTAAATTTAGTTCACCCAATTCTTTCTTTAATTCCTGCATACTTTTCTATATATCATAAAGCAGCCACAGTTGCCCCTTGGCTGGGGAGGGAAACATAAGAGCCAAGGTGGCACAGTGGTTAGAGTGCAGCACTGCAGGCTACTTCAGCTGACTGCTAGCTGCAGTTCGGCAGTTCAAATTTCACCGGCTCAAGGTTGACTCAGCCTTCCATCCTTCCAAGGTCAGTAAAATGAGGACACAGATTGTTGGGGGCAATATTCTGACTCTGTAAACCGCTTAGAGAAGGCTGTAAAGCACTGTGAAGCAGTATATAAATCTAAGTGCTATTGCTATAAGGCATCCATGATATAGGACTAATTGAACAGTTCTGCCTACATGAGTCCCAATATATAAAAAACCATTTGCAGCAGAGGTAGTAAAGGAAATGACAGGCAAATAAACCGATTTGGCTTTAAGTTGTTCGAAATAGTTTCCTTATTGGAAGTCCCAAAAGTATCTTCAGAGCTATAGTCATCCTTCCCATTTGATTTAGGGTTGTTGGAAGATGCAGAGTTTAAAATCTCTGTTCAGATTTTCCATCACAAAGAGTCCAGTATCCTATTGCTTCTCAGGCTTAACAGTGCTTTGCTAACTGAATCGGAACATCAGCTCGTAAACCTGCTAAGCAGGAATATGGACTCTCACTTCAGTTTTTTTTCCCCCGTAGCAGAGATTTTAAATTAGCATATACACTTATGAGAAAATACACTTGCAAGTAGAATTCATGCTACGTTCCCCCCCCCCCCTTCCTAGTTTGGGAACTGATTATCCTTAAAAGTTCAATTCAATATAATATTAGGGGTTTATAGTAAGACTGATTTTAATTCTTACAATTCAGGACAGGCGCCTTTTTAAAAAAGTTTTTATTTTTTAAAAAATAATTTTCATTTTCTTTTGTAATAAAACAACAAACAAAACACAAAATATAAAAATTATGACTTTGCTTACAGATATAAACTTGTATCACTAATGATATTACCTATGATTAACTTTTGCTATGGTTCCTAGTGCTCCCTGAGCTTGGTTGTTCTTGCAAATATTTCCATACCCAATTAGGTAACATTGGCAGTGCTCCTGGGCTTGCTCCACTGGACTGATGCATGTCACCTAATTGTGTTATGAAACATCTGCAAGAAAACAACCAAGCTCACAGAGCATCAAGGACCCCACAGCTCAAACCTGAGCTACAAATATTCTCGTCTATTGGAACCTTTCACTACCAGAATTTTACAAGCCTGAAACTGCTTATAAACACCTAGATAACCTAAAACAACAACAATACAGATAAACAATTTGGTGTCATATTTATATTTTGGGCAGGGTACTTGGGATTTATTGAGTTTTATTATACAATATCTGAAGTTTTTAATTGCCATTCTCAAAAAAATAAAAGGAGCATTCTATTAATAATGTCTCCAAATAGATACAGGAGTGTAAAATATATGTAATGAAAGTAAGAACTGGTAAATTGTAATGAATCTGCACATTTGTTAATTTTTCACACCCAGAAAAAAGATGACACCTTCAAACTTTAAAATCACCACACCCTACCTTTTTACCCTGGAGAAAGTAAATCAAACACATACGATTTTGGTTTGAGATAAAGGCAGCAAATTGAAATTTACACTGCTCCTGTTGACTATAAAAATACCTGCAGCTGCTACAGGCACCTACAGTTAATAACTACAACTCTTTCCAAATGCTATCACTCAATCTTTCCATTGAAGCAGTTATTGTACTATTAATAATTACAGCTGCCCAGAGGCTTCTTATCATGTACAGCAGAGATGGGCCACACCTTGACTTTTGAGGACATTCTTAACAAATTCAGAAGGGATGTAAAACCAGGAGTTTTATCTGTCAGTTAGATACAGTTCACCTGAACCAATCACTACATGTTTTTTAAAAAATTCATTTTGTTCATATTTTGTCATTCTGTCCTATATTGATATTTGTACGTGTATGCTTTTGAGTCAGTCTCAGTTCCTGGAAATGGACATGTTCCTGCAGTTTTCTAGGCAATGTTTTTGGAAGTAGTTCTCAGTTTCCTTCTTCCTAGGGCCAAGAGACGGACTGGCACAAAGTCATCCTGCAGTTTCATATCTAAAGTGGGACTAGAATTTATAGACTCCTGGGTTCTTGTGAGAAGATGGTAGAAAAATGGTGAGAGGTGTGTATCTGACCAGTTAGGTTGTAGGCAGTGGTGGGTTTCAAAATTTTTTACTACCGGTTCTTTGGGTGTGGCTTGGCGGGCATGGCATGTCTTGGTGGGCATGGCAGGGGAAGGATACTGCAAAATCCCCATTTCCTCCCAATCAGCTGGGACTTGGGGGGCAGAGAATAGATGGGAGCGGGGCCAGTCAGAATTTTTACTACCGGTTCTCCAAACTACTCAAAATTTCCGCTACCGGTTCTCCAGAACTAGTCAGAACCTGCTGAAACCCACCTCTAGTTGTAGGTCACAAAAGATGGGATGGTGACATGAAATCCCTAATTACACACATGAGCAGGAGTGAGATTTTGGGTTTTTAGAGGATGGTATTGTGTGATGAGATTACTTTGTTAGGTTTAGGTTCACAATATAATGTAATGTGCATCTTGCTTAAAGATCTGTAGAATAACAGAGTTGGAAGGGACCTTAGAGGTCTTCTAGTCCAACCCCTGGCACAAGCGGGAGACTCTATACCATTTTAGACAAATGGCTATCCAGTGGATCAGAAGGGGCCTTGGGGAAACTATAAAAATTAATCGGAGGCCTGGTATGATCAGAGGTCACCCACTACCAGTCCAGAACCTTACTTAAAGATTCCAATGTAAATCAGAGGCTTTGTTGTTCTTTTAACTTCCTAATTGGGTATTTTGTTCTTAACTTGCTAGCAAATAACTTATTAAATTCTTTGACATTATAAATACATTTAGAGATTATGAAAGCTCTAAATTTTGTAATTGAAGCAGTCAAGTTTTTCAAACCTTGTAATTTTTCAATTTACAATTTTCAAAAGCAACTGAAGCTGATTTTCTAAGATCATGGGAGGTACTAATACCACTCTGTAAAACCTTAGTAAGACCACACCTAGAATGCTGCATCCAGTATTGTCACCACACGATAAAAAGAAAAAGATGTAAAAAAGATGTTGAGACTCTAGAAAGAGTGCAGAGAAGAGCAACAAAGATGATTAGGGGACTGGAGGCCTAAACATATAAAGAACGGTTGCAGGAACTGGGCATGGCTAGTCTATTGAAGAGAAGGACTGAGGGACACATGATAGCAGTGTTCCAATATTTGAGGGAATGTCACAGAGAGGAGGGGATCAACCTATTTTCCAAAGTACCTGAAGGCCAGACAAGGAATAATGGATGGGAACTGATCAAGGAGAGATTCAACTTAGAAATAAGGATAAATTTTCTGACAGAACAATCAACATCTTGCCTTTAGAAGTTGTGGGAGCTTCATCACTGGAAGCTTTCAAGAAGAGATTGGACAGCCATCTGTCAGAAATGGTATAGGGTCTCCTGCTTGAGAAGGGGGTTGGACTAGATGACCTACAAGGTTCCTTCCAACTCTGGTATTCTATTCTAATTTATTGTCAAGATGCTTGCAAATTTCTTTCAGATTTCTGTTTTTGAGCTTTGGCAATTGGTTGAGGGCATGGATTCTGGTGGTGTTTTTTTGTTCTACGACTTTTTGTCATTCTGAAGTCTCCATGTTCCCAGTTAGAAAAAAACCCTGCAGGGGGATTTCACTCCGGAGTCTTTTTAGCCTGAAAGAGTAAAAAGACAAAATAATGTGGAGAAATGATGATAAAAGTCAATAATAAAATCTCTCTCCTCTCCCCCTTCTCCCTCGCACACACTTTTGCCACTTCTTTGTGAAATAAATTATTCTCTTCTATCACCCTGCCCCCACTTCTCTTTTTCATTGAAATAAATGTTAAAAAGAAATTGTATTGTACTAAACAGAATTAGATCAGGTAGGAAAAAATGCAGATGTTTTGATCTGCACAGTATTGGAAGCAGGTACTTGTTAAAGTGTCAGATGAAACACTTCTGCGCTAAATCGCATGAGTTATCTACAAAACTTGTTTTGCTCATATATAATATGCATGTTACAGGGAGCACAGCTGTCTGAGCCTAGTTTTTGACATCCTATCACAGTGTGTATGTGGGAAAGAAAAACATATAAGCTCTACACATGCTAGATAGATATATAAAGCAACTCCAGTAATGCACATGCTTAATTTTTAATGTTAGCCGTTATTTTCACATGCACATGAAACTAGTCTGAGTTTGCAAATGCTTTGTTAAGGTACTTGCAAAGGAGGAGAAAAAAAAAAACCCCAGGAATATGAATAAGCAAGTTCTCTTTCATTAGGACGAGCGTCATCTGCGTATAAATAGTCCATCTCAGCCACCAATTGCTGCACTGTAATTGCAGGGAGTGAGTTTTTAGAGACTGGATTTGCAGCTGATCAAACTGTGCTCAGTGACTGTTGGGTAGGGGGGGAGTGGAGCTAGTCTCCTCCAAAGCTTTCCATTTTATTTGTTCCAGTATTTGACTGCAAATCTGACTCTGAATGGCTGTAAGTGACTGTTGCTGCTTCAGGGTGAATAGAGCAGCTAAGGAGACCGGGACTTTTTTTTTTTTTTAAACTTCTTTGGAGTAGCAAAGTGCAGAAGTATACTTGAGCTGTACCTTGGAGCTGAATCTCTGTACCCAGCAGTTGTGTGTGTGTGTGTGTTTTACAGCTTTCCTAGGAATGTTCCCTTTCATTTGTTAGCTTTCTGAATATATATATATATATATATATATATATATATATATATATATATATA
>WNWU01000002.1:49615985-49656414 GCA_012654045.1 Ptyas mucosa
ATATATATATATATATATATATATATATATATATATATATATATATAAAACAGCTGCTACCTGGATAAAATGAGTTTGCCATCCAGCTGTGAACACCTAACTCTGGAGAAGATGGCTAGGTTTCGAAGTGCCTTCATTCATGGATCACCCTATGCTATTAACAAGCCTATTGATATTAAGCAGCAAAGAAAACGGTAACTTTGGACTTTTTTTCTTGTTAATGTGAACAATAATTTAAAATTGGTAGTAAGCTAACAGATTTGTTCTTTTTTCTAAGGTGCTTATAATATATAACTGTTTTAAGTACCTTTTAATAGAACAGGGATATTTTAAATATGATATTAAGTCTACTATTCAGAATGGAAGAAACTCTCAGAAATCTACCCATAAATATAAAATTCACATTCCTCTAGTCAGTTTTGAAAGTCTAGAGTATACTTTAATTTAAAAATAATTGACTTTATTTTAGTATGTGTTATGCAGTGCTTTTGATCTGAGTACCCAAAATCTCACATATTTGTATAACAATATTATCATTTTTATTTCATATCATCTGAATAGATGCTTGTTTTCTGAGCTCAGAAACTCCACAGTTATATTTCACACCTCTTTCCTTTTTGTGGTTGCTGTTTTGTTTTCTTCAACCATAAAGTTTCATAGAAAGCCTATCATTTCATTAATTGGAAATTGTTTATTTTTATACTACCTGGGAATTTATAATTACAGATTTATTTGCATTCTATTTCTAGGTATAAAATGTTAATTAAACATTGTGGGAATTCCTACTTAAATAAGCATTTCTTTCTTTCTATCTATCTATCTATCTATCTATCTATCTATCTATCTATCTATCTATCTATATTGTAATGCTTATTTAAGTAGGAATCCCCACAATGTTTACTCTTTTTATGCCAGAAGAAAATGTGAATCTTTTCATCGGCATAATTTTACAAACTGTTTCAATCATAATGTTACTTCAGGTGGTTGAGAGGTGTTGGCTATCCATACTAACTCTTTGTTTCAACTTGTCATGGGTATTTTCCTGTAAATTGTGAACTGTTACTTAGTCTTCTGTAATAAGCTTCAAATATCATAACAGGCATCTAGGACATGTGGCATTTCTTCTTTTGTTTCACTTATTTTTTAATCATTGTGTGATTGATATTGCTTATGAAGCAAAACAGCACGAGCCATGCCCCACCAAAGAGAGGTGTCTGCTGATTTGGTATTCCTCAATCTTTACAATATTTTTTTAAAAATATTTTGATCCCTTCCTGCCTACCTAAGAAAACTAACAAGACAGCTGAGTATGGACAAGGCATTTTTTGAGGCCATCTAATGTTGAATGTTTTGGGAGAATGGAAAGCAAGGAAGGGAGATGTCATGGCTGGACTCTTCTAGAGAAAAGGATGATTGACTTGGATCTTCATTCTGCAATAGCATGGCAACTGCCACAATGTTTGGCATCTCTAAGGCTACAAATCTGTCTTCCAAAGCAATAAGTTCCATGCAGAAAAACACGTGTTTTTTTCTGCCTATCGTCTCTTTTTCAATTTCTTGAGAGGGAACTGTTGTCAAAGTCTCTTGTTTAGAAGTGAATTTCAGTTACCTTTTTATGATCTTGCACTTCACTAATTATTTAGCAACCAAGAGATGTGTTTTTCACTGCATAAACCTTTTTCTAGTGGTCCGCAATCTTCCTGGATTTCCATCCCTCAGTTATGCCCTAAGAGAAATCATAACAAATAAACTCTGAATTTTTTTCAGAATAAAGGAAAGAAGCATTGTAGAAAACTGCAACGGTATCAGCTTGTGCTACCTCCAATAATGGAAACATCAAGAAAAATAATTTGAAATAAATGTTTGAACACACTGGGGAAAAAAAGATAGACCAAGAAACACTATTTGTGGTGGAAGAAAATTATTGAGATTTTAGCCTAACATTAAGAAATATTCATAAACAGCTTTGCAAAGTGGCTTTATGAAATATTTCATTACTGTACGTTTTATTTACACTGAAAACCTTATGGATTTTTTTTAATGCAACCACACCAAAACACTGCGTGTTATTAAATATGTTGCTTGGAGTTCTATTAGTGACCCAAGTTGGTGTTAGTGGTTATGGCACCAAACAAAAAACTGGGAAAACCTGAGGTCTACTCTCCCCTTGACCCAAAGCTAAATAAATGACCTTGGGCTAGTCCAGGGGTGGGCAGATGTGGCTCTCTTACAACCTATGGACTTCAACTCTCAGAATTCCTGAGCCAGCTTGGCTGGCTCAGGAATTCTGGGAGTTGATGTCCACAGGTTGTAAAAGAGCCACATTTGCCCATTCCTGAATCCTTCTGTCTCAGCCTTAGAAAATACAGGAAAAAGACTGACTTGAAGACGCACACAAACACAAAATATTTCCTTTAAAAATATCCATTTTATCACCAACTCCTTTCCTGATGATTCCTACCACCAGTTTTGCCTGTTCAAGAAATGTACAATGCTGTATGTGATTCTATTGTGATAGTGCAATTTTACATTAAGATGAGTTGAGGTGAGACTTGGGTTTAGATCTTCATGTTAAGCATTATTTGCCCAAATTATTTTCATAAAGGGATCATGGGTTTCTGCTTCCATTTTAAATTAAACAAAGTTACTTGATTTATCTGAAATGTGATCTGTGATAAATTATTGGAAACAAGCAAAAATCATAAATGTGATCTCGTGTCAGTGTGTTTCTCTAAAGCAGGGATGCCATGGTAAATGAGTGGTTTTTACAGAGGTTGTGGATCTTCTGCTTCCATCATCCCAACATTTGCCGGAATGGTTGAATTGAAAGGATTTGGACATGCAAATAATTCTGTAGCAGCTCTACTTTTTTTTTCACTCCTCATGCTAATCCCTAGTTAGTATCACATGATTTATCCAGGTTAAAACAAGCAGTCATGGAAGTAAAGTTGGAATGAAAAGAAACTCTAGCTAAGAGTATGGTCAAAATTACTTGCTACTCTATTTAGGTATTGTTTTCCCAGGCCCTTCTTTTGGGTACCAAGAGAGAACTCAGATCTCAATAACTGCAGATAATTCCTTTGATAAAGATCGAGGGAAAACCAAATATGCTGGTTATTACCTACAAAGCCCTACATGGCCTAGGCCCGGGATATCTGTCGGACCCCCTTCAGCCAGCAACAATCCCCAATTGCCCGGTGCGTTCCCACAGACAGAGCCTCCTCAGGGTGCCATCGGCCAGACAGTGTCGGCTGGCGACCCCCAGGGGGAGAGCTTTCTCTGTGGGCGCACCCACCCTCTGGTACCAACTTCCTTTGGAGCTCCGAATGGCCCCTGACTTTTGGTCGTTCTGCCACGATTTGAAGACCTGGTTGTTCCGCAGCCTGGACTGATTGGGGGTGGGGGTTCTTAATGAAATTTAAATGGTTTTAAATTGGATTTTTAATTTTATATTGTTTTAATGAGGAACGGTGCATCTTTGCCATTGTGATCCGCCCTGAGTCCTTGGAGATAGGGCGGCATATAAATTGCATTATAAACAAAAATAAATAAATAAATATGTGAATGAATTGGATATGATTATTTCGTTGAAGAGTAAAAGCTGTTGTGAAGATGGAAGAGGAAATTACCTGGGATAAAATGAAGTGGTTAAATCATTATTAAAAATGGTGGAGGATGCCAGTACTAAGGAAATAGAGAACTGGAGGAATGGCCAAAGTGAATTAGAAATTTGAATAAATTAGAGTTTAAGTTTAAGTAGACCATCCACTCAAAGCAGTAAGGATGGCATTGCACATTTGGTGTGTATTTTATGGTTTGGCTCCTATTCATTTCTGCTTGATTCTCCAATTGCCAGTTAAGTAGGAACTGGCTGCTTGCCTTGCAAAGCCATCATTTCAGGATTATTTATTTTGTAGCAATACCCATCTTAAGCTGTAATAAAATGCAATTGAGAAAGGCTCTCACTCAAGTTCTGTTCAAATTGCTCATTTGGTTATGTTGCATTATTGCCACAGCTGCTGCTACTACTACTACAGATTATTATAAATCTCTATATTATTTAATAGATGACTACTTATTTTCCTTCTGTCCAATCATGTTTGATTCTTGGAGATTGCTGGAACAAGTCCCTGCCATTTTTTTGGCAAGGTGTTTTAGAAATGGTTTGCCATTGTCTCCTTCCTAGGGCAGAAAGAAAGTGACTAATCCAGGGTCACCCTGCTGGCTTTGGGCCAAAGGTAGAACTAGAACTCACAGGCTCCCAGTTGCTAACCGAACGTCTTAGCCATTACACCAAGTTGGCTGTCATATGACTACTACTGCTTGTTGTCTTTGTGCCCCACATTCACGAGTTTAAGAATCAGAACACTCAAGTTTTATCTTCACAACTACAGCCCTGCAAAGTAGATTTTGTGGACATATCCTGATTCACTGAGCCACTTGATGAGTTTCTGTGGCCAAGGCTAGACCTGAATGCGTGTCTCCTCCCCCCCACCCTTCAACACCTGGTTTTTTTTCTCTCTATCAAGCTTTATAGAAAGGTCTTGGTATATTTTTGCACAGATTTTTATTGTTGTGCCATATGTCTAAGTTGTGCTATTTTATGAGGTGTTGTGATATAGAGTTTCCTCTGTATGTGTTGGTGTGTGTGCATGTGTGTGTGTGTGTATTTTCAGTATGTATAATTTATATTCCCATTCAAAAATGTTGCATTGGAGCCTTCTACTTTTAGAACTTGGTTTTTAATTTTCTTCCATGACCTCAATGTTCTATTTACCTGAAGCCCACTCAGACTTCTACTGGAAGCTATTTACTTTTCTTCTATTGTACTAACTAAAGCATGTCAGGGATATTGTCAGATTTAACAGAGAACTTTGGAAAGAAAGATAGCAAGCCAAATTGTGTTGGGGAACTTTATTTGTTTATACAATTGAGGCAATAGCCATGGCTTTGTGCATCTATTATGCCAATTCCTAAATTGGTAAGCCATGTACTTACACTTTGGTGACCTCTTTTTGGTTACTGTCCATGATCATCAATCACTTTGAAGCCATACCTGGTTTAGAATTAAACAGTGTGGGTGGCAGACCTGATTCGGCTTTTAGTGCTTTAAAAAAAAAAACCTATCGATCTGGCTCTTCCATTGAGTACTTGACCAGAATTCTATATGAGATATATGATAGTATGAATTATGTGAATTATTAACCCTGGTGCTATATTTGTTTAGGTTTTTTTTAAAGGGTGAATGCAATTATTGATATTTTTACCAGATTATTTATATGGGCCATTTAAATCTAAAGAAAGAAATGCTGAAATATGAAAGAAAGAAAGAAATAATGTCAATTTTGAAATAGCAATTGAGACGTTTGAACAGCATTTTTCCCATTTCTTTACAAAGTACTACCTAATAGAGCTATACACATTTTGAAAATGAATGAAAGTACTTCAAAAGCTGTGGAAGTGCATGTCTGGTATTCATTAAAATCAGCCCTACATTTTTCAGGCATTTGTATGAAATTGAGGGGTTATGGTGGAAAGTGCAATTACTTTAAGGGTTCTATTAACTTTAGTTGACTCCATAAAGCACCATCATCTTTTTCAGGCTATTCAGAGATTAGGTAGGTAGGTAGGTAGGTCGGTCAGTCGGTAGGTAGGTAAGTAGATGGATGAGACTTGATGTCTTCATATTTGCATGAAACCTAAAGTACTTCTTTCAAATCATATTCAGATAACTTTAATGCATAATACCTTTGGCAAAAAAGACCTTGGCTATAGTCTGAATAATTTCATGCCTGTGGTAAGCTCATCGTCATATTCAGTTGGTATCTATGGAAATGAATAAAGAGTAATAGCCTATTGGCAGAAATTGGGATCCAGACTATGATGCAGTTATTTGCTGTGCTTTTAGTGTCGCTATAAATAGAAGGAAATAATAATGGGGACCAACATATGTCTGACAACTACTAGGATGTGTTTTGAAGAGCACATCTTGTTCTGTGAAATAAATGCATTAATTGTTCTATAGAAACTGATCAGGAAAAACAGTGTGCCTCCAATTTCTTATACTTATCAATAACAAAAGGAAGAGGCTACTGCATGCCGGGGGAGGGGAAACTCACATGTGTACCCACACACACACTGTGAAAAAATACGTTTGTGCAATGCTTTTCCCCACATATGAAACAAATGGGGTTAAAATGGGGGGGGGGGAGTAAATCTAACATTAAAAAATTTAATCTTTGTAAAAATAAGCTGTGATAGAACTGTACAATGGTAGCAACCAGTTTCATTAGAAACCCCAATAAAATTTAAAGCTTTGCTTTTTAAAAAAAAACGTTAAAACAATAAAGTTTAAAACTTTTTAATGGGAAAGAGGAACATATTTACTTTTCCATAATTCCTGAATTTTTTTCAAAGATAGCCACTCTCATCCCTCTTCCCCAAACTGCAAGGGTAGAATAGTGCTTCCTTGCTTAAAACTGTTTCTTTTCAACTCCTCTTTAAATTCTGCAGCTTGCAAAATGCTGGCAGGTCCTAAACTGCTTTGGACATTCTCTCTTCCAACACTGAAGTTATAGTTACAGCTTTCTTTTTTCTTTTCAATCCTCTGCTTTTTAATAAATCATTTCTGGTTCCTTACAGTCTTTCTTCCCTTCTCCTCTGTTACAAATCCCTCCTCTCTCCAGGCTTTGCATAGATGCCTAATTTAATCAAGATACGATTATTCATTACTCCTCCTTTGAAATGCAAACATGGTATGTGTGTTTTAATAAAAAAGAACGCAGATGCTTTGTACAGGGTTCTAGAGATATCTGTTTGCATCCAACTTATTTTTTGCTTCTCGTAAGCCTGGTAGGCCAGCTTGGAAAGAACTTGAGGGGAATAAAATTTCTATTGACCTTCCATTCTTCTTATAACCCCTACCACACTTTACATGACCCACCCTTTAAGAAATATTCCTTAAGCTTCAGGACAACCACACAGAACAACTTAAATTGAATCCTCAAGACATCTGCCTATCTAGCTCAGTACTTGTTTGTGCTATGCTGAAAAAGAAAACCTTGCCATTTTCTCAATCATTCTCAGGTACCTTAAGGGAGAAAAATATTTCTTTTGTGGGTTTTTTTCCCAAAACATTTTATGAATAACCCATTTTTCTAACTATCACCAGGTGAGCTGTGAACCTCCTTTGTCTGCTGTTCAAGTTCTTACAGACATGCTTTATTATAGTTCCTGCTGCTTTTCATTCTTACTTCTCTACTTTTTCTTTAGAGCAGATTTAAATCGACACCTCTTCAGATACAGGATATGTTCAAATAATGTGCTATTCTCTGAAAAAAAAAGAAAAGAAAAATAGCCAGACTATCTGCTGGGTCTGTGAGTTTTGCATGCCATCAATATTTCTTCCTATGGCTTTTGTTAATGCAGGGTCTTCTGCATATGAAACGAATCATAAAGATGAAATGACTTTAAGATGAAATGCCTTAGTTTGTCTTAAAGATGTAATATGCAATGTCCATAAGCCATGCCAGGTGAGATCTCTGGGGCTTTGGACCAAATTCTCCTTGAGCTCTGAGATACTGATACTGATGATTATTTTGGCTGGAGGCTGGATTGGAAATACATATAAAATTCATATTTTGTCATAAATTGATTCTGTTGCAGTTATATTCTCCCCCTTTTTTCCAAAGGATCAGTGAAAAAGGCTTAAATCTGCTCCAAACATAACATTTTTAAAGATTATTGCACTCTGTTTAAGTGGTTATTTTCTGTCACTTGCAAACATTTCACTGAAAAATCATTTCTTTTGGAATAATGGAAATATACTATAGAGAATTTATTTGTTCTTTTTTTATTGTATATTCAGCAATTTAATATGTCGTATGGGACCATTTCTTAGATGAATGACGCTGTAGCTATAAAAAGAGATGCTAGGTTATTACTAAATGTACTTTGTCATTTCTCAGTTGGCTGGTTAAAAACTTTGTTTTATTCCTATCTCACACTATTGTTCTTAGAAATTGTTAATAGGATATTATTATTAAAGTGTCAGAAGACAAGTAAACTGTTCCTTTAAAAATTGGTGAAAAAATATAGAATCTGATATCAGGACATCTTAGTGATTAGAAAGTATAATTACATATCAAATTTATCTACATAACGTATCTACATTATTTAAGTTACATAGTATAGTAGTTTAATAGTCATTGATAGTTTAAACTAATGTTTCTCAACCTTATCAACCTGAAGGCAGCTTGCTAGCTAGGGAATTCTGGGAGTTAAAATCCACACATCTTAATGCTGCCAAAGTTGAGAAACATTTGTGGAGGCATATGTAATTCCTGTTCAGTGAGAATAATTAGGTTGCATTCAACAGGCAGGATTGGAACCATCTGGAAATCTTAAATTTGAAAGATTCTGATCTGCAATCTTTACTGAAAAAAATGTTAAGCAGCCATAATGAAAAAATCCTAGTATTTCAAAAGCAATTCTTATAGATAGAAACTATATTTTTAAAAAATGTGTCTCTTTCTCTTTCCTATCCTATGTTAGGTGCTCTCTCGCACTTTCCTTTTCACCTTCTTTTCTTTGTTTTTTCAATGGTCAAATTTAATCTCATGTTGTTTTTCACTAATAGTATGAGAGCTAAGTCTCAGAACTATCAGCTGCTTTCCGAACTACTGTAGAATTCCCTAATTCATTTCTGGAAGTGAAAGAACATTAAACTAAGTATTCAACCCTTTTTATATTTACTACATAAAATCAAACTGACATCAGAATAAACATGCATACTATTCTGCTGTCCATCTGTGAGTAGGCATAGGGTCTGCAGTATTTGAAGAACATGGTGAGGGGAGGACTACATATGCTGTGCTGTTCCCAATATCCTAATTTTGGCTGGCTCCACCTCCTTCCCGTATTTGGTTGCAACATCTAAAATCAGAATAGTTGCACCACGAAGCTTGCTGAAAGAATTTTAATTCCCAGCAGATCCCTTGCAAAGACAACAGCAGGGCTTCCATGTCTGAGCTCTAAAATCAAGATGACTACTGAACGACAGCAAAGACATACAGAGAACTCTCTTCCCTGCCATCTGGTATTCATCTGGATCTTTATAGCCCAGGTATGGTAGCCCCTAGGTCAGTGTTGGCGAACCTTTTCGGCACTGAGTGCCGAAGCGGAAGCACGTGCATGCCAGGAAAATTATCTTCCGGTTTCCAGAGTGCCATACGCACCGGCCACCTGATTTCTGGCACGCATGCGCCCGTGAAGACCAGTTGGCCGGTGTGCATGCGCATGCCAGAAACCAGAAGATCATCTTCCCAGTGTGCTCATGCACATTGGGTGGCTGCTCTTCCAGTTTCCGGTGCTCTCACATGCATAAAGACCAGCTGGCCGTCACGCCGGAACCTGGAAGAGCAACAGGTGATGGCTTGCGTGCGCAGAGAGGTGGCTCTATGTGCCTCTTCCGGCATGCGTGCCATAGGTTTGCCATCATGGCCCTAGATGGTGCTAGCAGGAGCAAAGTTTAGAAAGCGTTTGCTGTCTTCTCTCCTCCCAAATCAACAGGATGGTCCATTTTCTCTGTCTCTCATGGCAGATGTACGCTCTGCATTCACAACCCTGAAGAGCTTTTTTCATAGACTGTTGAGACCCCAAAGAACACAGCACACACAAAGTCCGTTCAAACTTTAGTTCACTGAATAAACCAGTCTTTTACAACAACGGCTGTTAATTAATTGCATTAATAGCCACCAAGAATTCAAAAAATAATAACTGAAAGCTTACTATGGTTGGCAGAATGCCCAGAAGCAATTTGCAGGAAGCTGATAAGATAAGCAAGACAAGACACGAAGGTACGTGAACTAAATTGTTCCCTGCAAATTGCTTCAGTCAGCGTTCCTCCTTAAATAGGCTAAGGGAGTGGCCAATTAGCCCCAAGCCTTACTCTCAAGGAGACCTCCTCCTGAGGAGCCACTTCTGCCTTTTGGCAGCTCTGCGCACCTGTGCATCGAGAAGAGGCTCCTCCTCTTCATCCTCTTCACTTAAGGGGGCTTCTGGAGGTTCTGAAGGCCTTGGCTGAATCCCCGCCTCTGGCACCACATCTTCCCCAGCCTCCTCATTGTCCAACTCGAGTGCCAGCTGCACAGGCTGCTGCTGCAGCACCAAACCAGCCTCCTCGCTGTCTGAATCAGTTACTAGCTGCACAGGCCGCGTACGGGCCACAACATAGGCTGGCTTTTCTTTGCAAAATTTCATGAAATGAAGTGATATGGTCATTGAACTATTCCAGGAAGCACTGCAAAGAAATTACTTCTGATGAAAGCGCCACACTATTGAAGCCTTGTATGTTTTGTGTGGTGAAAGTAAGAGAAGTTAAGAACCCCAGCTACTTCCCATATTTTAAGAGCAACTTCCCACCTCCACGAGCTTATATTTTAGCCGAAACCTACTGGAGTAGAAATCTGCCTT
Organism: Ptyas mucosa; assembly: GCA_012654045.1. NCBI lineage: Eukaryota > Metazoa > Chordata > Lepidosauria > Squamata > Colubridae > Ptyas > Ptyas mucosa. The sequence goes on from WNWU01000002.1 coordinate 49,626,459, forward strand.
GCAAAATGAAAAAGTAAAAAAACATCAGATTTACGTCAGTTTGTTCATCTCCAGTACAAAACGGCATGTTTATGCATACCATTGAATGAATGTACTTACTTCTGAGTGAATGTACTCCGAACCCTCTCAGTCAGAAATGCTGCTAGAGGGGTCTAATTGTCTTCAGCTGAATAAACAAAGATCCTCCTTCCTCACTCTTGTTCTGTGTGAGATCAAAAATAAGACAGGCAAAAAGAGAGACTGAAGGTGGAGCAATCCTCTTATTTTCTTTGAATGCATTTCTGGATAATTGCTCATGTTCTCTGAATGTGTAGGAGAGAATTGCCTGAGTGGGCAACTTACTTTCTAATGTCCCTGAACTGACCACATAAAATCATACCTAGGAGAGTGGCACAAAGAATGTCAGCTAGAAAGACAGTCTGAAGCAATTAAAATTAAACTGGGCAAAGTTTGTGTTCTTATCAAATTTAGCCATGGGGACTATTCTTCAATCTACAGATATTCATATTAGGTTTATTTGTGTAGTTCTGAACAAAAAAAGAGTACAACAGGCATTGACATTAAAAATAATTCGTTCTAAATTGGCACGCAAATATCATTTGCTTTATAAATGTCCCCTGATTGACAGTAATGTTCTAAAACTAAACTGTATTTCATACAGTTCTCCTTTAGGCTACTTTATTCTTCAAATGCATTCAACTACATACTGTAGTACAGGTAGTCCTTGACTTATGAGACTGCCCCTCAGATAACCTGGTCCCAAGCCATGAAGAGCTTTGAAGGTGACAACCAGCACCTTGAATTGCACCCGGAAACAAATTGGCAGCCAATGCAGTTCCTGCAGGAGAGGTGGCCTCGGTCTACACAAAACCATGCAGGCTGCTGCATTTTGCACCAACTGGAGCTTCCAGATGCTCTTCAAGGGCAGCCCCAGTAGAGTGCATTGCAGTAGTCAAGACGGGAAGTGATTAGGGCATGAGTGACTGTGAGTAGAGATTGTTGGTCCAGGAAAGGGCGTAACTGGTGCACAACCCGCAGTTGCGCAAAGGCCCTCCTGGCCACGACCGCAATCTGCTTTTTGAGCAGGAGCCACGAGTCCAGGAGAACCTCCAGATTACTCACAGAGTCTGTTTGGGGTAGTGTCACCCCATCCAAGAGCAAATGTGGCAATTCTCCCTGGGTCAAGGAACCCCAAACCCAGAGCCACTCGGTCTTGCCAGAGTTTGGTTTCAGCCTGATTACATGCACCTTATCAATTAATCACCAATTAATTACATGTAATGAAATAATTACATATACCTTACTGTGCTTGTTAAGACCTTCTGAGATTGCCTGAAACTTTTTAATGTGTGTGAATTCAGCAATCTCTCATTTTTACAAAAGTTACTTTGAAGTCAGCTATTAAGTGTCCTCAGAAGTTGAAATGCTTTGATATTATATTGTCTTTATTTTTAGTTCTGATGGCAAGTTTGTGATCCTTAGTTCTTTTGCCCAAGGTTTGTCGTGTTTGTCTTATGTAGAATTCAGAGGGGCATTGCCATTGCCTTGTCTATATTTCTTAACTTGTATAGGTGAAACGGGGCTAAGAGACAGAATTTTTTTTAAATAAAAATATGCACAAGCTTCCATAAGTTACCACACACTTGAATATATTCTCCCTTTGAAGATATAGGAGAACCTCGTTAGAGATCTGGAATTGGAATGGTCTAAGTTTTCACATGATTTCTAAATCAATTTTAGATTTTTTTTCTTTCAGATTTTTTTTTTGAAAAAAAATAGAACAAATAAATAGATGATGATTCTCTTTTATGGTGCTTTGTAAGAATTATGGGCATATTAATAAATTGCTATAAAGAAACTAACCATTTTAAGCAACCTGTACTCTTACTGTATGAAATTGACCAATTCATGATAAATTACAAAGTACATGAATTGTAAGCAAAGAATAGGATTGTGTATTTCCTTAACGTCTCATTAATTCTCAATAGAAGCTAAGACAAATAGTCATTAGCAAAGGTTATTGGATCTTAAGATTTAACCAACTAATGTCTTGCAAAATGTAAATATTAAGAACCAGCCACAGGAGCAACAGATGTTGGGCACTAGATAAGCATTGCGATTGTGTGCTTATTACATTGCCATTATTAAATACAAAACCTTCAGTGTTTAAATAGCATTACAGTTATGAGACAAATCAACAGAAGTCAGGACATCCAAGCCGGAAAGTGATGTTTTGGAGGACTGGCTTACTTGATCAGGAATATAATTTTATTTGCACAAAAGACTGAAAGAAATGTTTTTGACATCTTCCATACTCGAGCCAAGACAAATCTAAACTCAATTTAAAGAACCTGAAGATATAGTTATATTTTGGCAGACGAAACATATTTAGAGATGGAACAGTACTTGATAGCTGCTTCTGTTAAATTGTGAAAATACTTCAACTGAACTGGGAACAAATTCTCCATCAAATTTTAAGGACCAAATAATTGGAATAATCTAAGAAAGGGGAAAATCTCCAATCAAATCTCAAGAGCAACACATTAGCACTGATCAAAACATTGCTACTGAAAAAGCTCAGTGATGGATATGTCCATATTTGCCAGCATTGCCAGGAAACTGCAGTCCACCGGAAAGATGAAAGACATGATATTCTTGCACACATCTCTTGGCCACCTTGGAATTTATACTCCTCTTATGAGAATTTCTCCAAGATTTTGTTCTCTTTCAAAAATAATTGTAAAGATAATCATCTTTCGTCAAATTAAATGAGAATGGCAGAAAGGCAGGACAGATTTACTTTGCATGGTAATCGATTTGTGGAATTGAAGAGCTGAAGAAGCTTCTTGGATGAGAAGCGAAATGTCTTCAAAGAAAAACCAGAAAGTCCAGTTGCTCCTTGAAAGGAAGGGGGAAAAAAGCACCTTTGGGACAACCATGACCTGGATGACTGTCAATCTGCATAGACAATTTGTGGAATCTTTTTCTATCCAATTCTGTCATTAAAATGACATTTACAAATTAAGATGGGTCTAGAGGAGAATATCCAAGATGCTAAGGGGTCAGGAAGGAGAAATTTATGAGGGAGATTTGGGGTATAATTATAATATGAGGGAACAGAAGACAGTCTGGAGCTATTTCCAAGTACTGTTGTGGAAAAAGTGAAGCAAAGCTGTTAAGAGTTGTTACAAAAGAGAGGACAAGAAATAACAGTTTTAAACCGTAAGAACTAGAGTTCAGAAAACAATTCTAGTGGTATGAATTGTTTAACAGTGGAACAGACATCTCTGGAGGTGATGGGTTCTCCTTTACCGTTAAACATGAGCAGACGTTGGCTGGCTTTTTGTTTCTGATGCTATAGCAATGGATTCCTTCACTAAGTAGGGTGGGTTGGATTAAACGATCCACAAGATATTTTTCAACACTTACAGTCCACAAGACGTTTTTTAACGTTTACAAAAATTCTATGATTATTTCTTATATTCTCAGTAGAGAGAGATATCGCTGGCTGGAATGAGCTGGTTGGATGCCATATATACAGATTGTTCCTTGGCCATTACCACAGTTACCAATTTTAATTTCTTAACTTCCAGAATTTGCAGCCAATAGGAGCATAAGAGCGTGCAGAATATGTTCGAATTAACAACAGGACCAGAAGGCAGGATAAGAAGCAATGGATGGAAACTAATCAAGGAGAGAACTAAGGAGACATTTCCTGACAATTAGAACAATTAATCATGGAACAACTTGCCTCCAGAAGCTGTGGGTGCTCCAGCACTGGAGTTTTTTAAGAAGTGATTGGACAACCATTGGTCTGAAGTGGTATAGAGTTTCTTGTCCGAGGAGAGAGTTGGACTAGAAGACTCCCAAGTTTCCTTCCATCCTCGGTTATTCTGTGAAGTAATGGGGTTTGCATCATAAAATTGTGATGTACATTTTGTCACCTGCCTTCCTTCTCTACCCCAACCTCCAATGCCTGTGAATAGTTGAAACTGAATATATCAAGCAATCATCCAACAGGGGAAGGTTTATGTGAATGGGATATTTGTTATTACTTTAATTAGACTGCTGCTGCATTCTGTTGTTCATATGCCCAGAAATATTAGCTAGAAGAACATACACAGCTGTGAATGGATGTGAGTTAATGTCAAAGAATACATTTTATATATCAAAATAAATTTGCAGAAGAAAGCTCAGGACCATATCGGTTGGAAACATGCAGAAGAGGCCTTCATCCTGCAGTGAATAGACAATGATTAAGATGATGATGATGATGATATCAAAATTATATATTCACTGTTTGACTTCTGAAGTTAAAGGCTATTCTAGGTAGACCTTTTGCTTGTTTTTGTGAGTATTTTAACCTTGTCTGCTAGAGCAGAAAATACTGGGATTTTAAAAAGTTCTTTGTAAGATTCTGTCCAATCCAATTTCTTGCTCTATTTCTCTTCAGCATAAAGATGCATGCATCCCAACATGACTTGTTTGAACTTTTTCATTGTTAAAAAAATTGCTAGTACACATAAACGGGCTATGCCTTTCCTATCATGTTCCTTTCATAAAAGTTAATCATTACTATAAATGATGGGATGGTTGAATAAGAGTATCTAGTACTTATTAGGCATAATATAATCAGCCCAGGTGTAAGTAATCCTAAGGTAAACACGAATAAAAATATTATTAGCTCCATTTATATAATTACACAAGCTTGCTTCTGCAGGATATTGCTTAGAACACTATAAACATACCCAACATTTTTCTACAAAGATATCTACGTTTTTAGGAAGTAACTTTTGATACATCTAAGTTTTTCCTTACAGCATAGATTTCTGTGAACTACTCCTTCCTCATAATGCATATATTATACAAAATGAGCACAACATCACAACACTACTGTCATCATGCTGATTAAATCCTTTGATCCTGCAGATGCTTGAAGGTTGGGTGGATTCATACATTCTGTGAATTGTTTGGTTTTTGCTCCGTGTGTTGTGCCATAAATCCAAGTTACTTAGTTATGCCTTTCTTCAGTATTTTGAACCCATTCTCTGTGATACATACTTTCACCAAATTGATGATGAAATATATAAAATATATATAATCATATTTAATGTTTTAATTTCTACTGTTTTCTTTTAATCCAATTAAAATAATGACTATGTTTTCCTTGCAAAGTTGCCACTCTCTGCCTTTCCCTTAAGTTAAGACATTTTGCCCATATTCAGATGTCAGGTTTCACACAGCACTTGGCTGGAAATCTTAGCTATAGTTTCATCTTCAGAAATTGGCTTTCTTTGCAGCATGTTCTCAGCTATGACTTGGCTAGATTAGTTTTAGGTGAAGAAGGCATGAAAACTGGCCCATTGTCATACACAGATGTCAATTCCTCTGTGTAGATCCATGCCCCAAGGTTTAAACTCTAGGCTTTTTCTTCTTTTTCTTCCTATCTTTCTTAATTGACGGATATTTAATTAATAATACTTTCTTAATTAACAGATAGCTTTGGGAGGCACCTTTAACCTAATGGGTTAAAAATTTTTTAGCAAGGGGTTCTCTGCCTGGTTGCTGGGTGGGTGTGGCCATGGTGGGTGTGGCCTAGTCAGTGGGGGGAGGGGCATTTTTGCCCTCTCCAGGCTCTGGAGGCTTTTCTCAAGCCTCCGGAAGGGCAAAAATGGTCCCCCCAGGCTCCAGAGGCCCTCTGGAGGCCAGAAACAGGCCCGTATCTGGACTTCCTGAACTTCCGGTAGGATCATTTATCACCGTCCCCGAGCCTCCGTGTACGCCCTGCACTTATCTGCATCCAAAACAGGCTGCGTGAGGACTTCTGGAAGGCGGGGTGGGTGGGGCCAGCCCAGAGTGGGATTTGGGAGTTCTCCGAACTGCACAGAATCTTAGCTAGAGGTTCTCGCAAACCCCCAGCATCCCACCCCTGCCTATATCTATTTTGTTGTGCAGCAGAAGCAGTGGAAGAACCAGGGACTCAAAGAGACAGCATTCCAAAAACACATTGCCTCACGCTCCCCCATTAATGGGAAGAATATCTTTCCTTGCCTGCTTAACATTGCCTCCATATTGAGTGTGATTATTCATATGAATAGCAATAATTACCTCTAGTACGTTTCCATTACGCCTGCCTAAATACTATTATTACAACTATGATATCCTGGATTAGCTAGCAGATTAATTTCTGATCATTCAAGGAAGGAGAGTTCAGAATCATGCCAAAACTGCAGCAACGCAGTAGGGAAGTATTGGCTGAAATAATTATGCTGCAGATGGTGGGGAGCAGAGTTTTAAAAAAACTTTTCTTTCAAATGGTTTAATCTATTCAAAGACACAACATTGAATGCTTGCGGACCCACCCATTGAATTTATTAAAGGTTTCCAGTTGATGTGGTCAATATGGAGTACTTTCTTTTGCCCAATTTCCTTTTGCTCTTCTGGATGCAAAACTTTTAATATTTCAATTGCTTAACTGGACTTGAACATACTGATGTGATTTGTATTCTGATGTGATTACTAATGTGATTACTTGGATCCCTAAGGATGTTCTTACTACAGTTGATGCTTTTAGTGTTATTTGTTTTTATTTCAAATGGTATTTGGATTTTAGTTTTAACATAAGCTGCTAAGAGAATACTTCTGGCTCAGCAAAGTACTTGATTTTTAGAATCAATCAACTGCCAAAAATAAGAGAGCTATAGAATCTACAAAAGGCATGCTGATTTCAGCCCTTCCTTAGAGAGATTGTTAAGTTATAAGCTTAAGGAAAAAGAACTTGCTTATTTATCCAATCCTTCCTTTCTTTCCTACAGTACCTCTAAGAACAGATTGCATAAAAGAGAGACCTCTTGTGGATGTTTTTTCTGCCTGCCTTGCAGAAAATTTGCCTGGATCAGTTGCTATAACTTAACTTTAATATCATTTCTATGGTTTCCTTCTAGATAATGGAATTTAATTATAGTTTCCATCTAGACTAATTTGAAACCCATTACGGTAATTATAAAATTATTAAGACCTAATTCAGATGTAAAAATGTGAAATAAAGCTTTTCATAAAAGTAATGAGGGGGTGGTGTGACAAATAATGCAATATTTGGATTTCAAATAATTATAGTAAGTTTTATAAGGAAGTGTTTTGGTTTATATATAAATATTCTGGTACAATTTGTGCATCTATACAAATTACAGTGTTCTTTGCTTTTTTCCTTTTTTTTACGGTCATAATCCCGTCTGACATATTTTAAGGGTTAAATGACTTTCTAATGTTTCATGGTAGAGGGGATATTTTTTTATTAAATATTGTCATGTCTATAGTATTTTGCACTCATTCTATTGTAATAATTTATTATTGATTTTATTCATATTTATGTTCTTGTTTATGAGGAATCTGCCTTGAGTACAGTTTTACAGAAAGGTGGGCTAATAGACAAGCACTTGCCACATAATGCCCCAGACTTAACAATTGTTGATAAGAAAACAAAAAAAATCTGAATTGTGGATGTTGTAGTATCTGGATACAGCTGGAGAGAAGAGAAAGAAATGGAGAAAATCACAAAATGCGAAGAGAAATAGAACAGTTGTGGAAGAAGAAGGCAAGGATAGTGCCAATATTAATAGATGCCCTGGGTGCAATCTCAAAACAGCTGGAGCATCACTCAAATGCCATTGCCATTGACAAAATCACCACCAGTCAATTGCGAAAGCTTGGAGCAGCTTACATCTTGTGGTCAGTAGCTTTATTGTTATTAAGCAACAACATCTGCCTATCCCAGGTTCTTTGGAAGAACATGATAGGTGGACAAAAATACCAGATCCAGTCTAAACATGTGCTGACTGTTTGATGAACCATAATAATAAAAACAATACAGAGTCTGCAATAATATACTGCAGTGCTTGTATTTAGGATTTTGGTCAGCCCACAACATCTACCCCAGGGTTCTGTCTGCTGGTTTCTTTCTTGTTACCTTTTCCCACAATCAGTATTTGTAGAAGCTGAACATTTTGATTCCTAATACTATAGTATTGGTAGTGGCTCCACTTCAATTCCTCCTTCCTTAGTATTTATTGCAGTTCCGCAATACTTAGGTTCTTCCATCCTTGCTAATACCAATGGGTTGTGCACAAATACTTGTTTTGGCTACATATAAACTTGGAGCCATCCTTTTAGCAAATATAAATACCAATACCAGCTGGAGTGTATATAATTTTATAGATTATAACTGGCCTCATTCCTGTGGAAAAATTTCCACTCATTCTTCTTTCCTTCTATTATCCATGTAGCTTTGCAATTACATAACTTGAAATTGTCGTTTTAGCACAAAAGAGCAAGTACATTCATGTTTTCTTAAAACACTGATAAATGTAAAGCATTGTGATTCAGCTAATAAGACAGAGTATAACAATAAATATGTCATTGTATTACAGTGCTACAAAATATGGTGGTAGAATTACAGTTCTGCTATAGTATTACATATGAGCAAGGTAGTATAAACTCCTGATCAAGAAGGGAGACTAGCATGTTTATTTCAATATTGTTCTATTGAAAGCAGAACAGAGATGCCTAATATAGAATGCAAGAATTGGGACAACCAACTAGATGGCAGCAAAGAATTTGAATTGTCATTTGGTGTTTGTGCTAGAGAAAGGGAGATTACATATAAATGGTTTATCCCTCATTTGTGTAAATATTAGCCGGTCAATCACAGTCTTAGCAGTTCACACATGGTTGACCTTGTCTGCGCTTATGTTCCTTCCACAAAAAGCCCCATTCCTGATGACCAAACTATCTACATTCATCAACATGAGGAATCATTTTGGTGTTATAACTGGAACCAGAGGTCCTTGCAAATACCAGGGACTTAACTTTTAGGTTGTGATTTCTGTTGTTCCACTGTTTTAGAAAATATGAGAAGTTGATCCTGAAGTGGCTACAACTATATGTCTAACGAAGGTGATATATAGGAAATTTTTTAAAAAATCAAAATAGCGGTCTTGATCACCCAGTTGAAGCTGCTCTCTGCGCATTAAAAAGGGGATGGCTTTCATTGAGTTTTTGAAGCTGCCATCTTGACTTTCGATTCCCCTCCTCCTTTCCCACGGACACCTCAGGTCTTATGAACAATATCTCAAAAGAAAGTTCTTTTCCCTCTCTATATTTAACTGATAGTGATTTTCCAAGGACAAGTGACATCTGAAAAATTGCAGCCTAATTTTAGCTCAGATGCAACTGAAGAATGTGAGCAAATGACTAGCAGGCACCTTGATATATTTCTAGATAAAATGTTAAAAGTGGACTTGAGGGAAAGCTGACTTCCTGTTCTATTATCTATTATTGTGAGAAGGTAGTAAATGCAAGTTAAATATTCCCTTGATATTACAAGACTTATAACCAAAGAAAACAATTCTTATATGATGCTGGTATTATTTTTGCCAGGGAGTTTCAAGGCAGGTGGTATCCTTGAGAATGTAGAAATGAACACCTTAATTTGACATCTACTTTGTTTTTGGGTGTTGGGGTTTTGGTTGTGCATTTGGGGCCATTGAGTCAATCTTGACTCCTAGTGACTACATGGACAAGTCCCTAGTTTTCCTGGCAACATTTTTTCTGAAGTGTTTGGCATTGCTGATTTGTTTATTTGTTTGTTTGTTTATTTATTTTATTTATTTATTTGTTTGTTTATTTATATTGCCGCCTATTCACCCATGGCGACTCACAGAATATAAAAACCACGTTTAAAAACAGTAAAAACTAATAAAAAATCAAATAAATTAATGTAATAAAATCACCTCCCGCCCCAGCGACAGCCAATAATACGAGCCATTTAATGGGCTCCATCCCACTCTGGGTTCCCCAGGCCCGCTGGCAGAACCAAGTGTTCAGCGTCTTCTGGAAGAGAATTAGAGTGGGGCTGTTCTAATCTCTGGGGGAATGATGTTCCAGAGAGAGGGAGTCACCACAGAGAAGGCCCTTCTTCTGGGTCCCACCAAGTGTATCTCCCTCAGGAATAGGACCCGCAGCATTCCCTGCCTCCCTTAGTTCTAGGGCTGAGAGAGAATGGCTGGTCCAAAATTACCAGCTGTCTACAGACTTGCCCAAAAGTCTACCATGACTGAGCTGTATAAACCAATGTTTTAATTCATTATATGGTAACTTTGCATATTCATGTTCTGTATAGGTGTATTCCAATTCTGGAGGTTGCAGTCCCAGCCTCTCTTCAAAATGCCAAGCTGGGTTTAACCTAGGAAACAGTTGAACGCTATTTATTAGCTTTAGATATGTGTGTTGAAGATACAATATGGCTTACTAACTAATGGCTTACTGCTGTTACCATTTTTGAAAAGGAACGTCCAAGCATTTTGGAGCAGCCTTGTTTAGTCTCTAGATGTGTTACACTGGCTGACATTCTGGTAGTTACAATTAAATGCATTTGGATTATGCATCTGGAGAAACATTAGAGTAGGTATTCTGAGCTCATAAAGAATACTGTAGTTTGCCATTAAAGTTAGTTGTCACTAACTTCATCTGGTTTACAAGATTGAGAAATAGCAGCCTTTGCATATGGAAATGTGAATATCTTTTATTCTTACAGTAATGTTCTAAGGCCAGAGTGTGCCAGTCCTGCTTAGACTGTGATAGAACATTGATTTGAGGTCAGACTACATCTGTTACATTGACCACAGAATATTTTCTAGCAGTAAATGGCATCCATTAAGTAACTTAAAAATCTAATATTTAGTAGGGTTTTAACAGCATAAATTATGGACTGAAAAATAAAAACATTTCTGTAGAGGAGTTTATACTTCTATTCTTCTTAAATCTGATGTTATTAAATATATTAATATAGTAATGAATACATTCTTTCAGTGGAGACCCTTAAAGAACTCAGGCAGTGAATCAATCAAGCAAATATTACGTTAATACATCCTGGAAGCAATTTACACCAGCCATATGTCTGTAAGAATGACGTACATAATCTGGGAACGCTGCCTTAATTGACAAGGCAATGGTGTGGATTTTACTTCATCGAGCAAAAGCTCGGTTATCAGATATCTGAGGCCCTTTATAAAGACCATTTACTACCTAAAGAAAGGCAATGCTTCAGCACAGCAATAGAATTAGCACTGCTTTTGTGATAAATCTGAGATGTCTTTAGAACTTTTCTAGGCTGGGTTCCAGTTAGAAACAATGTGGTATGTAGCAGTTTTAGTGTTGCAGTAGAAGAACTATTGATTAGACGTGCTTCAATCTTAAAATAGCTATTTATTTGAAATAATTCTTTTGATGGAATTTGTGCCTATGTGAGAATGCATGGAGATATTTCCTCGGGGACAGTAAAACTTCCACCCGGAAGAACATATTTTAATTTTCTTTACAAGATTTCATCAATTTTAAGGCCAGAACCCAGGACCTTTACTTATTTTAATATTTAGTAATGCAATTAAGTTGAACAAGTATTTATTTATATATTTGTGAATCAAGTATCTTCAGTATTATTTGCAGAACTGCCTTTCTCCAGTTGTCTCCATCCATCTGCCTAGAATAGGCATGTTTCAGATTCTTGAAGAAATGTTATTAATGGGAATTTAGAAAATGTTTCCTTTGCATCGTGGAAACTGCCCCTTGCTGCTAGTTCTTGTAAGAGTGAAGAAGTAGAAGAACAAAGTCTAGAGTGCTTAACTTTTAAAAAATACTGCACAGATATCAGTAGTATCAAAAGGTAAAGGTTCCCCTCGCACATATGTGCTAGTCGTTCCTGACTCTAGAGGGCGGTGCTCATCTCTGTTTCAAAGCTGAAGAGCCAGCGCTGTCCGAAGACGTCTCCATGGTCATGTGGCTGGCATGACTAAACACGAAAGGCGCACGGAATGCTGTTACCTTCCCACCAAAGGCGGTCCCTATTTTTCTACTTGCATTTTTTACGTGCTTTTGAACTACTAGGTTGGCAGAAGCTGCCACAAGTAACGGGAGCTCACCCCATTATGCGGCACTAGGGACTCGAACCGCTGAACTGCCAATCTTTTGATCCACAAGCTCAGCGTCTTAGCCACTGAGCCACCGGGTCCTGTATCAGTAATATTAGAGATGTTTAATCACTTAATTAAAAAGAATTGTGGCATTTGCATGAACGATATAACAATGGAAAATGGGTTGTAGATGCTGGGCTTTGATGCAACCTCAGAGCCCACTTTTATTGGCATCAAAAATGGTGCAATGCAATTTGTTGCAGTTTGTGATAAATCACTTGTTTCAGAATTCCAATGATAACATATAAGAAACTATATTGTTTTTAAAGTTAGAACTAAAAAATAAAGGTACGTAGTTTATTATTATTTTTTTCAAATGTACCACGGGATGGAAAAAGTTGCATTTTCTAAAATAAATATATAGCTAATACAAAATAATTTATCTTCAGAAAAAAAATACTGGGCAGTGGGGAAAAAAGGAGATATGAACTTGCAAGATTGATTAAACCTTGGAATTATAATTAATTTCTGTAGCAGTTACTTTCACAGGAATGCTTTTATAATTCCAGTTTGCAGTTTAAATATTCTGAAATATTTATTGTTTAATAATCATTGTAATAAGTTCTTTGATTTCATTGAGACTGGTTCTATTAATTAGTTTAAGTACAAATTGTACCCAGATGAGTAAACTGTTGCCATTCTGTGAGAATTAAATTAATGCTATAAAGATTAGCATTGTTAGATAAACTTGTGGTATTAATGTTGAAAGCAAATAGCATATTGCCATACAAGTTTAGTGTTACTAAACAGCAGTTGCTGCAGTTTGAATAGAAAATCTTCCATTCATAGTTGGATTGTTATTATTCCATTATATTTTGCGATAATGTGTAATTCAATGAAATTAACATGATGTTTGAGCCTAAGTAATATCTCTAGAGAACAAAAGGATTGTTCTGCAATTGGAAACAGTATTGTTTGGAGATTTTGTAGCAATGAAACATGGAATAAGGCCATAAAATTTTTAAACACACAGAATCACATTTTCCCTCTGCAAATTACAGGTGCATATCCTGAGCTAAGAAAACGAATTGCTTCAAATTAAAAACAAACCCCTCATTATTATTGCCAGAACATTATGTTGTAGCCTGTCAGCTGCCAGCCCCTCCAGCAATTGAATCAGAGGCGTGGGAGTCAGGGTCAGCCTCAAGGCAACCTGAGAACTCCGAGGGGGAAGAGGGAATGGAGTTGGCAGAGAGAGAGAGACAGAGCCTGGACCGTCCGTCAGCCCTCAGATGGAGAGTTAACAGCCCCCAGGTCTGGAGGTGGCTGATGAGGAAGAGGAGGAACAGCTGGGTCCACTGCCTAACACACAAATGCGGAGAAGGCAGAGGAGAGGAGAGCAGTGGAAATCCGTGGGCTGATCCTTGGGAAGGAAGAGTCACCGCTGCTAACGAAGTCCCACCCTAGCCCTGGGAATAGGGCGGAGATGAATGGATATCGCAGACAACTATTCATCTCCCTGCCCAACAGACTTGTTAGCCTGCGGTGAAAGAGAAACTTTTTGCCAGGGCTGCTAGCGCTTCTAATAAAGGAATCATTGCTTCAACCACAGAGGGTTTGTCATGTTTCAGGAGCTGGGTCAGAACACATTATTTATTATATAAGGAATATAAATACAGGTAGTCCTTGACTTATGACCACATAATTGAGCCCAAAAGTTCTGTTGATGTGAGACATTTGTTAAGTGAGTTTTGTCCCGTTTTATGACCTTTCTTACCATGGTTATTAAATGAATCACTGCAGTTGTTAAATTAATTACACAGCAGTTAAGTGAATCTGGCTTCCCCATTGACTTTGCTTGTCAGAAGGTCACAAAAGATGATCACATGATCCCAGGACACTGCAACCATCATAAATGTGAGTCAGTTGCCAAGCCCCTGAATTTGACCATAGGAATGACCATAGGAATGCTGCAATAGTCGTAAGTCTGAAAAACGATCATAAGTCACATATCAATGCCACTGTAACTTTGAACGGTCATTAAACAAACCACAGTAAGTCGAGGATTACCTGTACAGTGTAAACCTCATGCATTAAGAGATTTCAGACATTGTATGTGTTTTTTGGTTTGGTTTGACTTGGAGTTCAGTAAAGACAGGGCTTTGTATGTCATAGCCAGGAGTGTGTCATATTTGGAATATCATATTTTGGTGCTGTTCTGAGATGTGATATAATTATGCATGGTGCATGAAAGTCCAGCCAACTAGTTCTGTCCATTTCCCATATTAAATAGCAATAGCACTTAGAATTAAATGTCATGGCTCCATCATTGGAGGAGGAGGAGATGGAACTGGGACCCTCGGACAGGGAAGGTACACCATGGGGTGATGGAGGATGCTGTCCCTCAGACATTGGGGAAGGTAGTCGACCAGATGGAGAGCTGCCTGCCTGCACAGACATAGAGGAGGATCGGTTGCTGACCGGCAGAGGTGCTGATAGGCTGCCGATCTCCTCTGAGGAGGAACAGCTACCTATGTTCCACTCTCCTTGCCCTTGGATTGAGTGGAGTAGACAGCTGTTCTTCATCAGAGGAGATCGACTGCCTATTGGCTACCACTGCCAATCAGCAACCAATCCTTTTCTGTGTCAGCCCCGGCGTGCCTTCCCTGTTGGTTGGTCTCAGGTCCAACTCCCCCTCCTCCTCCTCTGAACCGGGCTTTGATAGAGCCATGACACTATATACTGCTTCATAGTGGTTTACAGTACTTTCTAATCCACAGGTTTCAAACTCGCTGTGTCATGTTGCTGTCACATGATGTATCGTGATTTTTTTCCCCCTTTTGTGGAGCTGGGGTGGGCATAGCCTGCACATGATGCATCCGGCCTGCGTGCTGCCAGTTTGACACCCCTGCTGTAAGCGGTTTACAGAGATAGCATACAAATAGTCTTCCACTTAAAATAGTCCATTTATTGACTGTTCAGAATTACAACGGCACTAACAAAAGTGACTTATGACCGTTTTTCACCTTTATGACCTTTGGAGCATCCCCATGGCCACGTGATTCACATCTGGATGATTGACGACTGACTCACATGACGGTTGCAGTGTCCCTGAGTCATGTGATTTTTGTGACCTTCTGACAAGCATAGTCAATGAGGAAACCAGATTCACTTAACAGCCATGTTACTAATTTAAGAACTGCAGTGATTCACTTAACAAATGAGGTGAGAAAAGTCGTAAAATGGAGCAAACTCAGTTAGCAAATTTCTCACTTAACAACATAAATTTTGGGCTCAGTTGTGGTTGTCAGTTGAGGATTACCTGTATTGCTCCCAAAATCTGACTCCTCATTTTACCAATCTCGGAAGGATGAAAAGCTGAGTCAACCTTAAGCTGGTCAGGATTGAATTGCTAGCAGTGAAATACAGAGTCAGCCTGCAATGCTGCATTCTAACCACTACGCCACTAGAATTCATAAATATGGTTCCTGGCCATCAAAAATTGCCCATCTTTGATTTAAATCAAAATCCAGAAGCTTTCCAAGGCTTCTGGCAAGGATTTTTTTTCCTCTCAGCAGGTTTCTGACTGATATTGATTTATTTCAGGACTGTGTGGATCTGTTTCTATTTTGCCAGTATGGATTTTTCTCTCAACCAAAACTGAGTTTCCAAATTTGTGTGTGTGTGTGTGTGTGTGTGTGTGTTTAAATATGGATGTAATTGTATTTTATTCTTTAAGTCTCCCTTAAAAATTAAAACAATTTTCATAGCTTTTTTTTTTAGATTTTCATTCAACATTTTGCTATGAGCTGAATAACTGACATTCTATATGAAGTAACGTATCCTGTATAACCCTGTATTCTGGCTTAGTCAGGACATATCTTTGGAAATGCACTCAAACTTTTAAAAAGAAGTATTTTTGCTTCCAAAAAAAAGAAAAGAAAGCTGAGATCATTCACCTGTAAACAGGGAATGTTTTTTTCCTTTGCAGCAAATTGTGTAGAGTTCTCAAAGTCATTCATTGTAATAGGAGTAAGGCACCAAGCTTTCTGGATGGAAAAGCTGCCAGGAGCTCTGAAAATAATCTATCCAATTGTGACACTCTCCTGGACTGGCTGATGCCTATGTACAATTATACCCTATTAAAATGAAAAGCCGATTTAGGACCATCCATCTCTGAAAAGACAAGATAAAAGTAAAAGTATGCTAGAAGGCAGTTTCACATATTGAGTAAAACATTTTTCCATGCAATGAGGGCCTTGAAATGGGAGTGTGTACAAGGTAATATCACCATATACCTATATAAGGAGCCTTGGTGAAGCAGCAGACTAAAGCGCTGTTAAATAGCACTTAGCTGCCAGCTGCCTGCAATTACTGCAAGTTCATATCTCACCAGGCTCAAGGTTGACTCAGCCTTCCATCCTTCTGAGGTAAGTAAAATGAGGACCCAGATTGTGGGGGCAATAAGCTGACGTTGTATAAAAAAGAACACCGCTTAGGGGGAGCCAAAAGCCCCACTAAGCAGGTATATACAAAAGTATGAAGGCTATTGCTTAACGCGTTGTAAGCTGCCATGAGTCTCCGGAGAAGTGCGGCATATAAATCGAAGCAATAAATAAATCGAACCAATAAATATGTGCTTAATTTCCACCAATATTTGTGTTTTTCCTAGAACAGGGGTGTCAAACTCAATTTCATTGAGGGCCACATCAGGGTTGTGTTTGACCTCGGGGGGCCAGGTGGACCTGGCCAGGGTGGGCATGGCCAGCTCAATATCCCAAGTGTCTGGGGCGCCTGTAGTGGCCCAACTCCCACACGCAGGCCTCCCAAGCTCCGTTTTCACTGGCAGAGGCACCGTGGGCCACTTCTTTGCTGTTTCTAGGGTGGCCCCACGGGCCAGATCTAAGCACCCCGCGGGCCAGAACTGGCCCTCAGGCCTTGAGTTTGCCACCCTTGTCCTAGAAGAAGCATAATGAATATCAAGGGGACATTTAACAGTTATCCTTATATTTAATATGCATGGATGGACTAACTAGTCTTTCCCACTATCCCTTCCCAGATATGTTCTGGATGAGTCATAATCCTTGCACATGATCTTTTTTGTGTAACGGTGAGAAACAGGTCCCTACTTTAGCCAGTTACATAATATTTTCAACGTAATATTTTTTTTTCCTATTTCTAAATTGTTTGGGATACAATTTAGGCTGAAGGGTAAAAATGAGGGTGGTTTCTTATGACTTCTTTTAAAGAAGAGAATCAAGCTTGTAGTCCACTGTAATCCTTGTTTTTTTTTTCAGGAAGAAACAATTAGAATGCAGTGAAAAGTGCTCTTGCACTTTTAGCTACTTAACTAAAGAAAAGCTTTCTTTTCTTTTCTTTTCTTTTTTCTTTTTGGCTTTGTGGTTCCAATCAACAAACAGTCCACAAACGCCAGAAACTTGATAGAGAAAAAGGAATAGTATCTTCTTCCATCTGTACAGAGCAATACATCCAGTGTTGGGTTGGCCCCGGTTTGCACCGGTTCTATAGAACCGGTAGTAAAACCGGCGGGAGGCTCCGCCCACTGACTCTGACATCAGGAAAATGCTTTGCGCTTGCACAGAAGAGCACGTGTGCGCATGAGCGAAGTGCGCGTGCACATGCGGCCCCGCTGCAAACCGGTAGTAAAGGTAAGTAGAACCCACCCCTGAATACATCTATCTAAGCTGCTGGAATGACGAGAAAGAACCAGGAAAAAACCGTGTGTACTGTATAAATAAAGGAAAGAGAGGGAACAGTTTCCCACTCTTCTAGGCCTCAATATGTGTTAGCAATAGCAATAGCACTTAGACTTATATACCGCTTCACAGTGCTTTACAGCCCTCTCTAAGCTGTTTACAGAGTCAGCCCTTTACCCCCAACAATCTGGGTCCTCATTTTACCCACCTTGGAAGGATGAAAGGCTGAGTCAACCTTGAGCTTGGTGAGATTCAAACTGCCAAATTGGAGGCAGCGGCCAGTCAGCAGGCATAGCCTGCAGTACTGTACTCTAACCACTGCGCCACCGTGGCACATGATGTTACCTATCATGATGTTACCTATCATATATAGGTAGTCCTCAACTTACAACCATTTGTTTAGTGAGCATTCAAAGTTACAACGGGACTGCAAAAAGTGATTTATGACCGTTATTTTCACTTATGACCACTGCAGCATTCCCATGGTCACGTGACCAAAATTCTGATGCTTGGCAACTGGTTCATTCTTATGACAGTTGCTGTGTCCCAAGGTCATGTGATCACCTTTTGCAACCTTCTGATAAGCAAAGTCAATGGGGAAGCCAGATTCACTTAACAACCATGTTACTAACTTAACAACTGCAGTGATTCACCGCAATTCGTAAAATGGGGCAAAACTCACTTAACAACTGTCTCATTTAACAACAGAAATTTGGGGCTCAATTGTGGTCATAAGTCGAGGGCTACTTATAGCTAAGCACATAGTGCTTAAGCCATCACCCAAGACCTATAAACCACACAGAGTAGCAGTGTTCATGTATCATGTCTAACTATGCTAAATAAGCCTGAAAAAGTAATTGTTTGATTTTACCCACTACTGGGAGTTCTCCAGATAGTGTTGATCAACTCAAACAAAAGTAACCATAAAGAAACTAGCATAAAAACACTACCAGAAAACATAAAGCCCATATAAATAAGCAAGATGTGTGAATCCAGGTTGGGTGAAATTGAATATTTTTATTTTTCTCTGTTGGTTTGGTTTTTACCTAAATGCATTCAAGATATTATTGAAAGAAAACACAGGCCCAGCATAGGTCAAACAGGCATTGGACCGGTTTGGCACTTTGCTCTTGAGTTCTGCAGACTTTCTTAGCAATACATGTCATTGCTGCCAGTTAATCAGGGCTGTATTTATAAAGAGCTTTGACGTGAGAGTTTCTCACTCAGTGGTAATGAGATAAGGCCTTCTGAACCCTGCCAACTGCAGGAAATCCATGTTATCCTGCCTCCTTTGCTCTCTGTGTCACTTCAGCAGAGCCTCAGAAAGGGACATTCTCTTAGACAGCCACAAGTGCTTTTATGATTAGCTTGAGGCAACTCGTACTCTGTGGCTCTGATTCTCTAAAGGACCCCAGATTTCTTCAAGTCTGCAAATGGCTTTTCCCTGGGACCCTCTGGAAATCTCAACTCTTTCGTGCCCTTCTTCAAGAAACAGGAAGAGATTTCGTTTTTTGAAGTCATACAGGTACTTGGTCTGACATTTATTGTAGGCATAGTTTTGTATGTGGGCTCAAGCGGAATGGACAAGGTTGAGTGGGGTGTGGAAAGGTATTATTGCTCACATGTTTGTTCCACAATTCATATTTTGCATGTTACAGGAATTTTGTATGTTATAGGTATCTTCCAAACAAGTAGTTTAACATTCAGTGTAAGAATTACTTTAACATTAGTGTGTCATCCATTAATTAATATTTTAAAACAGAAAAATGAGCGTAAAAAGAAATAACCAGCTTGTAACTAAAGAAGGTTGGGCCAGTTTTAGAAATCCCTTATCTAATTAACTGTAATAATAAATGGTGCCTTTAAAGTCAATGAAACAGTTTTAAAAGTTGCTTTCATCATAACAATTTAGGGATGTAAAGCAATGTGATAAGTACAACAGTGATAATCCTTTTCTTATTTGTACTGTACAAATAAAATAATATGAAATAAAATGCATTTCCTCTGGGGGGAAAATACAATATTTAATAAATGAGCAATGATTTAAAAACTTGCTGCTTTGCTTTTTATTTTACTAATATAAAAGACATTATTTATAGCTGCTGCTGCTCTTAAGTTTGTAATCCTATATTTTCTAATCCAGGAGTAAATCCTTTCTAACTCATTGATACTTCTACATAAAATACGATTCCACTCGTATTCATTAATAATTTCTGTTCATGTAATAAAGAAAATTGCTTTATTCTATGTATTTATATTAGTTATAGTTATATTAGGATGTAATCCTTACTTGGGAGTAATTCAGTTTAATGACCTGTATATAATTGCGCAGTATAGTTATAATCCTGTTTACATTTACCTGGAATTAAGGCCACTTGAATTTAAGAAGGGACACATATAGAAACGTGATATTGATACTAATATTTTTACAGTGCCAAAGAATGTTACAAATGATTACATGCAGACATAGGTATGCAACCTAAACCTATTATGGTGCAAGTATAGAAAAAAACCACCTAATATAACATTCAATTTAGAGCACAATGTTAAATGCCATAGATACAATAAAATGCTTTATAACATGCAAGAAAGAGCAGTTTGCTTACTTCTGTACTTTTGTACTTTCAACCGAATTGTCAATTGTCTCTGAATAAGGGAGGTCAGGAAGGGGAAGCAATTTTTACCTTTCTCCATGACTCTCTACTTCAGAGTTTTAGTATGATGTGTCAACATGTTAAATGCATTCTGGACTCATAGCAAAATTGCATATTAATCGGTAATAAAGCTTTACAGTAATAATTTTTTATTACTTTTTTGGCTAAAATTTAAATTTAGAAGGTATTTTTAAAATTAAAAGGTACCATTTACTGAGTTCTTTGTTGCTGCTGGATGTTAAATATAGTCACAGTGCAAGCTTTTCTGCAGAAGTCATTTAGTTCTAGAAATTGATGGTATCTGAGGAAGGAAATAATGTGAAAGGGGAAGGCATTGGATGGGGAAGGTCTCACAGTCTCTTTCATGATGAAGACAACATTTCATAACGTGTATAATGTTTCCTCCCTACTTTCTGTCTAGCTGATATGCTATGCATTGGGACTTTTAAAACAAGTGTAGAATCTTTGCTTGCCATTCCAGCTGTGTATCTAATGACTGGAATTTCCCAGATGTTAATCACCTTGGGGGTATTTTCACCTTTGAATTTGGACTTTAAGATTTTCTCTTCTCTTCTGATGTATTCTTCACTTCAGTATGGTGGATTAATTATTATTATTCAAAACATTCCAAACCTTTTACAAAAAGCATTAAATAAGGGCAAAATAATTAGATAAAAATAAAAACAGAATAATAGCAATCCATAAAATAAACAGTACAATATTAGGGGTAGTTAATTGGTTAAGAAATATAAATATGTGCTTTTAACAGCAGCTTAAAACTCACATATTTTGTTGCTTGATATATTTCAATGGAGATTGTCTTACAGAATGAGTGCCACAATAGGTCCTTTTCCTATCTTTATGAAACAGGTGTCGGACTGGCCCTCAAAGATATGGATATATGGGAGGCTGATATAATTCAAGATTAGATTATATCATTATCATCTTAATCATCATCTTGAAGGAATGCAGCTATGTACCAGAAAAATGGAATAATCACATGTTTTCATACAGCTAGATTTTCTTTTTCAATGTGATATGAAAGAAACCCTAGAAACCATTCGTTACACAATTGTTAATCTGCAAAAATTGGAGCAGATAGCAGAAAGATAACAAAATAATGAAGGTTATTTGAAAATACCCAAAATTTAATTATAGGCAAGAATAAAAATCAATACCTACACAAAGATCGGAATAGGAAAAAAAGCATACCGTCATATTTATAAGTGGAAATACTTTATTTATATTGCAACATCCACTGGTAGAGACAATATCAATTCTTAATTCGGATATGAGGGGATTTGATTTGGGAAGAGTCTCAGATGCTTTTCCTTCCTCAACTCCTCTCTTTTGTTTCCTACTTTCTATAGCCATAGATTATGTGTTATTCAAACTGGAAAATTATTATTAATATATAATCCATGATTACTTTTAAATCACATTTTATATTTATATAAAATATTTATAAAATATTTTCACATGAATTTAGAAACAAATTCTGAATATGAAGATGTAGCTTTTTTCTGTCCCGTTATCCTAGTGAACTCAATTGATATGAAGTAGAAAAGACAGTAGTGACTCCATGCATAGGAGAAATAATGCATATGTATGGTTATTTCTGATCCTTTCAAGCAGAGAAATATTAGCTTATAATAATGCATATGTATGACTATTTCTGATTCTTTCAAACAAAGAAAACAGTTTTGTCAATTTTTAATGTAAAGAAATGATCATTTGGAGAATTTGAATATGATGCCTTCAGAGCTGCAGTGGAGTGAGCACAAACCATAAGGCAATTTTCTATACCAAATTGGAAAAGGGTTGGGAAAGCTCCTTTTCTTAAGGAAAAAAGAGATTTGGATCTTGGTTCATAAAAAATCTTCATCTCAAAATTTTAAATGACAATAATTTTCTTTGTAAACAAGTTGATCGTTGTACTCCAGCTCTAACTTAAAATTGCCACTGGAATTGAAGCATAACCCCCCCCCACTGCAGGGGTGAAATGTTCCCAGTTTGGACCGGTTCAGGCAATCCAGTAGCGATTATGGCAGGTGGTTCAGAAAAACGGTAGTGATGGCGGTGCAAGGCTCCGCCCACCCTCCCAGGTGTCGTTACTTCCTGTTTTTAAAAAGTAAAAAAAAGCTCTGACGATCGTGC
The DNA here is from genome assembly GCA_012654045.1 of Ptyas mucosa. Lineage (NCBI taxonomy): Eukaryota > Metazoa > Chordata > Lepidosauria > Squamata > Colubridae > Ptyas > Ptyas mucosa. Next base: position 49,648,953 of record WNWU01000002.1, read on the forward strand.
ACCACAGCTGTGATTGTCAGAGCCTTTTTTAACCTTTTAAAAGCATTTTTTACAACCTATTCGGCCCAATAGGTTGTAAAAAAAATACTTTTAAAAGTAAAAAAGAAAAGCTCTGACGATTGCGCGCCACAGCTGTGATTGTCAGAGCCTTTTTTAATCTTTTAAAAGCATTTTTTACAACCTATTCAGCCCAATAGGTTGTAAAAAATGCTTTAAAAAAGTTTTAAAAAAAGGTTGACCACGCCCACCCAGTCACATTACCCCCCACCAAGCCACGCCCACAAAACCGGTAGTAACAAATTTTACATTTCACCACTACCCCACTGCAATTTAGTTCTCAATTCCAGATAAGCAAATTTGCAAACATTCAATTTGTGAAAAAATGTAAACAAATATTTCTTTTAAAAAACATTTCTTTAAAAAAATTGACACCAAGTAAATTGGGGGGTCTACAGTTGCTAGACCGTGCTCTCTTCTAGGGGCATATATCCCACTGGGAGTATCTATGTAATAAGAAATTTGTTTCTTACTAAACATGTTCTAATTAAGTTAACTAGACTAAGTGTCTCTGGATCTGTTTTGCGTAATGCTGTATTCCCAAGTGTCCAAATCTTGGAAAATAATAGTGGCTATAAAAAATAATGGACAATTGAGTACTGTTTTTTGTGTTCTTTTGTTTTACTCCCTGCTTTAGTTTCCTCCTTTGATATCCATCTAGGATGTTTCTTCTGGCTATGAAGTCTTGTCATGTGGTAATAAGCAGCTGCCAACCATTGACTTTTCAAGTACATGTGTGGAAGTTTACACTAAAAGAGAGAAAGGACTTGAGAAATTCAGTCTAACCATTTAATTATTCCACTTATTGCTACAATTTTCTCCTAAATCTTTATTGTTAAGCTTGTCTCATGCATTTTATTAATGATGTTGGTAATAAATCTGTGGATACTTTTACCACAAATAAATATTTAGACCGGAACTGATAAAGATATGACCTGCAAATTTATCAGGATCCTTGAAAAAACCAGTTAATCCTACCAGATTATTCACAAATTACTGAACTATCTTCAGGAGCCAGGAAGTGAAATCAGAATGGCTGCTCTACTTGTGGGACTTATAGTTTGCCTCTTCTGCATTGCCTTTACATAAGCAGCACATCTCAAGCTATATAGCAAAAAAAGTTGGATTTAAGTGTTTAAACTATAGTCTGTTTGGTCTTCCTAGGTTTGTTTGGGAATCCAGCCATTGTGATTTATAAAGAAAAGTATGAATAGTATCATACTTTTATAAAGAAAAGTATGAATTCATCTGTGATACTTAAGGATTATATGTGAGCCAATTCATGATGACATATATTTACTCTGTTGTCCATCTCTGAGAGAATTCTTGAATAGAATGATATGAATCTGGAATGAAAGCCCACCAATAGGTCTCTGCCATCTTTCGGAAGCACATTGAAAGCACAAACTTTAGTCATTTTTCTTCCCAAATGAAGTGATTGACAAAAGGTCCATAGTATTATCCTTTTCCATTCTATAGGATAGTCAGGTAGGGATCTTCCATAATTATATTAATGAAATATATCAGATTTCGTTGAATGGAGAAATGTGTGATTAACCAAAATATTCCATTTTTTAAATGTTTACTTTAACCTATTAACAATCCTATTGCCCTATTTAGAATTTAATTAGATTGGTAAGGACCTTGCAGGTCTTCTAGTTCAACCCCCTGCCCAAGCAAGAGACCCTACACAATTTCTGACAAATGACAGTCCAGTCCCTTCTTGAAAGCTTCCAGTGATGAAGCTCCCACAACTTCTGAAGGCAAGTTGTTCCATTGGTTGATTGTTCTGTCAGAAAATATTTTCAGGTTGAATCTCTCCTTGATCAATTTCCATCCATTATTCCTTGTCTGGCCTTCGGGTGCCTTGGAAAATAGCTTGACCCCTTCCTCTCTGTGGCAGCCCCTCAAATATTGGAACACTGCTATCATGTCTCCCCTGGTCCTTCTCTTCACTAGACTATCCATGCCCAGTTCCTGCAACCGTTCTTCATATGTTTTAGCCTCCAGTCCCCTAGCTAGGAAGGTTAGCAGGAAGTAATATGTGAAGGCAGTTTTAGGTATAAATTATCTGAAAAAAATCAGCAAAAACAGCATGGGTCAATTTACCCAAATATTGGATTAAACTGTGTTTTGTTGACAAACTCTGTCTGGGTCTGCACAGGTTCATTTATTATTTTTATTTATTTATATTTCTTATTACTGAACTGCCCACCTCCCTCAGATTTCATGTTGTGGGCATGAGAAAGAGGCAGGGAGGTTGTGATTTTTATTCACTATAAATAAATCTTGCATGCTAGATGGAAGCTAGCACGCTTCTTCGTTAAAAGACTTTTCTAGTTCTTGAAATAAAGTTATCAGGCTACAATTCATCAGTCTACTATTCATCAGTCTACTATTCAAATATTGAAACCAAGATGTTCTTTCAAGTCAATTTAATGTATTTCGGGGAGGGGGGTAGGAAAAATTTAAAAAATCTGTACACTACCCATTTTTAGGAAGGTGCTATTGTTTTATTTTTTTATTCCTCCCTGCAAAGATAACTTTAAATTTAAGAATTTTGACAATAATGTATCAGAATCATAAGAGTATTATAAATAGAACAGTCATCAGATCTGATACTAGATACACCAAACAAACATGTTGACACAAGTACAACTTATGTGCTAGAACAGAGTTCTTAGGAACTGCAAGTATAACTAAAATAAGTATCAATCTGAATGCTGTATGGTTTGCTTACGACTAGCCAATTACGGCAGTGATATATTTTTTTTGTAAAATACTAAAATATATATTTGTTTCTTCGTATTCATTCATAAGTAAAATTATTAATTTTATTTTACTAAGTTATTAAAACTTCCAAATGGATTCAAGTCCACCTAAAACTACCCTGATCAAGATCTAGTCATTTGTGGATATATTTTTTTTCCTCTTTGTCCCTTGTAGTGATGATGACTCACTCCTCACATAGTCCTGAACTCTCCATAAGTGTCGGAGGGAGAAATGTTCTTGGCCTGGGACTAAAGGAAAATAAAATTCAAACATGCTTAACCATCTGCTCCTATTTCTATAAGATAAGATGGGCCCTCTCTGATGGCACACAGGCTGTCACCCGAGTTCAAGGGAAAGGTAGCCATCACTGAGATAGGCTATAAGAGCTCCGGTGGCACAGTGGTTAGAATGCAGTACTGCAGGCTATTTCTGCTGACTGCTGGCTGCTTGCAATTTGTCAGTTCGAATCTCATCAGGTTCAGGATTGATTCAGCCTTCCATCCTTCCGAAGTCGGTAAAAAAAAATGAGGACCCAGATTGTTGGGGGCAGTATGCTGACACTGTAAACCACTTAGAGAGGGCTGTAAAATACTGTAAAGTGGTATATAAATCTAAGTGCGATTGCTATTGCTATCTTAGTGCTGCTTCAGGGCATCCATAGGAATTTTTCTATCATATAACAGAAAGGGTGATACTTGCTAGTTGATATCTAAAACCCCGAACCCTCTTGATGAGGAGTTCCAGGAATTTTATTTAACTAACAGTTGCCATGACCTGAAAAATTTGAAAACCCCTGAAGTTGGTGACTTGAGTGTAACAGAAACAAACTAATAATGAGTCTTAGATACCAGCAATGTAAACATTACCCAAAGAAATCCATATGTGGTTATTACTCATATGAAGCCAATGTTAACTGTTTGCAAACATGAACTGCTACTGTGCAAAACTTTGTGCCATCATGCTTTATTTAAAATCCTAATTTTATTTGTGATTAACTCATGAGAACATTTTGTATCAGAATTTGCAAAACCTGAACGCCCGTCATTAAACTATCCATCCCTGATATAGATAGAAGCTTAGAATTCCAGTGAGTAAATTAAAAAGTAATCTTCATTGCTTGAAATTTTGCTTAAAAGCACAATTTAAATTTTTTACTTGAATCTTTGAACTTTGATAGAGAGACTAAATGTATACTTTGTTTTCCTGGATTTTTGGGGCTGCTATACAGTAATCTAGGTTTGCTTTTTGTCTTAATATTTGTTCTTGTTGATTATCTGAGCAAAAAACATAATGCTTTAATTTTCCTGGTTCACCTATTGAATATGTTGTTTATTACTGTGACTTTTTCACAATGTGTACCTGTTTCCAAAATTTTCCATGCTGAAATGGAAAGTGCAACACTTATAAAGGGGTCTATAATTTTGGATGAGCTCCACTGTCTATCTCTGAATGAAATGTCAAGCTAGCGAGACTAACACATTTTCACCACCCTGATAATTGCTATAATATAACTACAATCATCTTAAAATGTTATATATAATCTTTCTAATTTGGGATGAAGGTGAGATTAACTGACTCGGTTTGATAGGTTTAGTATTGTATCTATAGCTGTAAAGATAGCAAAATACTGCAAAGTGTTGATACATGGGCATATTATTGAATATGACACAGATGGTACCTTTATTTACAATATTGCATGAGTCAAATGGGTATTTTATCATTGGAGTTATGTTTCAAAACATATTTATCCATTCAGGTTAATGCCAGCCATCTATTACTATGTGAAACATCAAAGAGATTAGTTTCATGTTTCACTTGAAAAGCTGATGACTAAGGCATGCCTGAGGGTACATTTGCCTACAATCATCTCCTCCATGCCCCATGAAGAACTAGCATACATCAGTATTTGCAAATCTCTAGGGACAACATCTTTGTTTTATGGTCAGTTAGTTTAGGTTAATTGGCCTGCTGTTACTTCTTGTCATTTAGTTGTTCAGTTATCATGGGCCAATGGCTATCATTTTGTTATATCTGCTTCTGTGGCTTCATATTTTGGATTATTAATAATAGTATCTAGCCAAGTTTGTTTCCTGTTGGACTCCATTTGGTTTCCTCAGAGTTTTCCAAACATCAGGTCTTCTCCTTTGATTCTTGGTGTCTAAAATATATGTATTTTAGTTTCATTACTAGTACCTCTAATGAGCAATCCAGCATGTATTTATACGGGAAGATGATGATAATGTGCCATTAAGTCAATGTCAGTCTATAGCAACCACATAGACTGATCTTCTTCAAGAAGATCTGTCTTGTGTCATCTTCTTCAAGAAGACCTCTCTTTTTTGATATCTCAGTAATGCAGTCATTGGAATTGTAACCCATGTCCATACATCTTGCAACTGGTTGTGTTCTTCCATTTCCTTCTTCCTTTCCCAACAATATAGACTTCTTAAGGGAGCTGGATATTTTCATAATTTGTCCAAACTAAGATAATTTGACCACAGTACTTTGTGCTTCAAATAAAAACTCTGAACTGACTTATAATTCATTCCTTTGTTTTCTTGGCTATCCACAGTATTTTCAGAAGTCTTCCCCAACAGATATGTTCAAATTTGTCAATTTCCTATCTTGGTTCTTGAAAGTCCAATTTTTGCTTCCACACAGCATCACAAAAAATGCATTTCTTACATAAGAAATTTGCTCATAAGCCAATCCATGGTGTATTTCTTGACTATTGTTCCTTTATTATTGTTGATCCCAAAAAGCATAATCTATGTACAAATTCAATATCTAAGACTGATATTTCTACCTGTTACTAGTAGCTTGATTTTTATATTTAATTTTAGTCCCCTATTCTTTGTGCTTTTGTTACTAGAACTTGCAAATCCTTTGCATTTTCAGCTTTCAGGCTAATGTCATCAACAGAGCACAATTATTGAAGTTTCTTTCTCCAATTTTAAACCATGACCATCTTCTTCCAATACAGCTTCACTTAGCGTATATTCAAGTGTATAGGTTAAATAAATAGAGAATATATTATTGTTAATAGTTAATCCTAAAAGGCAAAAACTGTCTACCACTTCATGGTCAATTTTAAGACTGGTTGCCTTACCATTTGGTCATTTACTTGCTCTTCTTTGTATTTAAACTTAGTTCCATTTTGCTCACTGTACTCCTTGACTCCAATTGCTAGAATTTGCAGATCATTGTATTTTTAGCATAGCACAGGTTATTGATGTTTCTTCTTCCAGTTTTAAATGCATGCCAATTGTTTTCCCATCCAGCCTTCTTCAATATATATTCCGTTATATAGACTGAATAAATAGGAATCATGTTATCATCCTGTCCACTCCTTTGCTAACCCAGAGCCACTCTGCTTTCCTATGTGCTGCTTGGACTGTGGCTTCCTGCTCTGTGTATAGATTTTGCATAAAGACAATAAGATGATCTGAATTTCCAATAATTCACAGCTTGGTATGGTTGACATCGTCAAAAGTACCTCTAAATCACTGAAGCACATATTGACTTCTTTTTGGTAATCGTTGGCTTTTACAATGATCAAGTGTGCATCAACAGTCATGTCTCACCCTTTTCTAAAATCACCTTAAACATCTGACATTTCTTGTTTCATGTAGGGCTGATATAGATTTTTTTCCCCTAACATTACCGGTAGAAGTTCTTGTAAATAGGGAATATCTTCTAAGGTACCTTGGATGGTGGCATATCTATTGTACAGAATTTTAGTATATTCCTTCCATCTTTGCTTGATCTTTTAATAGTTACTACGGTAACTGTTATTGGTGTGTTTACCATGCCAATTTAAGGTTGGAGTCTCCTGAATTTGAAAATGTGTTTTTTAAAGCTTGCCTTCTTTTCCTGATTCCATTTTCATTGTTTTGTCATTTTAATATTCTTTCTTTTCTCTTCTAAAAGAGAAAATTTCTTTAAGTTTCTTCCTGAAATCTTTGTCTTTCTTGATACTTCTCCTTTATTCTTGGCAATTTGCAACATTTTTGCTGATATCCAATTCAGTTTCCAGTGTTCCTTGGTCTTTCACAGGTTTTTTGATAATAATCTTAACAATTTCTTTGATTTCATTCCACAGTGCTCCTGGTTCCCTATCAATGAGGATCAGGACTTCAAAGCAGTTCATAATGTTCTCCTTACAAATATTGGGGATGTGCTCATGATCATATTGTAGGAGCTAGTTTGGCTTTGTTCTTCTGTTTTAGCTTGATTTAGAAGTTGCACATGAGCGGATTGTGTTTTGTTCATAAACAGGTTTTGCCTTGGGTGAAATGGAGTCTGGATTCCCAGGAAGAAGGGGCTGCTTTCTAGAGGGCAAAGTTTAAAAGCTTTGTTTGGAAGAAAGAGGGTTAAAATAGCTCCTTCCTAGCTTTTATGCAAATAGTTGCTTTAGTCTGGCAAGATTCTGTTTATAGGTGAAGAATAATAGAGGAAACTACTCTAAAATAACCCCATGTGTCATTCTTGGGGCCTGACATTGCCCCCTGTTGTAAGTGAGCTCTTCTTGTACTAACAAAATAGTACATTTGATTTCCTCATGCTCCCAGCTAGTGACATCCACATCCTTTCCTTTCCTTTCCTTTCCTTTCCTTTCCTTTCCTTTCCTTTC
>WNWU01000002.1:49662659-49696120 GCA_012654045.1 Ptyas mucosa
CTCCCCTCCCCTCCCCTCCCCTCCCCTCCTCTCCTCTCCTCTTCTATGTTGCACATGCTTCCTTTCTAGCCCCTGCCACTTTGAAGCCTCTTTTTAACCCATGTTCTGCAGAGAAGTCTTTGCATGCATTTTAAGCTTTTCATAAGACAACTGTCAACTATTGAGAGAACCTTAAATGTGACCTCCCATCGTAATTGTTTGATATCAGCTGGCTGATGTCAGCCTCTTGATTGAAAGTCAGGAGCTGGAAATTGCAGTTAAAGGTTTTTTTTTGGCATATTTTTGACTCAGATGGAATGTTAGTAATTTGGAGGGAGCACTTCATTTAGGAATGTCACTTCTCCCCTGTGATTTCTTTCAATGTCTTCAAACAAGGGAGGCAGTTGACTTCACAGCCCTTGGCCTGCTAACATGCTTGATTTTTGCCTTGTTCCAATGGCATTGCCACTTTCTCAAATCCCTGGTAGTTTTCAGAGTAAATAGGCATTCCTTGACTCAGTTTCTATTCACTTCAAACAACAATTCTCTTGAATTCAATTCAATTGTGAGCCGCCCAGAATCATTTGCTGAGATGGATGGCTATAGAAATCAAATAAATAAACAATTAATAAAGCTGGTGAAATACATATATTTTTCCCAGTTGAAGACTAAGGCAAACTAAGAGTTGAGTAGGTCTGTATTTTCTTTGTTACTTTATATTATCTTGCCCTCTTTACTTAGCAACTGGTGTTGTTCTGGTTTTCTATTCACATGTGATAACTCTATATATAAAAGCCTTGGATAGTACAGTGGTCTAAAGCCCTGTTATTAACATCAGCTGCCTGCAATTATTGCAGGTTCGAATCTCACCAAGGCTCAAGGTTGACTCAGCCTTCCATCCTTTCTAAGGTAGGTAAATTGAGGACCCAGTTTGTGGGGGCAATAAGCCGACTTTGTAAATATACAAAAGTATGAAGGCTATTGCTTAGCGCATTGTAAGCCGCCCTGAGTCTCTGGAGAAGGGTGGCATATAAATCAAATTAATATATATATATATATATATATATATATATATATATATATATATATATATGCAGAGTAATGATGTTAAACATATCAGGAATGGAATGAGAGAGTGGAATGAGGAAGCTTTAATGAACAGAGGAAGAGGGCATATGATGAGATGGGCTTAAAGTTCTTTTGTATATTGTAATTTTATTCTGCATACATGATGGTTAAAGATAGAATACTACTCAGTTGGATCCTTGTTTTCTTGACTTTGATTATATGCTTCTTGAATTTGCAAGTCTGCACATACATCCTATGTTGCTCAATTGTTTTTTCTGCTTTTGTATGTCTATGCACATTCCACCTTTTATTCAACTGTGCTTTGGCTTTTTTTTTTTTTAGGACATGCCTTCAGGCTCTTCAAATGGTAGAAGTTTCTGCTGTGTTTTGGAATCATTATAAGTAGGCGAGGGGTAACAGAGTGAAAGTAAGCAAAGGGATTCTCAATTACATGCCAAGATTTGCTTTGTTAGCAGCTGACTGAAGAGTGCTGTATCAGCTTTCCCACAAAATAACCAGCCTCCTAGACTCTGTTGTAGCATTTAGGTTTGATGGTTTTGAGAAAAATGGCTACCGATACCATAGGATTTGACTTAAGATGTTTGCTCTGTCCTCAATTCAAGTAACAGTACATGGAACTCTATTCTTCATTTGCCGAGATTGCAAAAATCTGTTTCATTCTAAATTATAACATGTTATCACAATATTATTTATGGTTTTCATAATTAATTAATTAATTAATTAATTAATTCATAATTAATTAAATAACATATTAAATAATTCATTACTATGTTCATAAGTATTACAAGTCAAGAAAGAACTTTTTACTTAATATATTGTCTGCGGTCCCATAATCCGGAATACTATTTTTAATATTGTAATACAGAAATCTATTACAGATGGAGTGTCTGGAAAGTTTACGTTTGGCAGATAAGAACCAGAAACAAGTAGTATAAAAATATCAAATCTATGGGATTGTTATCAGATTGACCACATATTAACCCAATGATTAAGTACTTATTATTCCAGCTCTTTGTTATAATTTCAAAGAAATCCAGGGGCACATTACTCTTGCATTTTACTTGGCAGTCTGGAATCTATTTCACTCATATGATACATTGCGAACTCTTCAACATAATCATATGTCTCTCTGTTCTATAAAACATCCTTTCCAATTTTTTCTCAATTTACTGTGAACCCAAACAGGAAGCCTTTAAGATTGAACCAAAACTGTAGATTCCTTGTGCCAGCAAGTTATACAGTATGTGAGATTATTCAATCTGATCATGAAACACAATATCTGAATGGTCTATGGCAGTGATGGTGAACCTTTTAGAGACCGAGTGCCCAAACTGCAACCCAAAACCCAACTATTTATCACAAAGTGCCAATTTAACCTGAATTTAACCTGAATAGTGAGGTTTAACTACCTAAAATAATGATAAACAAGGCAGAGTTCGGCTACTAGTTCTAAGAAAAACATGATAAATGTTTTTATGTCCCTTCATTTTTTTCTGCTTTTGAAATATTACATTTAGCAACAATAAAAAAACTTTTGTAATATAATTTCTCTCTTTCCCGCCCTCCCTCCCTCTCTCTTTCCCTCCTTCCCTCTCTCTTTCCCTTCTTCCCTCTGTCTTTCTCTTCCCCCCTCTGTTTTTCTCTTTTTTCCCCTCCCTCTCTCTTTTCCTCCCTCCCCCTCTCTATCTCTCTCTGCTTCTCTCTGTTTCTCTCTCTCTCTTTCCCTCCCTCGCTCCCTCTCTGTCATCTCTGTTTCTCTCCCTCTCCCCCCTCCCTTATCTGTCTGTCTGTGCTCTCCTGCCCAGCTTCACATGTTGTGTGAATCCAACCACTTTGAGGGGGAATGGAGGCTGGCAGGCAAAGCCAAGCGTTAGAGATCCATGCAAAATAAGGCAACTCCAACCAGGATCCTGTCGGGGAGATACCCCCCTCCCCCTGCGATGGGGGTCCGGGTGGCCTGAGTGCAGCTCCTTCCTCAGAGGCAATCAGCAAGCAAACAAACGTGGCATCCAGCTGGGAGGTGGCGGCGTGGAGCCCCACCTCTGGCTGGCGAGACCAGGCAGGGCGGGTACCTTCCCTGCTGCCGCACTGGTGCTGGCCGGGAGGGACATGTGAGCTGAACATTTGGTTCAGCAGAGTTTGCAAGGGGCTCAACAGGGCCACTTAGCGGGAAGGGAGACCCTGGCCCGTTTGGTTCACTTCAGTGCGGGGTGGGAATGCAGAAGACAGAGGAAATCTGTGCTTCTCGGGGTTCAGCCCTCAAAAACTTCTTTGGGGTGACTGGGAGGGGAGGGCAAGAGGCAGAGCCAGCCAGTGGTGGGATCGTTCAATAGGGCGCTGCAATGGAAGGATGAAACAGAACGCACCCGCCCTATGGCATCCTGTGCTGGGGCAACGGTGTGCGTGCCCACAGAAAGGGCTCCTCTGCATGCCACCTCTGGCACGCGTGGCATAGGTTCACCACCAGGGGCCTATGGCAATCTTTCTTAAATGTATAGATTTCAGTTCTCAGAATTCTACGGCTGACTTGACAATTGCTGAGAATTTTAGGAGTTAAAATCCATTCATCCGAAGCAAAAGCCAAACTTCGTAGACCTAGGGATAGTGACCATGCGTCTAGTATATGGCTGGACTTAAATGGATTCTTTGTGGGGTTACAGTTGTACAATATGGCTACATTTACTTTCAAAGTTTTTCCCAAAAATACCTCCCCCAAATCTGCCTAAAGATGAGCAGTTAACCATGAATTATTTGGCTTGCTTTTCCTTCTTCTCTGAGCTGTTCTGGTTGCTTGAAAACTTGGGTGGAACACAAAACTAAAACAAGGGGAAAAAACTAAAACCTGTAAATTCAGAAACCCATCACATTTGGCTACAGTGGCAATCAATAAACCAAACCCAGACAATTTTAAATGGAGATTCAGTTCCATAAAACTAATATTTTATCTAGTGACCTTTTATGCTGAAATGATATCACCCAGTGTATCAGTGTTACTTCAGGCTTTGCTTGAACAGCTGGCATAGTCTTTAAACCTTGGAGTTTGAAGAACCTGGAAGAAATCTGATTGAGATTTGACACTGGAATTTAATCCATTTTCTACAAAACACAAGTACAAGAAAATACTATATGACTAGAATAAATTAACTATCCCTAACTTTTGCCAAATTTACAGCTGACTTTATTTTTCCTTGACCGTTCGTAGATTTCCCCTATTGTAAATAGGCCAGTAGGGCCAACAGCCAGAATTTATTAAGAACAAAAACTTTGTACTCTATATAGTGTACTAGCTGGAGCTTTGTGCTTCGCTACGAAACTATGTGATTGGGCTTGATAAATTGACACTTACAGCTTGAATCCTCCCCTATCCTCTCCCCTTCTCTCTCTCAGCCTTGCCCCACGGAAACATCTCCTATCCTATCCCCTTCTGCCCCTCGGCCTTTCTAGCCCCTTCTCTCTATGAGGCTTGCCCCACAGAAACATATCCTATGCTATCCCATTCTCTCCAGAGTTATTTTCAAGTTGGGAGGGGGAGTAGTTTAACTAATTACCATGTTTCCCCCAAAATAAGACATCCCCTGATAATAAGCCCAATCGGGCTTTAAGGCCAAGCGCTTATTTCAGGGTTCAAAAAAAATATAAGACAGGTCTTATTTTCGGGGAAACGAGGTAGCATCAGAGCATGTTAATAATAATATAGGAAATACTAATGCTCTGATGGTCATTTTGAAAAATCCTTTCTTAGTGAGCACCTAGAAGCCAAGAGGAACATATGTCGCAAATTTCAAGTTTGTAGGCTTTACGGTTCTGGAGTTTTCGTGATTAATGTGTGAGTGGTTTTTGCTTTTATATATATAGATAGTGAAATTCATATATAGTGAATTCAGTTTCCTTGATCAGCAACTATTCTTGCTCCAGAAATAATGTTCTATTTTTTTTTAATTTATAAAGAAAAAATATCTAATTCCTTAACTAAAATATTTGACCTTGTTTCCTTCTCCTCTGTCCTCCCCTGCAAGACAGTTGGCCTTGGAGACATATAGCCTCCCTATTTAGAAGTTGAGAAATATTAGAACACTCCTGGGCTGGTTATCATTCCGCTGCTACGACTGCAGCGAGAGGCCTCAGGTATCATCCTGAAGAGCCAAATCAGCAAGTTTATTTTTACCAGTCATCCAGAGTGACACGTTGAGAAGCAGTTGAAGTGAACAATTCCTTGGCTTCAATGCATCGTGTCTCCAGCTCTGTTGGAACCTGATTTCTCCTACTTGCTTATTTCCAGGAAAGTGTACCTAGGTTGGCAATCTTTCATTGCCATCATATTGTGCTAGGAATTGTGAATTTTATTTAGTGGTGCTTACTCCCAAACTAGTAAATATAAGATTATAGCTTGCAGGATTATACACATTTAACTGTGAAGAAATCTTATTAAATCTAAAAGATGTTACTTCTGAGTTGTCACGTGCCCTATACATTTTGCTGCCATGTTCTTTAAAATGTTAATATCTAGAATTCTTAGAATTCAGTTTTGGGTCTTTGGGAGCAACCAAAGGATTAGTTGGATTTCCCATCCAAGACTGGAGGAAAAGCATTGAACTTGGAATTGAATTCCTTTATCGTTGTTTTTCTCTGAGGTTGAGAATCTCTAGGCTAGAATGGAATAAAGAGACCCGATGGAAAGGGACAATGTAGGCAGTTAAAAGGATATGGGAAAAACCAGAGATAAGCTCTCCCAAGTCTTCTCTCACACCTTTAAATATGATAACTCTGAAATGTGCCAACTTCATTCCTTCCTATTGCTTGAAATGGAAGGGGAAATCTTTCAAAAAGAATTCTTCCGGAAAATTGGCAGAAAGATGGATGTTTAAAACCTTGTGCGTTTGAGCTTTCAAAAATCAAGGAAATCTAATAAAGGTAAGGAACTGCTTACACCCAGGGGGTGGGCTGCTGGGGGTTCACAGGGGTTCAGGAGAACCTCTAGCTAAGATTCTGTGCAGTTCAGAGAACCTCCAAATCCCATTCCTGGCTGGCCCCACTCACCCCACCCTTCCCCTCCCAGGAGTCCCCACGCGGCCCATTTTGGATGCAGGTAAGTGCAGGACGTGCACGGAGGCTCAGGGAGGGCGAAAAATGGGCCTACCAGAAGTTTGACAGAAACGGGCCCATTTCCGGCCTCCAGAGGGCCTCCGGAGCCTGGGGAGGCTGTTTTCGCCATCCCAGAGACTTGAGGGAAGCCTCTGAAGCCTAGGGAGGCCAAAAATGCCCCCCACCCCCCGCTGTGGTGCAGGAGGCCGACTAGGCCACACCCACCATGGTCACGCCCACCCAGCAACTGGGCAGAGAACCCCTTTCTAAAGTTTTTGAAGGCCAGCCCTGCTTACACCCCACTGCGATTCTTAGGTATTTTCTTTTCAAAACTCCCTTTAGAAAAAAAAAGTTATGTTGAGACTAGTGCTAGTTTAACATTAAGAGGGAACGGTTACTAACATGTTCCATGACCTTGGGACAAAAAAAAAATTAATTTGGCCGCTGCTAGTGAGGTAGACCTCTTTTTGCAACAATTCTCATATATCTTATAGAGATGTAATCTTACCAAAAAGATATTCTTTCCATTTCTACTATCCATACAGCAAATCCTATTTTTAATGCATATTCTTTCATTTGGTGTTTCTTTAAAATACTATCAATTTTGAAAACTTTGGAGGAATGAACCAGGTTTTGCAAGTAGGTATCCAAAAAAACCTGTCTTAATGTTCAAGGCTGTTTTTAAATTGTTTAAAAATAGGTTTTCATGATTTACAATGAAAGACTCTGCAACATTTGTAAGGGGGGGGGGGGAACAGGCCTTGGAAAAGTGTTGCTATGCTATGAAAGGTCAACACTGGCACCAATGTAAGAAACAAAGAAAAAAAATTGTTGCTAATTATCCCCAGCTAACATCACATGTTTATAAATCCTTCAGATATCAAATATATATTTCAACACAAACCTTCCACATAAGTTCCAAAGTTGCACTTTAGAGCTAGAGAAAGTTTATTGCTGTCCACCGTCTTGCTGCCAAATTTTCCCTTTTAGGGCAAACTTTAATGTTTAGATATTTCAGCCCTCACGCATTTGTATTCGGACTTTTTACTGATGCATTTCACGCCCTGATCTTCTGGTTAAAAAAAATGAATCCTCTCTATCAGACTGCTGTAATTTTTAAGTGTTGAATTGGTACGGCATCATGAGTAAAAGATTAAGCTATGACTCTGTAGTTCAAATCTTATGTCTCTGGTTCAAGTCTGGTTCAAATCTTGCGTCTGCTATGAATTTATCACATGACTAGACGCCAAACAGCAAGAGCCTTTAAGCTTGCCAGAACTACTTTGTTTTAGCTGCTAAAATCTCAAATAATTTGCTTAGAAACAGGCACAAGGTAGCCATTTTTTTAAAAAAATGGATCATCTCCAGTATATTCAGGGGCCCCAAATTTATTTTCTTCGGTGTAATTGAACCAGACTCGCCACAAATTCTATTTCTAGTCATCCCAAATTAATTTAAGTTGAGGCAAGAGAATCATTTGCAATTTGTTTTTGCTAAAACAATTGGCTGTCCGTAATTTGGTAATCTGCTGCAGATCATCCACATGCTGACTCCAAAACTCTATATATCATCTTAAAATTATTTGATAAATTTCCTTCTAGTGGATAAATTTAGAAAAAACTTCAACTTTTCTGCTTACACACACAAATACACACACATATGCACACACACAAACATACAGACAAATTTAAACCATGCATAATTTTACATACCCATCATGGCCATTTACCTTTTCCCCCTTCTCCTTTTGCAGAGAAATTAAATGCTTTATAATCACTATTGCCTTTGTATTCTATGTATGTATTCCTAGAAGGAATCTTAGTATTTCATACACATATCCTAATACTTGATCATGTCTAGTATGGAATATGTAAGCCACATTATTTAACAATCGTGTTCCCTCTGCAGAGTGTACACTGACCTGTCCTACAAATTCTATTTAAGATAATGCATTGACTACCCAAATGCTATTATTTATTCAATAAGGTGTAATATGAATTATATTGGATTCCAGGGATGGGCAATGCACAGCCCTCCAAATTTTACTGACGTCAAACTGCTATCAATCTCACAGCTAACAATTAGAAATGCTGGGAATTGCATACTGGCATTTATTGGGAGACCATATGCATTGTTCACTTCTACTCTATGTTGTTGATGTCAACCACATACTACTCTACATTGTATGAATCTGAAAAAGAAGATTCCACAAATGGTTGTGCTGCAATATTTGACACTGCTCATAAATATTCGTCTGCATAATAAAGATAAAGTTTTTGCCTCTCCAGTTGTGTCCGACTCCAGGATGTAGTACTTATCTCCATTTCTTAGAGGAGGAAGCCAGCATTGTCCAAAGATATTTCCATAGTAGTGTCAAACTCACTGTGTCACGTTGCTGTGACGTGACGTATCGTGACATTTTTTTCCTTCGCAGAGCTGGGGTGCGCATGATGCATCCGGCCCGTGGGCCGCCTGTTTGACACCCCTGTGCTAGATGATAGATAAATAAGTGATCTTATTTAGTTAAAATGACAAACTAAATTACAGCAGTTAGTGGCAGAGAATATGACTGGAGTAATATCATTTCTTTATCCTGTATTTTCATAGCCTGAATACAGAAAAAAATATACAGGGAAACTAATGTTTCCCTCCCCTGAAGCTTGAGAGGTTATTTTTGATCAGAGAAACAGCCTGGGATAATATATTTGATAAAGAAAATGGATTTGAGGAAAGGTTTAAGCAATCCTCTTTCAGCATTTTTTTTAAAAAAAAACTTTAAAAATCTGAATGTTGGCAGATATTAATGCATTTGCTGTGCATTATATTTTTAAGACTGTTTGACTAACTTGCTTGCTTGCAGATATTGTAACCCAGTGGTGAAATCCATTTTTTTTACTACTGGTTCTGTGGGGCATGGCTTGGTGGGCATGGTGTGGCTTGGTGGATGTGGCTTGGTGGGCGTGGCAGGGGAAGGATACTACAAAATCTCCATTCTCACCCCACTCCAGGGGAAGGATACTGCAAAATCCCCATTCCCTCCCCACTCCTGGGGGAAGGCTATTGCAAAATCTCCATTCCCACTCCACTCTGGGGCCAGCCAGAGGTGGTATTTGCCAGTTCTCCGAACTACTCAAAATTTCCGCTACCAGTTCTCCAGAACCTGTCAGAATCTGTTGGATTTCACCCCTGTTGTAACCTCAGTGTTTGTCAAGTGGTACTATGCATACCAGTGCTACACAGCAAGACTCTAAGTAAAATGCATGTCTTACTCCAAACTTCAGAAAATCAAAATATTGGGGGGGGGGGGAGCAAAGAACCCCAAAAGAGCGAAGCTGCCCAGAGGATCCAGATGCTTGTTGGTACATAGAGGATGTTGCTACTTTCTGTGAGCCTTAAAATTTACCATGACTGGTAACTATGATAGGAGAATGCACATAGCAATACAGGTAGTCCTTGATTTATAGCAATTCATTTAGTGACCGTTCAAAGTTACAACATCACTGAAAAAAGTGACTTATGACCGTTTTTCACCCTTATGACCGTTGTAGCACCCCTATGGCCATATGATCAAAATTTGTATGTTTGGCACCTGGTGCTTATTTATGATGATTACAATGTCCTGGGGTCGTGCAATCACTTTTTGCGACCTTCTGACAAGCAAAGTCAATGGGAAAACCAGATTCACGTAATAATCGTGCTACTAACTTAACAACTGCAGTGATTCACTTAACAGCTATGGCATGAAAGGTCGTAAAATGGGGCAAAATTCACTTAATTTTGCAACAGAAATTTTGGCTCAATTGTGGTCATAAGTTGAGGACTACCTGTATAAGTTGTCTGTGGAAAACATGGGTTTTTGACAAGTTGTGTTCCTTTGATCGAATGATGGTGATATTTAGGGTACCAAAATGACTGAGATCCAGGGCTTTAAGTAACGAACGAGGATCCCCTTTAAAATATCTCAGCATTTGCCAATGTTACATGTGAAGATAAAAGCTCGGAAGGATGATGAAGGGAATGTGTGGGCTGATCCCTCATTGAAATTCTTTGTGCTGTTATGAAACAATTTGCATACAGATGACTGGTGTAGACCTGGAGGGCCAACAGATTATCCCTGTCAATGAAGTGTAGGCACAATCACGTTGCATGTTTTGGAAAACAGTAAATAACCTTTGTTGATGCCAGCTGGTTATTAATAGCTGTCTGTCTAGGAAGCCCCGGAAATCTCATTTTCTACATCTTGTTTTATATTTTAAGATCTTCTGAATAATGTAAGAGCAGAATAAGGCCGCTGGAATTGGTTTCATTTCCAAAGCTGCTTTCTTCTGAATTCTTTGCAAGACATAATCTACTGTTCTTGAACTATTGCATGAAGGAATAGTTTCTCTGCATGTAATCACTTGTTTGGGGCATAGTTTCCTCCATTTAAAAAGCAAATTACAAAAGCAGATCTGTGCCACTGAATTTAAAAATATCTGTCTAGTTACATAAACCACTATAAATAATTTCAGTGCATCCATTGAATTGCCTCTTTCACAAACTGAATGTATTTTAAATTCAGATACTTTCAGAGGAGCTTTTTTATTATTAGGCAAGCAGCTTATATGATAAAGTTCACTGAATTTGATAACTGTTTGGAAATGTTAAATTCGAGACGTTGCCTGCAATTCTGTATGCATGTTTCTTGGCTTCACGTCACATTGAATTAAGCAGGATGTACTTCTAAAGTCAAAAGTAACATACTGCATCGTATAAGATTGCTCACTCTGAAAGTAACGATAAATTCATGTATTTGCATGGGAATAAGAGAGGAGCAGCAAACTCTCCCTTCTGCTTATTATTTTGTTTAAACTGCCCTACAGTACCTTAAGGTGTTCTATCAAACAGATGTTACTTAGCCCTCAAGCAGTCAAGTGTTTGTGTGTGCCTGTGACGAAACAACTGGATTCTCTTTCTAAAAGCTGTGTGCAAAGTGCGAGTGAGCCAACAAGAAGGAAAGAGAGGAATCTCAAGTAATCCTTCTCTATCGAAACGAGAGGTCATAAATATCAGGTAATCCTCTTGTCAAAATAAGGGGTCTGGTGTGTTGGGCTTCCATTTAACTCTTCCACTTCTGAAAGTGAAGGTTTCCTGCAAACTCCCTTGCCTCCTCTTCATGTTCTCCTTTTTTACTGTTTATCAACAATTTTAGAAAGTGGCTGACCTTTAAACCTGTTATTATGGGATTGCGAGAGGAGGAATTTGTTTAAAAAAAAGAAAAAGACAATCAAGGCTGTTTCGGCTGCTTTGCTTCCCATGTGACTTAGATGGAGAATTGACTCAAAGCACAGTTCCTCCCCCAGCAGTGCAAGGCAGAAGAGAACAGCACTGTCACTTCCAAACAGTCCTGGCATAAATGCAGAGGAATGAGCAAAGAGTTTCAGTACTTTAGAAATCATCTCAAAGATCCTGGGCTCTCACTTGGAATATGTTTCTTTGGAAGCTTCTCCTTTCGATTTCCTTGGCAAACAGAAAGGATGGGATGGAAGAAGTGTGAAAAGAATTGAAGTGCCACTGCTAGGAAGCCCCGGGTTGTTATTTGCACGATGAGTATTATAATGAAGCCGAGATCCCGTTCCACCAGCTCTTTAAGAACCTCCGATGCAACCTGGTAATGTGGTTCCCCCTCCCTTTCCTAATCCTAGCTCTGTGTCTACAATTGCTTTGCTGTTCTATTGTGTAATGTGTTAGTAAATTATGCCTACTGATCCGAAAGATTTGGAGGAATGGGTAAGCCAGTATTGGAAATATTCCTTGTCTTGCTCTGTGCAACATGGTTGTGTCTTATACAACTTATTATTTTCATGAATGTTTGCTGCTGTTTGAGAAACTTCTCGAGATGTAATTTGAACGGAAGGGGCAGGAGGATCATTATTTTAAAGGGTGTGTATTTTGCAATCTTTGTTCATAGTCTGTGTGCATTTTAATAGATCGAGAGGTAACAGATCTTGTGGTTTGTGAGGGGCGAAAATTTACCTTATCTACTCTACTAATTAAAAAAAATCATCTTTTTGAAGAGCCCTACATGTTACAAATGCTGGTGCAATATTGTGTTAAAAGAACAATTTTGTTCATCTGCAATTAGTATTCCCACTTATTTGGTATTAAAAGAACTAAATTTAGTATCATTTATGACTTAAGCATGCATGCATAGATTATTCCATTAGTCCAGAGATCAGATCATGCCAAGGTGGTCCTCAAGTTAATCTCAGCTCTGGCATGAACTGTCTAGATGGCCTTTGGCAAATTACCCTCTCCTTATGCATAGTTTTCTATCTCACTTCGTTAAATG
The DNA here is from genome assembly GCA_012654045.1 of Ptyas mucosa. Classification (NCBI taxonomy): domain Eukaryota; kingdom Metazoa; phylum Chordata; class Lepidosauria; order Squamata; family Colubridae; genus Ptyas; species Ptyas mucosa. Next base: position 49,675,141 of record WNWU01000002.1, read on the forward strand.
GGGAACCATTTATCAAACAGGGTCACAAAACACATGTGAGGAAGTTCGAACATTTGGAAATACAACACTATTGTTAAATACAATTTTCTAGTCCTCCTTAAGGTTGTAACCTAATATATGCGAGATATATAACACAATGAAGCCAGAAGGATCAAACTAGAACTAGGTTTTAAATAAATCCATAGAGTGCTATTGTCATCTTACTAATTAGCCGGCAATTTTTTGTTATGGTTGTGTAAATTATAGGACTTTTCAGAATGTTAATCCAGGAAGGACAAATTCACTCTTACCTATACCTTGTAGGCATATCCAGTTTTATTTCTAGATGCTTTGACATCCTGCCACTTTTACTTATATCTCCCCTTATTGTTGCATGCATAGAGACATGAGCAAAGAAACAATTCAAATACATATATCATGCTATTTTCTATTGTTCTGATAAAATTCATTATAGGTATTTTAGATTGTCAATTTCTTCTTTGAATAAGGATTTTTCTGTATTTTCATTAAGGGATTGGCCACAATTTGATATAGCTTAGATAGCTCCAGTAGTGCTACTAATCCACAATGAATCCATACAGTTTTGTTAAAATAGTTAATGCATGACATATATAATATTATTACCAAGATGTAGCAAAATGCATTCTATTAGGCTTTACTTTGTACATGCTTCATCCCTCCGGCATGAGTAGCAATGGATTTAGTTAACCTACGTCAACGGCGGAATATGACACAGTTGGAATCTTCACAGTAAACTGTTGCCAACTCTCCGTTACAAAAGCAGGAAGAAGCATCTTTTGTTTACCTCTGTAGTCATAAGTCTATAATTGACAGTCCGTATTCAGGCACAATCCCAACTAATGTCACAGAATTTCACTTTGTTGCACAGAGAAATATTCTATAGCTTGGATTTTTTTTGTTGCAATCACACAGATATACATATCAAAACACACACGCACATACACACACACATTTTTCCACTTTTATATTATTTCACTAATCTTCATTTCCCCCCCCCCAGCATTCAGATAATATTATGATTCTTTGTTTTATTTGTTTGCATGTTTATTGACATACTTTGAAAGTGTAAAAGTAATGATAATGATCCTATAGCAGTGTTAGATACAGTTTTAAGTGTTCTCTGATGTAGGTCTTGGTGGTCCAAGGCATTTGGAAGCAAAACATTTGGAAGCAAAAATATTGCTAGCTCTCACAGGTTATTGACTATGTCCCTTGAGCATAATCCTGATCTTTATAAATGTAAATCATGCACATGGCAAGATAAACATTTTAAACATTCTTTTTATAAGTTAATAAAATGAAGGCAGGATGCTTTTTTCATAATAAAACATTCCAGTAAAGTATTTGTCAAATACTTTTAGACATTTTAAAATTCCTACTGATTAGACAACTAATACAGAATTTACTAAGTGGGAGGTCCCTCCTACTAGCCATATGCAACAGTAGGTGATGGGCAGATATCCCCACATGCATATTTTAGCAAATATATGACACACATTTATTTTTATTTATTTATTAGGTTTCACGGCACCTTTATAAATACCTCAAGGCAGCAAACATAGCTAATACCCCTTCCTGTTCCTATTTTCTCCATAACAGGAACCCTGTGAGGTGAGTTGGGCTGAGAAAGAAAGTGACACCCAGCTAGCTGACTTTCATGCCTAAGGTGGGACTAAAAGTCACTGTCTCCTGATTTCTAGCTTGGTGCCTTAACCACTATAACAAATTGACTCATATACATTCCCTATAACAGATATATTTGCATGTACATTTCCTTTCTTCCAATCATATCGAATTGTAGAGAACGTTAACATTTCCTTCCTTGTATGCTGCCTTCAACATACACCCCTACTTTCAAAATCATGTTTTTTCTAATTTACCATTATTTTTCACGATGCAAGTAGCACAAACTACGTGGGGAGGGGGATGTGCAAGAAGAACTTAACTCATTAGGAGTTTCTTTCTAATCATCTGTGCGCAAGGGCAATTTGGACTGTGGGTTGTCCATATCATTAGTAGCTCAGTCATGTTCTGCCTCCATCTTCCTACTTTCATCTAATCCTTCAGGGGGTAGCACCGTCCATTTGTCTATCAGGAGGCCTTATTCTTGCAGATCTTTATTATTAATTACCCAAGCTTCATTGTGTAATATTGAATAATTATTGTGAAATTATTGAATAATAATTTCATTGTGAACTGGGGTAGTGCATGATGCCAGTTGGAAAAATCTAGTTAATGCACGTTCAAATGTAAAATGCATTGCTAACAACAGTTCTCTATTAAGGACTGTTCTGCTGTTTGATGTTAAAAAACTATTCATAAAAATGAACTTCTCTATATAATCAAAACCAGCATGTCAAGAGGAAATCTAGATGAGAGGCTTCATCTTAGCATGCTCAATTTATATAATTGGCACATGACTACATAACTATAGTCTAAAATAGCCTTATTCAAAAAGAAGTTCGAAGTCTACTGTAGAAATACATTAGGCTAGATCTGTGATGGCGAACCTATGGCCCTCTCTGTGGGCACACCCGCCCGCCATCGCCAGCTACTCTTCTGGTTTCCGGCATGCACATGCGCACTGGCCAACTGGTCTTTGGGTTTCCAGTTTGAGCACTCGGTGCAGAAAAGGTTCACCATCACTGGGCTAGGTGTTTCTTAAGCTTTTCAATCCCTGGCACATTCTGAATTTGAACAATCATTACATGCACTTCCACAAAATGTCTATGGAAGATCCTGTTAGCCACAAAGGACATGTCTCTGAGACTGAATAAGTCCGAATCTGATTTCTGAAACTCAGTCTTCCTATTGGTTTCCACAAGGACTAAGTGCCATCATATTTGTACTATTCAGTGCAATGCAACCAGATCCCTGTGTTCACATCATCTCAAGGATGCTTTTTGGTTTTTCTCCATTCTTATCTAACTTGAAAGTTTTATAGGGTTGTTGTTTTTTTCATAACTCATGTTAGTAAAACTTCAGTCTACAGCAGTACTGCTCACTGAATGCCTTTGTCCCATATTAGAACAGTAAAGTTTATAGAAGAAGAAAAGTCAAAACCAGTAGAAAGAAGGGTTTTAAATTCCAGCATGCCTGCTGTCCTAGGCAAAAATAGGAGGCGCAGGAAAGTGCCCAAGAAGGTACCTGGGTACCAGAGAAGGTATCTGAAATTCTCTAGTGTTTAGGGACTGAGAGAGGCAGATGGGGTTGCTGGGTAAGGAATGGAGGACAACATAGACATAAATAATTCAAAAGATAGCAGACAGCTTCTTTCATAAACATTTAGCCCAGCTGGAGAGAAATCTGAGAAGACCCAAGTTATTTACCTTAATTATAGTAACTCTCTCTAAAAGAAGTTGGGAGATTCCTCTTATGCTTTCCAAGATGTTGTACTTAGTCCCTACTAATATTAAAGATACCGCCCTGAAATCTCTTCAGCTTTTGCTTCCTTGATCTTGCCCAAGGCCTGTGTAGGTCTTGACAGGGACATCATATCATGTACCACTATACTAGACCATCATATATATTATATCATAATATAATGTAATATAACTTTTTTTTTAAAAAGCCTATTTACTAAGTAGGGAGCCAATGTCGCTTGAAAGATGTTTTGTTTGATCTAGTGTACTTTTGTGTAAAATGAGTATGAAATATTTAACATTTAAAAAGACCAAATGATTCTGGAGGAAGAGGTTTTGCATTGTGTTCTTAATTTTTTACTTGTACTTAAGTCAGTGGATCTTAAAAGCCCTGAATGTTTGGGAATTATTATTTGAATAAATCTTTGTCATTTTCCCCTTCCTGGACCAAATTTGAACTACAAATTAATTCATAGTTTCACTTATAGTTTCTCATAGTTTCATAGTTGCTTTTAGGTTTTCAGGGCTACAGTTTGTGATTCTTTAAATTATTTGTATTTTCTGCTGTCTGCTATACCTGAAAACATTTCAGTTTCTAGTTGTCAGGAAAAGACAAATACTGAACATGGCCAGGGATCATTCATTCATTCCAAATTCCAAAGCTGAATTTGAAATACCCTGAATTCAGTGTTGATGGAGCCATTTGGTTATGAGATTGTATGGAAGGAACAAAAGCCACCATGCAGAGGGGCGTAGGATAAAAATAAAGGATTAAAAAACCTTTTAGAAGTGCTTTGTAAAAATTATACTAATAAATATTCATCTTTATTGAACAATTGAGGTGAACTGCCAAGTTGGTTTTATTTTATATATTTGTACTTATTAGAATTATTACTTAGTAGCAGGGGTGAAATCCACAGGTTTTGACAGGTTCTGGAGAACCGGTAGCGGAAATTTTAAATAGTTCAGAGAACTGGCAAATGCTACCTCTGGCTGGCCCCAGAGTGGGGTGGGAATGAAGATTTTGCAATATCCTTCCCTTGGAGTGGGGTGAGAATGGAGATTTTGCAGCATCCTTCTCCTTCCACCAAACCACACCACGCCCACCAAGCCACACCCACAGAACCAAGTAAAAAAAATTGGATTTCACCACTGCTTAGTAGGTTTTCAACAATCCCTTTCTTTCTAGCTCTATTTGATAGACTTCCTATAGAGTAGTCATGCTATACAACCAGTAGTGTCCTTGGAGATGGGTCAAAACAGGCAACGTGGCAGTTATGGCAAAATCCATATCCAAATCCACCAGATCTGCCATCTTACCCACTTTGACCTCTCCTATGGATGCCATTGCATATGTCCTACTTGTAAAAGATCTGCCCTCTGTTTGAAAATGGTCAGTCTGTAGATCTCTTTTAAAAAGGTACCCTCTTCCCTATTGTTCGGCCTTTCATAATTTGGTGTCATCCATATGAATTGCTTCGTCTTCTATCCTTCACAGATGAAAATTGTAGAACCACAAGTCCATTATATTTATTTATTTATTTATTAAATTTATTTATTTATTATTAAATATTTGCAGGATACCATTTTGGGGAACTTTGTTCTGTTTCCCAAAACACCATCTGAGCTGTGTAATTCAGAAATGAAGAATGTTAAATAGAGGGGTACATTAAATTTGATCTCAATGCACAGCAGATGGAGCAGGCATTGAAGGTCACCTATCTATATTCTTCTACTATATAAAATACATATGGGATTTATTTTATTACTGTTTGAATTAATGTAACTGTTTTCATAGGGAACCACTTTGGTGAAATTATTAAGGCATTAGGATAGAAACCAGGAGACCATGAGTCCCACCGTAGGCACAAAGCCAGCTGGGCGACCTTGGGCAGTCAATTTCTCTCAGCCCTAAGAAAGAGGCAAGGACAAACTACTTCCGAATAAACTTGCCGAGAAACTACTGGTAGCTGCCAGAAGTCAATACTGATTCCAAAGTGCACAGGCAATTGTTTTTCTATATGTATGCCTAGAAATAACAAGCTTTTTAGGCAAACATATATAAAAGTACTTAAATATGAGCCAGATGTATGCTGCAGCTGCCAAAAAAGCCAATGCAGCCCTAAGTTGTATCAACAGAGGGAGTCAAGGTCACATGAAGTGTTAGTATCGCTTTATACTACTTTGGTAAGACCACATTTTGGAATACTGAGTCCAGTTTTGGTCACCACAATACAAAAAATATGTTGAGACTCTAGAAAAAGTGCAGAGAAAATCAACAAAGATAATTAGGGGGCTGGAGGCTAAGCCCTATGATGAATGATTGCAGGAACTGGGTATGTCTAGTCCAATGAAGACAAGGACTAGGGGTGACATTATAGTGGTCTTCGAATATTGAGGGGCTATCACAGAGAAGAGGGGCAAACCTATTCTCCAAACAACTGAGGGCAAGACAAGAAGTAGCAGATGGAAACTTATCAAAGAGAGACCCAACCTAGAACCAAGGAAAAGTTTCCTGACAGTCAGAACAATTAATCAATGGAATGGCTTATGTCCAGAAGTTGTGAGTGCTCCATTACTGGAGGTTTTTAAGAAGAGTTTGGGCTGCCATTTGTCCAGAATGGTGTAAGGTCTAATGTTTGAGCAGGAGGTTCACATACAAGAAACAGAAAAAAGATATTAAGAAGTGGCTTCCAATCTTTTTTATTGCCTTTATAAATACATATATTTTATCCCTCTAAGCAGGGGTGCTATTCAGCAGGTTCTGACAGGTTCTGGAGAACCAATAACGGAAATTTTGAGTAGTTCAGAGAACCGGCAAATACCACCTTTGGCTGGCCCCAAAGTGGGCTGGGAATGGAGATTTTGCAATATCCTTCCCCTGCCATGGCCACCAAGCCACGCCCACAGAATCGGTAGTAAAAAAGTTTGAATTCCACCACTGTCTCTAAGGTTACATCAGAATATCTCTTATTTATCCTTCCTAGTCATCAAACCCATAAATTACAAGTTTATTTTTTTCCATTTTCAGCAGAAGGTCCATAAAGAATTTCCAGTCACCAACAAATGTAATTATTGTCTCTGAATGTAGTTATTGTCTAATCAAACAAATCAGTTTTGCCATTTCTGCAAATTCTGTCATCTACACCAACCATTCCTCCACTGATTGGAATTTAGTCTTCCCTTTTTTAGTATTGCTTGCATGGCCAATAAAAATAGGAACAAAATGCTTTCAGCTTGCTTTTTGAAGCAAACACAGAAAATTCACACTTCTTGCCAAAAAATATATGCATTAAGAGAAAATATTTGCAATATTGCAAACAACAAATATGTGTACTTCAATGAATGTATATGTGCACAATCGTTCAATAGACTATCCTTTAAATATAAACTATTATGGGAAGAATCCACAATAGCATTCATTTGGAACTAAATGCTATGGGGTTGCAGGTAGGAAATGCAGTACTGAAAGAACATGACAGTAGATTCCAAGGTCAGTTTTCAAACTCTACAAAGCTCTTAGCAAACTTCCTGATACCAAACTTCAGGTGCCAGGAAAAGTCATGGCCTTCCTGTCTCCGCTTACGATCCCTATGCAGAGGGGATACTGCTGTATCGATTCATTCAGTTAAGCTTAAATCTTAGCTTCTCATTGATATAAACCCCATCTAAGTTAAAGCTGTTTTTCTGAAATTAGAGCCTCATGAATTATTTCTATTTAGTCATTATAATCGAATTCACATTTACTTATGCTTGCAGTTTAAAGCCAGACTCTCTGGTTTGGTTTACTCAGGAGTAACTCCACTAGTGGAGTCAGTGGGCTTCAGTTCAAGAGTGCATAGATTGCAGCTTTTGTCATTTTTACTTGGAAGAAGATTCATGGAACGTAATGCTGAACAATCAAGTCTATTTTCTGGAAATTGCTTTTTATGGTACTGGAAAATGAACTGAAAGTTTGTTTAGAAGTTTGGGAGTACTATTAAATTCAAATCCAAATACATCTGAGTAGAATTGTACTCTACATTACATTCTTATTCTGGGAATAATCTTGTTTTAGGCCAAGCATGGTGATTACCGAGCCAGGATATTGCACAGCCAGGATATTTTTGGGTGTTACCAAAAACACAAATTGAGAGTCAAAGATAATGTATTACTGTGTTAACTCTTGCATTTTATTGCCAAAGTTGGAGAAAAAATTCTGAACCTTGATCAACCAAGTTAGTGTAGTAGTGTACTACATTGCAGCACAAAATTCCCCATCATGATCAATAGTGACCCCAAAGTCCGTTGGACTTATCCAAGGGATCAATAAATAGCAGAGGACCAGAAGGAGCCACAGAAGTGAATAGGTGGTCAATAAATGATGGAAGGTTGACTGGGAGCTCCATACTAGTTACTAGTTCTCAAGATGAAATGGCTAATGGTGAGACAGCTTTACCCAGGATTGGATGGTGAGCTGTCAGCAGGAGCAGGTTATAGAATAGAATAGAATAGAATAGAATAGAATAGAATAGAATAGAATAGACTTCAATTCTTTATTGGCCAAGTGTGATTGGACACACAAGGAATTTGTCTTTGGTGCATATGCTCTCAGTGTACATTAAGAAAAAATAAAATATATTCATCAAGAATCATAAGATACAACACTTAGTTTGTATTATTACAATGAGCAGCAGTGGTGCAGTGGTTAGAGTGCAGTACTGCAGGCTACTTCTGCTGCCAGCAGTTTGGCAGATCGTATTTCACCAGGCTCAAGGTTGACTCAACCTTCCATCCTTCCAAGGTGGGTAAAATGAGGACACAGATTATTGGGGCAATATGCTGACTATAAACTGCTTAGAGAGTGCTGTAAAGCACTATGAAGCAGTATATAAGACTAAGTGCTATTGCTATTATTAACACTTAGTTGTATTATTGTTGGTTGCATAGTCAACCATGTGTTCACTGGATTTGACATTTTTATCCATCCTTCCCAACGGCCTGTGATAGGCGAATATTGTTGTTTGATGGTTTTAGAAGTGTCGTCACAGGATGTAAGCTATTTCAAGTAAAGCTGCCTTTTGCAGTTGACTGATGGTGATTTTGTCAATGCTAGTGGTGTTCAAGTGGTACTCCAGATGTTTTGGGATTGCAGCCATGGCACTGATTACTATTGGTATTACTTTTGCTTTCTTTTGCCACAATCATGTTATTTCTATTTGCAAATCTTTATATTTTGTAATTTTCACCAGTTCTTCCTATTCTTGTTCTCTCTCCATGTCCACTATCAGTCTTTTTTGTCTTTCTTATCAACAATTGTTAAGTCTGGGATGTAGAAAAAAAATCAACAAAAAATTAGCATAATGTATTTTTTTTAAAAAAACAACAACACCATATTTACAAACTATTCTAATGTGCTGTTAATTATAGCTTTGGAGAGAATTCATTTAAAGGACTGTAGTTTTCCTATGGCCCATGTTTGTTTTCTATTTCCAATGTGTGTGAGGAATATGTCAGCAGTTCTTTGTAATGGAATAAAAATAACCTTCACTGATAAATAAATGTAAGTGCTTACAGTTGATTTCACCCGAGTGGCATGGATCTAGGAGTTCTTTTATGATAAAGTCCATGTTTAGTATGAAGAAATACATAACATATACCAAAAAATGGAATATTAGTTGCTCGTGTGCTGTTTGAAAGTAGTTGCACATTAAATTACAGGATTTCTTAATTGAACTTCAGCTATTGTGCCTAAATTATGGTATTAGTATATCTGAGCAGAAATTTCTGAAATTCTGCAACAAATGTGTGAGCAAAAAAAAAAAAAATGAAGTGAATAGTTTCTGCAAATTATTGAAGCAGAAATTCTTGGGAAACATGATATATTCCCTTTAATGGAATTATGGGACTCCTGAGAGGCTGCAGAAGATCAAAGAGATGTTTCCACAGGAAAAATGGGACTTTCGCATGAGCTGTTGTCTACCTTGCATAAATTAGCTCAAGAATGTCCTGTTTCACTTATGACTACTTCTGTTTTTTTCCCCTTTTTCTTTGAAATAAATTATGAAACAAATGTATTTTATCAAAATGAATATTAGAGGCAAAAAATAATGCTGGATATTTGCTCTGCATGAGCTTAGTTGACAAAAGCACTTTTACAATATTTGAAACTTAGCAATTCTGAAAGCAAAAAAAAAAAAAGCTGCCTGAAATAGGTTTGATTAAAATGGCAAACTGCTAGAAAAAAAAAATCTCTTGTGAACTTGTTTATTACAGAAAGGTTTATGTGGAACAACTTCCCACAGCACTGATTGTCCACAGCCCAAAATTCCCGTTGCTAAAACAATTGTTAAGTAAGTTTTGCCCCATTTTATGACTTTTTTTTAGCAACAGTTGTTAAGCGAATAATTGCAGTTGTTCAGTGAATCATTGCGATTGGTCAGTGACTCTGGCTTCCCCAATTGACTTTGCTTGTCGGAAGCCAGTTGGGAAGGTTACAAATTGTGATCACATGACCCCAGGACAATGCAACTGTCATAAAAAAGTTGCCAAGTTGCCAATGAAATTTAATCACAGGATCACGGGGTTGAAGCAATGGCTGTAAGTGTGAAAACTGGTCGTAAGTCACATTTTTCAGTGCTGTTGTGACTTCAAACAGTCACTAAACAAATGGTTGTAAGTCAAGGACTACCTGTACAATCCAAGGGTTCGTAAAACTGCAATCTTATGTCATTTTATGCTTGGGTCAGTTGTGTTCAACTTCTAATTTGGTAAGAAGATGGTTAAAATCTAGCATTTTTAGACTCTTTCAGATCAATTTCTTTGTTTTAGTAAAATTTTATATTTTTATCTTAGGTGTGTTGGTAATAATTTTTGGGTAGCATGACAAGGATGTGGACTTGACTGTCAGTAGTGGTCATTGGTAGTACTGGTCAAATAATAATAGTTCCTTCACAGCTAAAAGCCACAACAATAATTGCTGTGAAATCTGACCCTTCTCTTTCATCCTACTATCCTGCTCTAGCTTTCTTAACAATCCCAATTCTACTCTCAACTCTGGCATATAAAGAGTTATATTTTTTGTATTTTTTTGGGTCGAGACCAAACAGATCATCTATCTTGCCTCTAAGTTCTCCAATATACCACTACAGATAGTCCTTGACTTACGTTCATTTAGCACCTGTTCGAAGTTAACAAATATCACTGAAAAAAGTGACTTATGACCATTTTTCACATTTACAACTGCAGCAGCATCAAGGTCACATGATCAAAATTCAGATGCTTGGCAACTGGCATGTATTTATGACAGTTGCAGTGTCCCAGGGTCATGTGATCACCTTTTGCGACTTTCTGACAAACCTCTGGACAATGATGTTGACCCTCTGGAGTGCTGTCCTATCTGCCACTGTGCAACTGGCAAACCATACACAGATGAGGTAAGTTAAAATACTCTCTATGGTGCAGAGGTAGAAGGTCACCAGCGGTAGAAGGTCACCAGATTGATGGGGAAGGAGATGGATATATATTAATAGGCTTACATTTCTTTCCATAAAATAAATGAGTTGCTTGATCAAGTCAGCCAGCTGATGAAAATACAAAGAAAATATACACAATGAGAGGCTGAGTAGAGCTAAATACAGATGTTGAACTAAAATTTCTTTCTTTGCACATATAATCTTTCTGTTGTCCAAAATGCTGTTTGGAACCGGCCAATAGTGGCCTTATGCCTTCGGTCACTCTGACACTTGGATTTCAGTGTGTAATATTATATTTGCCTTCCCATCCTCCAGAGCTTTATTTATGTATGTGGTCGGACAATGTGTTTTCCAGCATTTTTTTTAGAAACTTCCTGAAACAGATCTGGAGTGTGGCTGTATGGAGTCTCAGAATGTAAACACAACATATTTAGGCCTGTCTGTCCCATCCAAGGAAATTGGGACTAATTCCCCCATTCCATTTGGGACCTGGACTTATACCAAATCCAATACATTCTCTTGAGAAACAATTTCTAGATTTCTAGTGAATCCGGCTGGATGCTAACTGTGCTGATCTTGTTGAACTCAGTTAGGGACAAGGTTTTGTTCTGAGAATAGGGAACATTTCCGAGTCTGCTCAGGCAATGCAGAGATTACACTTCTCAAGGTTGCTTTCTAAGGTTTCACAGAAAAGAGAGGATTAGGAAACTAACATTTTCAATACCAGCTCTGTTAAAACGATAGTTATTTTTTAGAGTTGTGTGGAAAAAAGTTGAGGAAACAGTACTGATTACAAAGTTTCACCAAGAAGTAACAGTGTCTCAGTTCTGATATTTAATTGTTAAAATAAAAGTTCATAGGAAAGTTAAAGTGTCATTTCCTGCAATTTGCATATCTGGAACACAGTGGCAGGGCCATGCAGGGCTACAGATTAAAGGGAAAAAGACATTAGGGGGGTTCATGGAAGGGGCAACTCATGTCGTTCCTGTTGGCAAATGATTAAAATAGCTATGGATTAAAGTGATTGTCCTTCACAATTGCGGCATAACTCTAGGAAAAGATGCATTCAGTTGCCAGCAGTATTCCTTGCACACACCAACCAAGTCTCCACTGATTTCAGATTTGAAGGGCTGTACTGCTCTTGTGTGGTGTTTGGGGAAACTTCCAAAGCTTAGCCAGTACAAATATTTAAGCTTTCCAGTGCAATGCTTAATCTCTTGTGTGCACTCAACTGTCTTTAGCTAAAGTTTTAATCTCTGTTGCTGACAACACAACTTCTGTATCTGAGAAAATGGAAATGGTTGTTGATGGGGAATCCTTCCCCTAGTTACAATACAAGTTTTTTTTAGCTTGGAGGAAATATTTTCTTCTTAGAAACAAATGTTGATGAATAATTAGGAAATGATGCAGTGAGAATTTTATCCATCTGAAATTCAAAAACAAATATATATATTTTTAATATAAATTTTATTTGTACATTTTTCTTTAACATACATGAGTGCTTAATAAACAGTGTATTGTCTGGGTCAATTGACTTCTACATAATATCAATAATAATAATATCAATAATAATAATAATATCAATAATAATAACAACAACATTTATTTGTATATAGTAGTTTTCTTCCAACTTCTAATTTCTACCTCTGCTATCTAACCATCTGTATTCTGTATCCTCTTTATCCTTTATCTTTAATGTTAACCTATCCATTTCCGCAAAGTCTAATATATTTTTTTTAATTATACTTTCATCTGTAGGAGTTCCCTCATTTTTCCAATAGTGTGCAAATACAATTCTTGCTGCGGTCAACATATGTGATATTAAATATATAACCTCCTTGTCATATTTTTCTGGTAATATACCTAACAAAAATCTCTCTGGCTTTAAGTCTATATGTGGCTTTATCATTTTCTCTACCCAAGTATGTATTTTTGTCCAATATTTTTTTGCCTTTGGGCAATTTTTTTTAGCTTGAAGGAAATATTTTGTTTTTGTTAGATACAAATGTTGGTGAATAATTAGGAAATGATGCAGTGAGAATTTTATCCATCTGAAATTCAAAGACAAATATTTTTTTTTCTTAACTGAAGTGAAGCTATAAACAGAACACTATCTTGTGTTGTTACATTGATGACAAGGGACATTCTGGATATTTTGGTGCACTTTGATCTGAGGGCTTCACAATTGGCAGTGACATCATTTTTCTTTCTGGAAACAATGGAAGTCTTTGATTTAGAAAAAAAAGAACAGCATTGATATTAATATTTTATTCTCTAGCATTCTCATCAAAATCAAAAGTCCAATTAAATATATAGTTAGTTCCAGGGTTTGTTTGATTCTGGTCTTGTCAATAATTTTTGTTTCTTGGTCTAAAAAAAATAGCAGCAGTTATAGTTTAAGATGATGGTTAAATCATAGTTAAACTAGGGGTTATTACGGTATGCAAAATCAGGTGGCAAGAATTAGAGATGCTGAGAGTCCCAACAAAATATAATCTGCATGATGGAGCTGCGAACAGATGCTTTGTTCACACCCATTTTCTGTATTTATTTACTTATTAAATTTATATGCTGCCCATCTGTTCAAAGTAGTTGTAGCTACAATACTAGTTTATACTAGTAGCTGTATTATAGTATTGACTAGGTGTCTTTTCCTTTGCTTTCCTTTTGTTCCTTTGGCCTTGTCCAACTATCCCCTAAGCCTCTCTCACTTTGTTCTCTTGCTTTTGTTCCTGCTTTCTTTAAGGAAATAGCCAAGTAACACTTTTCGTGCTTTAGTAGGAGGTAAAGAATGTTCCCAAAATGAACATTCTAATTGTCCATTTATCTAGTTCTTGGTACAGTCTCACTTTCTTATCATATTTGAAAGCTGAACTGAAATAGGTATGGATCAATCTTCCTAGGTACAGTATCTGCCAGATGTCTTAGAAAGTTAGCCTTGAAAGGTAAGACAGGTAAGAAAAATCGTGTAAACTCTTATTTTAAAATAGATTCTGTTAAGCTTCTCTTCCATTCAACAAAGCCATGGAATTGCTTACAGATAGTCCTCGACTTACAACAGTTCATTTAGTGACTGTTCAAAGTTACAATGGCACTGAAAAATATGACTTATGACCAGTGGTGGGATTCAGCCAGTTTGCACCACTTCGGGAGAACCGGTTGTTAACTTTCTGAGTAGTTTGGCAAACTGGTTGTTGGAAGAAATCATTAGGGCAGAGAAACGGTTGTTAAATTACTTGAATCCCACCACTGCTTATGACTATTTTTCACCCTTACGACCTTTGCAGCATCCCCATGATCATGTGATCAAAATTAGGATGCTTGGCAACTGACTCATATTTATGACGGTTGTAGTGTCCCAAGGTCATGGAATCCTCTTTTGCAATCTTCTGACAAGCAAAGTCAATGGGGAAGCCAGATGCACTTAACAACCGGGTTAGTAACAAATGCAAACCAAATGTCTCACTTAACAACAGAAATTTTGGACTCAATCATGGTCATAAGTCAAGAACTACCTACCGGTATATTTACAGTGTTCCCAGCATAATAAAGATAGGTTTTCTGGCAAACTACATATATTTTGGTTTAATATTTGTGTAGTATAATATATTTATGTAGTTTGTAAATCATGGTTTATGGTTTAGTATGCTGTGTGAAGCAAACAAATCTTTTTTTTTTTTTAGCAAACCGTAATTTAGAGTGTTGTGTAGTCAACTAATCTACCTCTAAATACATACTTGAATAAGGGTCTGCTATCGTATGTGTGCCTGCTTGCCAGCTTTAACCTGGTATCTGACTGGTTATCGTAGGAACAGAATCCAAGAGTAGATGGGCCTTTGCCTTTGTACAAACCTTTGTAATTATTTACTTGGTAGAATGATTCTCCATATCATTTTGTAAAAAGGACGTAGTGGTGACGTTACTTTCCAGGATGTAACTCCTAGTTACAATGATGTCTACCAAAATTTATAGTGTAATATAATAGCTATGCTGTATATCCGTTTACTTTCATAACATTTCCCAGAATATACGTTATGATTCACATTTAATACTTTCGGTTTTATCTGGTGTAGAATTCTTTTTATGGGTTACGTTTGAACATTCTGTAATTCAGAATCCAAGCATTTTCTTTGTGTGCAGATTCCCAACTTTGCTTCCCTGCATTGCCAACAAAGGTTTTGAGCAACACTAGCTGGGAAAGAATTCTGTCTGACCTGTTGGTGATCTACAACAATGCAGAAAGTTTATTTATCTGGCAAAAGCAACATTTCAGCTGAATGCTAGAGCTGAAAATTGCATCTTGGATAGCTTCCATAGCTTTAAGCACACACACACACACAAACACACACACCACACACACACATTTAATGTATCTTGGTGTGTGTATACACAGAGATAGAGAGGGGGAGGCAGAGAGAGAGAGAGAGTTCTTGAAGCTTAGAATGTTAAAAGCATTTATTTTTATTATCATTCTAAGATTGAGAATCTTGTAAAGCTGGACTTCTGCACACAGGGAACTGGTCTCAAGGAGAGGAGTAGAGGTTGTTGTGGGGCACCCCACAACATTGTGTTGTTTGCTGAATAAGCAGATGGGAGCCACTTCCCTAGCTGAAGCAATCTAAACCAGGAGTGGGCAACTATGGCCCTTTTACAACCTGTAGACTTCAACTCCCAGAATTCCTGAGACAGCCAAGCTGTCTCAGGAATTCTGGGAGTTGAAGTCCACAGGTTGTAAAAGAGCCACAGTTGCCCGCCCCTGATCTAGACAACCTTAATGAGGAGTTTGATTTCCAGCCAAACTCCACACAGAACAGAAAAAGATGCTGACTTTCAATTATCCATTTAGCTTCCCCCTCCCATGCCCACATTCTGTCACTGAACTGATTTCAAAGATACTCAAATGTTTGCTTGTAGAGAATCCTGGGAGGGAGACTCGGCCAAGTAACTGCGACAGGCAATGTTTGAATAAGGAAGAGCCATTTATTACGATTCAGGCCACACAGGCCCCCGAGGGACTTCTTTGGGATCCACATTATATTTCATGATGTTGAAGAAATCACTGCTAATAAAACTGGCATGGAGACTTATAATATTTACAGTAATTCACAGTCTGGAAACTTTGCACTGTTTGAATCACTCCAAGTACTTAATTTATAGCCACACAACTCACAACTGCTGGCTTGGACTTTTGTTTCTCATTATAAGACAGGCCCTGTTCTCGTTTTTGCTAAGGCAAACAGCCAGAATCCGTTATATTACAACTCTATATAATACAGTATGTTTTCTCATGTATTACAAAGCTCCAATTCCTAAGTTTGGGATTACTGTACTCTCAGTAAAGTTCATTTTATTATGGTTCCTAGTGTTACCCTATTTGTAGCTGTAGGTCTTATTGCTGATGTTTGTTGTATGCTTCCTATGGTGAGAAATGAAAAAAGTCGATATTAAGACAAGGAGAAACATGCCGTTGATACTGGCTCTAATAAGCAGCCAGGAGATGCGAACTTTGCATCTGAAACAAGCAAGCTTATTCTAAGCAAAATACAATCAAATAAGTGGGAATTTTCTGGATGCTCATCATTTATTTGTTTGTTTGTTTGTTTGTTTGTTTGTTTGTTTGATTTATATATGCCACCCTTCTCCGGAGACTCAGGGCAGCTTACAATGCATTAAGCAATAGCCTTCATACTTTTGTAAATACCTGCTTAGTAGGGCTTTCGCCCCCCCCCCCCAAGCGGTGTTCTTTTTTTATACAAAGTCAGCTTATTGCCCCTACAATCCAGGTCCTCATTTTAGCTACCTCGAAAGGATGGAAGGCTGAGTCAACCTTGAGCCTGGTGAGATTCGAACTTGCAGTAATTGCAGGCAGCTGGTGTTACTTAACAGCACTTTAATCTGCTGCGCCACCAAGGCTCTTATCATTTGCTATAAAGAAGTCACATCTCCTTCGGGTTGACCAAAAGTTCTTTTTCAAGAGGCAACTGGACTTTCTTGTTTTTCTTTGAAGACACTTTGCTTCTCATCCAAGAAGCTTCTTCAGCTCTGACGGTGGGAAATAGAAGGATTTATATTGGTTGCAGAAAACTGGTCATTTGCATTCCTTTAGAGATTTGTTGAGGCCACTTGGAGGTTTGTCTGTGTCCTCCAGGTCACCTGAGTTGTGCAAATGGGTGTGGAGCCTTCTTGGAATTACTGAAAGGACTGTGTTGTGGAGCTGTGCTTTCTGCAGGATATTTTCTGCCCTGTGTCCCTTCACTGTTGAACACAGGCACAGGGATGCAGCCAGAACACAGTCTGTGCTGGCTGCATCTCAAACTGAAGTGCGAATGGTTCCTGTAGTCTGCAATTTTTCCTGAAATCCGTTCATACTCCCACACCATTCGAAGGGTGTTCATCCCAAAGTGCATAGCTAAATGTCTATGAAGATTCTCAGTCATCCAGGTCATGGTTGTCCCAAAGATGCTTTTCCCAGTTACTTCTTGAAAAAGCACCTTTGGGACAACCATGATCTGGATGACTGAGAATATTCATAGATATCCCTCAGGTTGAGTTTGACTTCTGATAACGACACATCCATGTTGTTTCCCCCCCAATAACATAGCAATAGCACTTAGACTTACATGCCGCTTCACATGGAAGTGATTTGTTCTCATCTTCTTCTGTCTTTCTGTAGCTCTAGGATTGTCTAGGAATCTCTCATCCAAATACTAATCAGGAGCAGGTCTGCTTAATTTTTAAGAATCAACTAAGGTCAATTAAACACTGTACCTGCAGTATATGTTATTTGTTATAGGAAAGGGGAAACCACAGGTGCCCATTGTTCTAAGAAAGGTTTATGCAAGTAGCCCTTGACTTACAACCACTCACTTAGCAATTGTTAGAAGTTATGACAGACCTCTTGAGGCTACAAATCCGGATTTGAAATTTTGACGCTCACCCCTACCCCCAGTCATGTAACCACACTTTGGGCACTCAGCAGTCAGGCCACATTTACAGCTATTTGCAGTGTCCTGTGGTCATGTGACTACAGTTTACAATGGTTTTGCTGAAAACCACATTTATTTCCGGGTTTTGGCAAACCTGCACCCATAGTGAACCATTGTTTCCAATATTTGAGGGGCTGCCACAGAGAAGAGGGGATCAAGCTATTTTCCAAAGCACCCAAAGGCCAGACAAGGAATAATGGATGGAAACTGATCAAGGATTCAACCTAGAAATAGGGAGAAATTTTCTGACAAAGAGAACAATCAACCAATGGAACAGCTTGTCTTCAGAAGTTGTGGGAGCTTCATCACTGGAAGCTTTCAAGAAGAAACTGAACTGTCATTTGTCAAATTGTGTAGGGCCATGACGGCAAACCTATGGCACGCGTGCAACAGGTGGCACGCGGAGCCATATTGGTGGGCACACAAGCGTTGCCCTAGCTGAGTTCCAGCACGCATGCACGTGCTGTCCAGCTGATTTTCGGGCCTTCTGGGCCCCTTCGGGAAGTCAGCAAATGGGCTGTTTCCAGCCTCTGGAGGGCCTCCGAGGGTAGTGGGGTCAGCTGTTTTTGCCCTCCCCAGGCTCCTAGAAACCCTCTGGAGCCTGGAGAGGGTGAAAAACGGGCCTACCGGGCCCACCGTGCCATCACATGCCAAAAGTGGGGGGAGCACGGGGTGGTTACACGCACATGCATGGAGGGGAGGGCACATAGAATTATAAGTGTGGGCACGCACGCAAGCAACCACCTTGCACTCCTCCCACTTTTGGCACGCAATGGCAAAAAGGTTGGCCATCCCTGGTGTAGGGTCTCTTGCTTGGGCAGAGGGTTGAACTAGAAGTCTTGCAAGGTCCCTTCCAACTCTGTTAATCTGAGAATCTGCTTCATTTATTGACCGTGGACATTTGCAGTTAATGCTGCAAAAAAGATCAGGTCGGTCACATAATGATCCAATTTGTGACTGTCATGAGTTATGACCCTGATGGCAGACTCCCTTATTGTTGTAACTTGAGGACTACCTGTATTTAAGTATCCTTCTACCTGCCTGTAGTTCTGATCATGTACATCTAGCTTGTCCTAAAAATGGCTGGAAATCTTTTTGTTTCAGGAAGAGTTCCAAGTCCTTTGAATTCAAAGAAAACATCAAGGATGATTTCCTAATTGTCTTTAGACTTAATTCACTCTTAATAAATGCTAATACAATTATTTTATTTTCTAAGCTTGTGTCATAAAAGCCTGAAGTGAAGGAAAACAGAAGTTGTCAAGTTGTTATTTCTACTGGAAGTTTGCCTAAGAAGTGGGGGTCAGGGGAAATGTGTGTTAAAGAACAGCTCTTAGTTTGAAATCTAGTTATGGTTTAAATATGATGTTCTTTATCTTTGGTTTTGATCAAAACTAAAGTAAATCCAGCCCAGGAACATTCAGTGCTGTTTTTTACATGTACAAATAGCCACAAACGTCGTATTGAAACATAGTATTTTAAGTTGAATATTTTAAAATGAAAATCCTGAATTGATACTTTTACTAGCACACAACAAATGCATTGATTTTCACGCAGAGAAACAAAATTGAATAATTTCATTTTGTTGCTTCAGGGAACCTTAATACTTTCGTTTAAAACAACAGTGCATTTCAAAGCATATTAACTAACTTTTCAGTTTTAGAATTTTAGTATACATTTAGAGTACCTGGACTTGTTCATTTTATTTCAATAACTTCAGTGTTCTGGTTCATTAAATTTTAAACAATTGTTAAGAATGAGTCTGAAAAAAGGTTTTCTTTATTGTTTGCTTTTGCTTGAGCACCAATTTTTAAAAAAAAACTTCAGCAAAACAAGTAACATAATTCAGTGGGGCAAATTCACACATATATTTATAAGGAATCCCATACTATTATCTCTTCCATTTTCAATTTGTGTGAGTGTTAACTCCAATTTTTAATAGAAAAATAAAATGATGAGAGTATAATGTGGATGGGGATACAGATAACCAGAGTTTCATTTCAAAATCAGTACATAGTGAACAAGTACCAATATGAAAGATTTCCAGTACATGTAATCCTCAACTGACAATCATTCATCTAACAACCATTTAAACAAGGCACTGAAAAATGTGACTTATGAATGGCCCTTATACTTATACTATTGTAGTGTCACCACGGTCCCAAAAATCAATTCAGACACTTGGCAATGACATATATTTATGAAGGTTGCAGCATTCCAGGATCACCTGACTGCCATTTCTGATCTTCCGAGGAGCCTTCTGACAAGCTAAGTCATGGTGGAAGCCAGTTTTGCTTAATGACATTGTGATTTGCTTAACAACCATAGCAAAAATGGTTGTTAAATCTGGCTTACTTAATTAAAATACTTAATGACTGCATAGTTTAGTGATGGAATTGTGGTCGTTAACTTGAGGACTACCTGTATTTTCAACTTTCAACCTTTTTCAACTTCCCTTGGGGCTCCGGTTGACCCCTGACCTTTGCACCTTCCGCCGTGAATTGAAAACCTGGCTATTTATGGCCTTCTGCCACCAATTGCCTCCCACCGGCCAGTTCGCTCCCATAGAGCAGGCTTCCTCAGGGTGCCGTCAGCCAGACAATGCCGGCTGGCGACCCTCAGGGGGAGAGCCTTCTCTGTGGTGGCACCTACCCTCTGGAACGATCTACCCCCAGAGATACGAGTGATCCCAGACCTCCGGACTTTTTGTCGGGCCCTGAAAACACACCTTTTTCAGTTAGCCGGGCTGGCCTGATTTTATTTGGTTTTAAAATTTGACATGGATTTTAAATTGGAATTTTAATCTATATGGGCCAAATTTTATATAATTTATTTTAAATAATTAGTTTTAACTTTTTTGTATAATTGTTTTATTATGGCTGTTTACCGCCCTGAGTCCAAAAGGAGAAGGGCGGTATAAAAGTTTAATTAATTAAATAAATAAATAAATTTATGTCCCCTGGCCTGGACTGATGGGGTAGTATATTTTAAATTTTTTAAAAAAACTTTTTTTATATTTTTGTGTATATTTGTTGTTTTTAATAGTCGCTTGGTCGCTTGTCTTTGTGAGCCGCCCTGAGTCCTTGGAGATAGGGCGGCATACAAATTTTATAAAATAAATAAATAAATAAATAAATAAATAAATAAATAAATAAATAAA
>WNWU01000002.1:49696130-49763719 GCA_012654045.1 Ptyas mucosa
AAATAAATAAATAAATAAATAAATAAATAAATAAATAAATAAATAAATAAATTTTCAAGCGTATGGAATCTTTTAAAAAAAAACTTCTAAAAATATTCCAGGTAGCTGGCAAAATATTTCAATTTAAGACACAAATCTACAATTATAGAGATATACTGCAGGTACCAAAATATAGGAAGAACAAACTCACTCAAGAAAAGTTTCTCCAATGTAGGGAAAAGAAGATTAGGATACTTACCTATTTTATGGTACAGATTTCTGGCCTGGCTTTTTTTTTTTTTTTTGGTGGTTATTTTTTTAAAAAATAGAAACATCTGTAGAAAAAAAAATGCTGAACTGTTAAGATGTAGAGGGATTGAGTTGATTTTTTAAAAGTTCAAAGTGGCCAGTGCTGTTTTATCTTGTATTTTTAAATGGTAAAAAATATCCCACATAATTGTAAAGCGTAGCGGGGTTTTTTTGTGTGGAAAATATGGTTTTGCTCAGATTTTTCCAAGAATAAAAATTCATTCTGGGAAGCATCAGACAAGCCACTTTGCAAAGAATCCATGATTCTATGAGCTCATGGGACATTTAATAGAAGCCTTGGCTACCTTGGGTGTATAAAAGCAAATGTTGGCCAAGTTTAGAATGACATAGAAATACAGGGTTGACAGGGATCTTGGAAGTCTTCTTGAGTTTGAGTAGGAGACCTTATTCCATTCCAGACAAATGGTTTTCCATTTTCTTCTTGAAAACCTCCAGTGATGACGCACCCACAACTTCTGGAAGCAAGCTGTTCCAGTGGTTAATTGTTCTTACTGTCAGGATATTTCTTCTTAGTCGTAGTTGGATCTCTCTTTAATGATCCTCTGTCAGTTATCCTGGCCTCGGGTGCTTTGGAGAATAGGCCAACACCCTGTTCTTTGCATCAGAAATACTGGAAGACTGCTATCATGTCACTTCTTTCCGCCTAGTGTGTGTGGTCCACACTGCTAGGAAATGTTCAAATTCATTTCCTGTAGATCACATGGTAAAATTCATGTTAATCCCAGCATCACTATTTCTTAAGTAGGGTCTATCTATTGACAAGCTTCCATTCTTGCTTAAAAGCATTAAGAAGGTGAACAGGGACAGCAACCTCAATAAGATAAAACAGCCTTCCCCAAATTAGGGGTCTAGGAGAATTTAATCTCACGTCTGGAGGATGTCAAACAGGAGAACAGTGACCATGAAGAACGTCATACCTGCTGGAATATCTAGATCTGTTTCAAATTTTTTTGTGTGTGGCCAGAGCTTGGGAAGGCTTCTCAGCACTCAGTAAGTGGCATTTGCAGACATTGATGATTGATCTATACTTAGAAAGGTTATGCTGCTTGGCAAGAAATGCAAGCAGGATCTGTCTGCCAAAGTCTGAATAAAAATGATGCAGCCCATTTAGAAGATAACCAAATTACACTAAGGATAATTTCTTATAGAGGAATTCAGATAATTGCCTTGGAGAATAGGAACTTGTAAATTGTCGTTATTGCCATTGTATTTTATTAAGATAATAGTATGGGCCGTAGTCTTAAATATACTTCATAGGGATGAGATGAGGGATGCGGTGGCTCAGTGGCTAAGATGCTGAGCTTGTCAATCGAAAGATCGGCAGTTCAATGGTTCAAATCCCTAGTGCCGTATAACGGGGTGAGCTCCTGTTACTTGTCCCAGCTTCTGCCAACCTAGCAATTCGAAAGCACGTAAAAAATGCAAGTAGAAAAATAAGGACCACCTTTGGTGGGAAGATAACAGCGTTCTGTGCACCTTTGGTGTTTAGCCATGCTGGCCACATGACCACGGAGACGTCTTTTGACAGCACTGGCTCTTCGACAGAGATGAGCACCGCCCCCTAGAGTCGGGAACGACTAGCACATATATAGGAGGGAAATCTTTACCTTTATCTTTTAGGGGTGAGAGCTAAATAAGATCCATGAGAAATGGACCTTGAATGAGGTTTATATATTTATCAAATTTAGAGAGCTGCCCACGTTCATAAGACTTAAGGTGGCATGCAACATTAAAAACAGTAGAAGCCATAATGATAAGTATTGTCGTCATTATTACTTGAGAAAATACCTTGACCCAGTTACAACTATCTGTCCCATCAGGTCTGGTGGAAGAGCCATATTACTATTACAATGCGTCATCTGATGAGACACAACAAGAGAGCCTTTGTTGCCTCAGCACACATCCTTTGAAACTTCACTCCCTGAAGTTAGATGGGCCCTAATCTTGACTCTAATGACATGGTTGTACCAACCTGCCAGGGTATCCAGTTATTGTCCAGAGCCTACCAGATGGAGGCACTTGGGGGTTCAGTTGTCTGCTTTTCCTATTTTTTGGTTGTAATTTGGGGATTTCATTGGATTTTAATTGCTTTTTAAAGTGCTTGTTGTGTTTTACTGAAGCGCTTTAAAACATGTTAATCCCAGCATCATTATTTCTTAGGTGGTCCTTCTATTGGTAAGCTTTTTTTAAAGCGTTTATTGTATTTTACTGAATAAAATAGAGGTGAAGACACTCGCCTCCCACTCGGAAGGTTGAGAGTTCAATTCTAGGCAGATGTTTCTCTATCAGGGCTCAAACAGAAAATATCTCCTGTGAACTATGTGTAGGCATCAGGAAAGGCATCCAGCCAGTAAACGCTCAGCTCTATTCAGTCACCCCGACTCCAAGGGTTTACAGGGTTGTAAAAAGAAAACAAAATGTATTTTACTGAATCTCGTTTTGTTTATTGGTTATGTTATTTAGTTGTTTTTAAAAATGTAATCTAACAGAATTATAAACATGAAATGGGCAACTATACAAATTGAATGAATAAATGAATAAATGAATTGTATTGTTACTTAATTATATTGTTAATAAGGGAACTTTTTTTTTTTAATTTTATTTATGTGCCGCCCTTCTCCGGAGACTGAGAGAAGCTTACAATGTGTTAAGCAATAGCCTTCATACTTTTGTATATTTTATACAAAGTCAGCTTATTGCCCCCACAATCTGGGTCCTCATTTTACCCACCTTAGAAAGATGGAAGGCTGAGTCGACCTTGAGCCTGGTGGGATTTGAACTTGCAGTAATTGCAGGCAGCTGGATGTTAAATGTTGCCTTAGTAGGAGGCATTAGCCTCCTACGCCATTCAGGTTCCTCTTTTATCCTACTGTAGGGATTTGTTAATTTATATCAAGGTCTTTGTTAATTTGTTAATTTATATTGAAGTAATTCAGGATAAAAAATATCTTTTACTGAATAAAATAGAGGTGAAGCCACCCACCTCCCACTCAGAAGGTTGAGAGTTCAATTCTAGGCAGTTGTTTCTCTATCAGGGCTCAAACAGAAAATATCTGCTATGAACTATATGACTTTCCTTAGAATTCATCTACAGTTGTTGGCTAGATCCCAAGGCACCTAATTTTGCACCTGAATTTATTGAGTGGGGGGGAGGGAATATAACTATTTTCGAAGCTGTGAAGCATCTTCCATTCATACACCAGTTCTAATAATATATAATTTATATACACAATGGAGAACGGGAACATAAATTTTACAGCTACAACACAGCACAACTTTAAAAAGAGACTTCTTTTTCCAGCTTCTGATGCTTATATCATGTTTCTTGATTATGTATTCTGGAGTCTTAAAAGCTCGTCCATTCTTTTGTGGCATTCTGGTTCATTCTGATTTTTTTATAAATGGTTATATAACCCACTAGAAACAGGCTGAAATATGGAATAGTGGCGTATATATTTTGAAACATTCACAGTTTTAACAGCTTCATAAATATTTACTCAATATTTCATTTAAGTAGACCTTTCCTTTTATAGATTTCTTTATAACTGTTAACAATGTAGATTTCTGCTACTCTTTACATTTAACTTAACAAACCTATGGCTTTAGTTGTATAGTGCTTCAGTAATACAAAAGTGCAATTCTGCATGTTATTTGCTCAGTAGTTGTAAACATTTTTATTGCAGTACTTGTACTGTTATATATAGGATGAAGAAAATTGCTGCACTAACCCTGTTTCATCTTATCTTCAATTCAGCATGCACAGAACTCTTAAAATATTTGAACTTGGCTATTAATATATAGTTGAGCAAATAAAATTTAGTAAATTTGCTCTGGCAGCAAGTTCTGTTGTTGTTAATAACTGATACATACATTTGATTTATTTTTCTTTTGTGCCCAAAAGCTAATAGCATTGTTGGCTTGCACAAATTGTAGCTTTTTCATTAAGCCTGTAGTCATACAAACACTTAATGGACTTCGAATCCTGATGAATCTAGTAGATTTGCTTCTGAGCATTTATGCATATTATTACATTGTAACAGTGGTGGGTTTCAAAAAATTTTACTATCGGTTCTGTGGGTATGACTTGGTGGGCATGGCATGGCTTGGTGGGCGTGGCTTGGTGGGCGTGGCTTGGTGGGGTGGCAGGGGAAGGATACTGTAAAATCTCCATTCCCACCCCACTCCAGGGGAAGGATACTGCAAAATCCCCATTTCCTCCCAATCAGCTGGGACTTGGGAGACAGAGAATAGATGGGGGCAGGGCCAGTCAGAATTTTTACTACTGGTTCTCCAAACTATTCAAAATTTCCGCTACCGGTTCCCCAGAACTGGTTAGAAGCTGCTGAAACCCACCTCTGCATTGTAACATTATACTTTTTATATAACAAACAAGGGGGAAGTGTTTCAATATTTTACTGAAATATATCTCATGTTATGTGCAATGTATAACACATACAGTAGAGTGAATCGTGGCTGTTTGGTAATCATCCAGTGTGGATGTTTAATTAAAAATATGATCCGGTTCTGTTTTTGCTAAAAATATGCACCTTTTTAGCATGTTAAAAAGAAAAGAGCTATTTTAAAAAATCCCACTTGTTAAGAAACAAAACCTGTTCTTTGAATTCATGATCGTAGTATAAAATCCTAGCTTTGCATCACCAGTCACAGTAATGGAGGAAGAAATAGAAGTTTAACATTATTTGTAAAGTTTGTAAAGTGATGGCAAAACTCACCAGTCTTGCTTTCTGTTACTCAATGCTAAGGGAGTCAAACAATGCCTGAAACTGTTACAGTTTAATTAACTGGAAGTTAATTTATACAAAAACACCAATACCAGTTCAAGAGAAGGGAGGGGGGAATTTTCCATTTCCTTTGACCTCCTATGTACAAACAGTGTCTGTCAGATTATTATTTTTTTCCCCTCTGTCCTCAATTAATTAAATATAGGTCGATGTAGAACTTCCAGGATGAACTGAGAGTGACTCATTTTTTTCAAACAGGAAGGCCAGATATGGCTTCAAACTTTATAGAGTGTTGTACTGTAGGCTCCTAAAGCCCAAACATTACTTAAAGTACTGGTCTTTGTTTGATTTGGGATTACCAACACTTGATAAAAGTGACATAGTGTAAGAATTGGCTTGATGTATCTGAGTCCAATCAGTGAAGTACCAGTAGTAGACAAGAAGTCACAGGAATTGTTTATCTTATTTTCTAAACATTGGAGTCCGTTCTGTGTTTATGAAATATCTCTTGGAATTATCCAGTGGTATTCTAGATGACAAGTATAGAAGTTCCATTTTAAAAAATCCCTATTAGATTTGAGGATGGTGCAATCAAACATGTATCTCATGATATTTTAAAACTTTTTGATCTAGTAGCCATTATCAATATATGTGGTTCCATGATATACTCTATATAAAGCTGACCTTTTCATTGGTTTTCCTTAAGTCTGTATCCAGTCAACGTAATTGGATAGCCTCAAATTCTCCTATTGGACAGATGGGCATGAAGAAAGAAGGATGCTGTTCAAAAATGTTGTTAATCAGAGCTAAAATTCAGGGTCACTGAATTGCTTAGTTCATTAGAGCAAAAGGTGATTCAGAATCTTTAAAAAAATACTTTACTGAGTTGAACACAAATTGTATAATTCTAGCGGATATCTAGGAAAAGTGCATACTGAGTAGGAATCACCAAGCATGTTAAAAATTCTTAGCTTAAAAGAAGTTTTTAAAAAGAGACCAAAAATGCCTCGGGGTTAATAGGTTTTGCTAGAAAGAAAGCTAAAGAGTTTAAGTTTTTCAGTTTCTCATGTTCTCATTCTGCCATTTCTTTCCTCCATAGCATAACTGAAGCTTCGCCTTGAAGCAGGGATGAAATGCTCCTGGTTCAGACCGGATCGCCCGATCCAGTAACAATGGAGGCGGGTGGTTCGGAGAACCAGTAGCAAAAATCCCTGGCAACCCCATGCCCAGCTGAGCCGCACAATCATCAGAGGCTTTTTTGTTTTACTTTTAAAAGCATTTTTTCTACAACCTCTTCGGACGAAAAAATGCTTTTAAAAGAAAAAAAGTTGGCCACGCTCATCCAGTCACATTACCCACCACCACCAAGCCACGCCCACAGAACCGGTAGTAACAAATTTTAGATTTCACCACTCCTTGAAGCTTAGATATACTGTAGGTAGCCCTCACTTACTGACCACAATTGAAACCAGCAGTTATCTTGCTAAGCAACATAATCAACAAGTGAAACATCACTTGATTGCACTTGACTTATGACATCAATTCTGCCTTGGTAATGAAGCAAACCAGCTGCAGTCATTAAGTGTGATATCATGGGACCAGGACTTGCAAGCTCTTGCAGTTGCCATATTGCGTGGTCAACTGTAAAGGTCGCAAATGGCAATCACATGACTGCAGGACGTTGCGACTGTTTTAAATATGTGCCAGTTTCCAAGCATCTGAATAACCCAAATCAAGATCTCCAAGGACCCTTCCAACTCTGTTGTTCTGTAATTCTGTTATCACGATCACATGACTGCAATGCTATGGCCACAAGTTCAGGGACTGGTCATAGATCACCCTTTTCAGCACCTTCCTAAATTTAAATTTGTCACTGAACACACTGTCAGTAAATGAGAACTACTTATATTTTTTCCTTCCCCCGTGTTCTAAGTGACTGCAGAGACATATAAATATATATGTAAACATACACGTATACTTTCTTGTGTAATACTTTCCGCATGGACTCATTAATACTTTCAGTATGTACTCATTAGATACCCTTAATGAATTGATTTATGCTCATTTTTGTACTATAGGGAAATAAATACATACACGTTTTGTTATATAATTCTATGAAATGAACAAAACTTGTACTTTTTTGCTAGTATATGCAAGCCAGTATAGAATGTTATCCTTGGACTGAAATTCATTCCATCCTCTCACTTGGGAAATATGGGGAAAGCAGTGATAAATGTGTGCAAATATGGAAAAATATCACTCTTTTTCCCAGTTGATACAGTTTTATGTGCATTCTGCTTATAAAAGGTGAATTGCAGTTAACATAATTTATAGCTCTTATCTGTGTGAAACTTACCATATCCTGTCTACAAATTGATCAGAGTGATTGGGCTGGATTCAAACCATTTTTAAGGTTACTGTCTGAATCAACAGCAGAAATATTTACAGGCAATTCCTTTACCCACCTTTAATTAATGCTTTGGCTTCTGGATAAAGTTCTTCATAATTTTTGAATGAGGAGATCCAGCTGTCATTTGGTACAGAGGTGAATAGATAAGCTGCAGGGAAGGTCTCAAATGCCGTTTCACCACCTATTTTGAGAGTGCTGTTTGTAAATGTAAACCCTATTATAGGTAAGAATGAATTTTGAAATTACTGTTTTGTATAAAAAGATACCAATACATTCTTCTGGGTATCATTAAGAGAGAATATCATGAATAGATGTTTCAGCAGAGGAGCTGTTAAAGTTGATAGGTGACATCAAGTAACTTTTATTTGCTAGAAGGGGTGTAAAGTTTTAAAACAATTAACTTACACAATTTGTCCATTAAAACTTTGTTTAAAATCCTCCTGTCTAATTATCAATGAATAATGCATATTCAGGATTGTGCCTGGGTACATATTTTACAGACCAAGTTTTTAAATAGCCGTAGCTTAATGATAGAGTGCATGTTTTGCGTATAGAAGGTCTTGGCATCTCCAGATTGCAAAATTATTGTATGAAACTCTGGAGAACCTCTGTAAACAGTACTGAACATGATGGGCTGGCTTGGTATTCAACAGTATTCCATGTTCCTATTATGTTTACTTAAGGACATTTTATGCTCTATGTAGCCAGATTTATATGCAGCCAGAAAGATGGAATGCAGAATGTGTGTGTATTTTTTTTTTTTACTGCTGCTGTTTTAAAGAAAGGAAACAGGTTTAATAGAGTCGCTTACTAGTAAGTTCTCTTGTTTCTTACATCCTGATCTAATGTATTCATAATTTACAGATTTGTTCTATAAATAAAAGCAACATAACGGAAGTATAAAATACATTGATATTCATTAAAACATACTAAAGGTAAAGGTCCCCTTAAAGAACTGAGGAGTATTTAAGCAATATGGTCTCTAATACAGCCTTCCTCAGTATTAAGATAAAGGTAAAGATTCCCCTTGCACATATGTGCTAGTCATTCCTGACTCTAGGGGGCGGTGCTCATCTCTGTTTCAAAGTCAAAGAGCCAGTGCTGTCCGGAGATGTCTCCGTGGTCATGTGACCGGCATGACTAAATGCCAAAGGCGCACGGAACACTGTTACTTCCCACCAAAGGTGGTCCCTATTTTTCTACTTGCATTTTTTACGTGCTTTTGAACTGCTAGGTTGGCAGAAGCTGGGACAAGTAACGGGAACTCACCCCGTTACACGGCACTAGGGATACAAATTACTGAACTGCCAACCTTTCGATCGACAAGCTCAGCATCTTAGCCACTGAGCCACCGTGTCCCCTTACCTTAAAACATATTACTATTCTGGAAATAATGATAGATTAGCCCATCTACTTGCATTTGCATGTTTTTGAACTGCTAAATGAGCAGGAGGTGGGACAAATAACGGGAACTCGCCCCATTGCCCAACACTCGAGTCTCAAACATGGGCTGTCAATTTTCTGGCCAACAAGACCAGTATCTTCTTAACCTTTGAGCCAACATGTCTTCCCCCTCCTTTTTTTTTTTTTTAATGTACTGGCCATCTAATACTTTGACTTGCCGTTTCTTTTCTTTTCCTTATCTGATCTTTCTTATAAACCAGTTTGGTCTCCAATATTCCACATAACTTCATAGTTTATTAGCTTCAGTGCATCTTCTTCGCTGTCCTTCAGGTATTCTTCCAATACTCTTTTTTCTTCTTTAATTTTCTGGTGTACTTGCAACAATTCCATTCCCATCTAGTTTCCTTGGTAAATAGAGTCTGTCGAGCTGCTGCGTGAATGAAGAGCCCAATTCACCATCATTATTTTTCTGGTCTTCTATACAGGAGTTGTAGCTCTGCTTAAATGCAATCCAATATTCCAATTATGTATCTTATGACTGGGATTGCTCAGGTGTTATGATATTTGAAGATTATGATATTTCCTCCTCTGAATTTGGACTTTAAGATCTTCTTCACTCTTCCAATACATCTATAAATAAAAAGTTGATATTATTATTATTATTATTATTATTATTATTATTATTATTATTAATTTATTTATTTAATTTGTATACCGCCCTTCTCCAGCTGGACTCAGGGTGGTGAACAGCCAAAATAAAAACAGAGCATACAAAATTAAAAGACAATTTAAAATAATTAAATAGTTTTGGCCCACAATTTAAAACAACCAAGTTAAAGCCAATTTATAATTTAAAACCAGAACAACAGGGTCAAGCCAGGCCGGCTAAATGAAATAAATGTGTTTTCAGGGCTCGTCAGAAAGCCCGGAGGTCAGGTATCATGCGTCTCTCTGGGGGTAGGTCATTCCACAGGGCGGGTGCCGCTACAGAAAAGGCTCTCCCTCTGGGGGTCGCCAGCCGGCATTGTCTGGCGGACGGCACCCTAAGGAGGCCCTCTCTGTGCGAACGTACTGGTCGGTGGGAGGCTATTGGCGGCATTATAACTTTATTAGGAATCTTACTCTACCGAAAGAAGTTAAAAGCCACCTTTGGTTTATTTTATTTTCTTCCCTCACCTCACTACCTCTATCCAAGTCTCTTGTTCTTCAGAAAACTGATCTATGATTGTACTAAGAGTTTGATTTGAAAACAAAGTTGGAGAAGGTGCTTTCTAAATAGCATTGAAGTTAACAAATAATATAAATAGAACTTGAAACTGCATCATATATGAGTACAGTTCACTGTTGTGTTGCTTTCATTCATCAGTACAATTTGCTACCCCTGTGACCTGAGAATTTCATAAAGGAAATACTAGTACAAATGCTCAAGCAATATCCAATCCAAATGCTAATTGTTTCAGTGTGAACGTGTTCCTTGTTGTTTTTGACTTCCATCTAGTGGAGACTGTATTGTATTGCAACAAATGTTTCATTTACAAATGTTCCAAATGTAGTTTCTCAATCCAAATCTGTTAATTCAGAACTAACAGCAAGATTGCCCAGGGTTTGATTTAGGAAGGAACACATCTCATCTCTTATTAAGATTTCAGAATTTTATTTATTATACAGTGCTATGAGCTGTTTGATTCTTTATTATATTCTATCAAAGTCAAACTATAATCTGGATCCTGGACAGCATGGCAGGAACATCGAAATATTTTGTCGTGTTGATTTGGGTCAAGAAGAAATCCTTAGAGAGCACTAAAGGCTTTAGCAGCTTGTCAATAACTAGGAAAAGGACCAGCCAAGCCCAGCACCAGAAGATTCAAAGCTGACATGGAGAAGGACTTAGATGGGTAGCAATAATAGTAAGGGGATGTTTGCCTATCAGAACTGGGCTTTATTTGAACTACTGTAGAGTTATCATCACATCAAGTGAGCAGTTCTGGTTATTCAGACAGATTATCTAAGCCAGGGGTGTCAAACTCAAGGCCCGGGGGCCAGATCTGGCCCACGGGGTGCTTAGATTTGGCCCGCAGGGCCACCCTGGAAACAGCCAAGGACTGGCCCATGGTGCCTCTGCCAACAAAAATAGAGTTCGGGAGGGCCGCACGTGGCCCTCGCGAGCTCCATTTTTGCTGGCAGAGGGTTGCAGGAGGTCATCATAGCCAGTTGACCAAAACAGAGCTCAGGAGCCTGTTTTTGCTGGCAGAGCACTCGGGCCACCCCCGGCGCCCCCAACACGAGTGATGTTGAGCTGGCCACACCTACTCTGGCTACGCCCTCCCCTGGCCCCCGAGGTCAAACACAACCCGGATGCGGCCCTCAATGAAATCTAGCACCCCTGATCTAAGCTAATAGAAAGCAGCTTCTGTGCATAAGTCCTGCATGCCTTCACTGATTGTGTAGAGGTCTCCAAATTTGCATTCCTATCTTTTGGAATTGAAATGTTTCCAGATGGTTGCCTCTGAGCAATACCCACTCAAATATATTAGGCAGCCCTTTTCTCTTTTCCCACTTGAAAAGTGTTCTGTTGGAAGAAAAAAAAATAATGGCAAAAATAGATGTGAGAAGATAATGAGTTAGAAAGGGTAGACAGTATTGTCTTCTGGGCTCATAACAAAAGTCCAGGACTGAAGCAGGACAGTTGCACAATAAAACATCACCTAAAAATGATCTTAATTCTCAAAAATAGCAGTTAAAATGGTATTCCTTTTTCTCCTCAGTCTGAACTTAAAAATGGGTCAGAAAGTATAGAGCTTTTTAAATTTTTCTGTGGTGCTAGAAAGAATTGCTGTCATAATGATAAATTGTGTTGATGCTCATTGAATCTTGCAGCTGCTGGGACTTTGTGTTATGATATGGAAAATAGCAGGATAAAGTTGTGCAAATCAGTCAGGAGACAGGTTGAGCATCATGGGTTTTATGAGTAGGATTGGGTTTGCAGACTGTTCCATAATGCTGTAATTAATGAAGAAAGGCATTTATCTAGGCTAATCTCTGATATATAAATGTTATATGTAAAGACAATATTCTTTTTTAGGGAATGGAAACTTTCCACTGAATTAAAAAAAAACAAGACTGGTTTCAAAATTTCAAAGTTTGACACATTTATCCAGTGCAAAAAAAGTAAAATCAAGGCTATAGGAACCAACAACTTTGAAATTTTGAAACTAGTCTTTTTTTTTTTAACAACTTACAAAAATCTTGCAATCGGGCCAGTGAGATAACTGTAACCACGCATTTAAGCCAAATTTACTTCTTTCCACATTAAAATTTGTGGAGAAGAAAATTATTTTGTTTTCTCCTGTATTCTCCTGCTATTTCCTTTTATTATTATTTTCCCCCTTGCTTTAACTTCTTTATCCATTTGAAAACTAGCTTCAGAGAAGGAAGAAGTTTTATATAGCTAAAATATTCCTCCAATTTTCTAATCTTGTGCTCTCTGGATGTACTGGGTTTAATCTCCCATCACGCCCGACCACAAGATGGAAATCTTGAAGTTGAACCAAATATCACCAAGTCAGTCAAGGTTGTCCTTGGTATTAATTGTGCGGGGTTGCTTAGGTGTTACATTGCCTTAAATATATTCTTATTTCTTTGCAGTTTCGACGTAGACAATGGCACCTCATCGGGACGGAGTCCCTTGGATCCCATGACAAGCCCTGGATCAGGGCTAATTCTCCAGGCAAATTTTGTTCACAGTCAACGCAGAGAATCCTTTCTCTACCGATCAGATAGCGACTATGATCTGTCACCAAAGTCTATGTCCAGGAACTCCTCTATTGCCAGTGATATGTAAGTATTTGGAGCCTTTGCAATCAGGTTTTTTTTTCCAAAGGAGAGAATAGTTAATATGTAGAAAATGTAAGGCATTAGAATTCATGAATGGAAATTTCACAGAAGCACATTTAAATTGTGTATTTGGAGAATATTAACAATAAGAATTGTTGAATTATGAAACAGGTTTTAAAGGTCATAGATTATGACCCACAGAAAGTAAAATAACTGATAACTTCGTTGTAGGAATTCTGTTGCAACCTCTTCAGGAGGCAAGAAAATTCTTTACTGCAATTTTATTAGATAGTCAGGATTTGATGTTGACAAGATCTTCTGGTTGGGTTACCATGTTATTTTAATTAAAATAATTAGACTTTTTGAATCTGCCTAAGCTTCCTTATTTTCAACATAGCTAATACAACTTTACTAAATATAAAGTGAGATTTTATATTGACCAGTGTCAAATCATGTTGATAGCTCATGAGCAAATAATAGCAAAAATAAACCAATTCCTTTTGTACAGAAAAGTAAAAGAAAACTGCATGAATTTTCTTTCACTTCTTTTGAGGCAGTATCATATTTTTACAGATTACCTTAGATCTTTACCCTATTGGCTATTAAGTTCTCTTTTGGGGTAATTTCCTTGAAGCCTCTTCCCATTTTGCATAGATACCCAGTTCTCTTTCTACTCCCCCTTTAAAACAATAGTTGCTTTTGGATTCCTTGTTGCTAAGATTTTGTGGAAGACTGATCCCCAAGTACCTCTAGTTTGCTTTCTAAACTCCATATTTAATTTTGAACACTTAGTATTGGACTTCTTTTTTAGCTGCCTCCCAAATATGTTTTTCCCTCTTTCCCCCCCTCCCCCGCTTCCTTTTTTGATCCATTTCCTTCTCCTTCTTCTTTACTTTTCCGTTTTACACACTCAAGTTGACATTGTAACAATAATGTTTTGCCAGGTAGAACACTGTATTCAAAAGAAGAAAATATAACACCCGCAGATACTTCCTGCAATATCTCATGCTTCACCCATGCATTATTTGTTTTATACTCTTTTAATTAAATAATCATTCTGAAATTTGGATGCTCAGTTGGAATTCATTGGAAATGTGTCATGGACTCATAAAAAAAAAAGTTAAACTGTAGACAGGAGCCGGAAAGTGCATCCCAGAATGCTAGAGCTAATAGCGTGAACTAGTTTTGCAACTAGCCCAAGGCACTATATGGCCTTTTTTTTTTGTTTTTTTGAGTAGGGAAATTTTCTGTGGCGTATGTTGAACTGACCTTGGCTGATCTTTAAAATTAAGCAGTCAGATCTGGTTTGCATTTGGAAAAGAACCTCAGAGGAATTCCATGGCTGTAGGCTAGAAAAAAAGTTGAGGAAAAGTTTCCTGGAAGAAGGCTGTGGCAGATGATTTCTGAATTGCTGCCAGAAAACTACATAGAGATGGCTATGAATTCATCAGAATCCAGATCAAAATGAAGATGTTTGCTTCTTACCTCATGGCAGCCATTGCTAAGAGTGCCATGCAATGTTGCCCACTTACTCAATGTTTCACCAGGTTCAAATCTTTTACTTGACTGTGTATTGACTATGAATTAAGCATATATATGAATAAGAATTTTTTTTTAATTTTAAAAATCTTGATTTTGCTTACTTGATACATTCATTTCCATAAACACACATGCACAAACGCACAAGTTTAGAAACAGAAGCTTGTATAGATACGGAAAATGGAGAAAATGGAGGGGGGGAACCCTTCTTTTGAGCTAAGAAGTTTGCTAATAATGG
The DNA here is from genome assembly GCA_012654045.1 of Ptyas mucosa. Taxonomy (NCBI): domain Eukaryota; kingdom Metazoa; phylum Chordata; class Lepidosauria; order Squamata; family Colubridae; genus Ptyas; species Ptyas mucosa. The sequence goes on from WNWU01000002.1 coordinate 49,710,607, forward strand.
CTGAATGAGGTTTTTCCTGTCTTCTTCAGTTATAGCCTTAAAGCAGCATTCACACACATTAAAGATGCCAAGGTTGAGAACGCTGCCTTAAAGAATAATAACCTTTTCCCATATTTAGAAATTTGCTAAGGTTGACATTCTTTCTTTCTGTTTAATGCAATGCATTTGACATTTGCTTTATCTCCAAAATGCTCATTATTTCCTGAGTGGTTAGCAAAATCTGAAGTGGTTTGCTAAGTAAAATAGAAAACTCTTTTTTACTTGGTTTAAATTTGATTCACTATGGGAAAAAAAGAATGGAGCCATTTTTATCTACCTACAACTCCTGTTATGTACAGGACAAAAATAAATTTGGCAGTAGATTATATAAGAGCCGTGCTGGCACAGTGGTTAAAATGCAGTACTGCAGGCTACATCCGCTGACTGCCGCCTGCCAGCAATTCGGCAGTTCGAGTCTCACCAGTGGTTGACTCATCCTTCCATCCTTCCGAGATGGGTAAAATGAGAACCCAGATTATTGGGGGCAATATGCTGACTCTGTAAACCACCAAGAGAGAGCTGTAAAGCATTGTGAAGCAGTATATAAGTCTAAGTGCTATTACTATACCAATATATCTAGTAAGGAATCAGATTCAACTGCTTTTAAATTTGAACAAGTTAAACCCTCAGACCTTAAGGAATAACATTTACAGTGAAATATTTCAATTTTTTTCCTAAGTTGATCACATTAATAATTAATTTGAGCAAACGTTTCAGTAAACGCTTAACATTTTTGTAGCAAGGAGAAGCTGGCCCTTTAAATAACAATCCGGCCATAGGTGATGAGAGGGAATCATGTGACCCCTGAGAACCAATAGAGGAAAAGCAGAGGTTTTATTTTTTTTGGCAGGAAGAGTTGGCATATTTTGCAGTTGGCTGGAATCCCAGATAAGGGAGGTTACTTCAGGAAAGACTAGAAAACTCAGGAGTTGTTTTGTTGTAGGCTAGAAACACATTACGGTTTTTCTATATTTTATTTTATGAGGTTTTTTTAATTGTACGTTGCATGTCTGGAACTTTATCTTTCTTTGACATCTTGATTTTAGCTTGATTTTTTTTTAATGAATTCTGGAGTTGACTGGCTACCTTCTAGCACCAGCCTTATATTTGCTAAGCAAATTATTTGCAAACATTTGTTGGCTTTCCCTTCCTGTAATTTACTTAGACCTAGGTTTGGGTGAGGATTTCCCCTTAAATCCTCTCCTGTGGGGAACACAGTTTATAGCGAAGAAGTTATGGCAGCAAAGGGACCAACTTTTTGTCACTATTAACCTCCAAGCACATATTACTTAGAGAACCAAAGCATCACAGAAGAAGGGTCCATGGAGATTTTCAGTCATCCAGGTCATGGTTATCCCAAGGATGTTTTTTCAAGAGGCAACTGGACTTCCTTTGTTTTTCCTTGAAGACATTTTGCCTCTCTTATAGATAAACAGAGTTGGAAGGGACCTTATAGGTCATCTAGTCCATCCCCTGCTCAAGCAGGAGACCCTACACCATTTCTGACAAATGGCAGTCCAATCTTTTCTTGAAAGTCTCAAGTGATGAAGCTCCCACAACTTCCGAAGGCAAGCTATTCCATTGGTTGATTGTTCTCACTGTCAGAAAGTTCCTGCTCATTTCTAAATTGAATCTCTCCTTGGTCAGTTTCCATCCATTATTCCTTGTCTGGCCTTCAGGTGCTTTGGAAAATAGCTTGACCCCCTCCTCTCTGTGGCAGCCCCTCGAGTATTGGAACACTGCTATCATGTCTCCCCCGGTCCTTCTCTTGACTAGCCATATTCTCATCCAAGGAGCTTCTTCAGTTCTGACTCTGACGCAGTCATAACCAAAGAAACTTCTTGGATGAGAAGTAAAATGTCTTCAAGGGAAAATAAAGAAAGTTCAGCTGCCTCTTGAAAAAGCACCTTTGGGACACTGAGAAAGGGGCTTCTTTGACTCTGAGGGCATCTTCATTATTACAATGTTGTACTGCTTTTTCAGTAATTCTAGTTTTTCTTTACCTTGTTATGGTGATTATAGTGTTAGACAAGCTTCTGTAGCATGTTTCTGCCTGCTTAATACAAAGAGAAACTGTTCTGGTGATTTCTGTTCTCAGGTTTTTAGTTCTAGTTTGACTGTAGTTTTTTCATCAATCCTACCAACTGCAGATACCTTATTCTCATTTTTATTGTATCTGTGTCTCTGCACTCTCAAGTTAGCTTTGGCTCCTGGAAAGTCCCTGAAGGTATTTTGGTAAGATTTCAGAAGTGATTTGCCATTGCCTGTTTCCTAGGAGTGAGAGAAAGTGATTAACTCAAGATCATCTAACCAGTAGTGTTGTATCATCTGCATACCTCAAATTGTTTATGGTTCTTCCCCCAATCTTCAGTTCCAGGCGGTTCCAGATCTAAATTTCTCATACAGCATACAGATTGAACAAAAATGGTAAAATGGTCTAACTCCCTTACTGATCCTGAACCAGGGGTGAAATGCTCCCAATTCGGACTGGATCGCCCGATCCGGTAGCAATGGTGGCGGGTGGTTCGGAGAACCGGTAGCAAAAATCCCTGCCCCCCCCCCACCATGCCCAGCTGAGCCGCATGATCATCAGAGGCTTCTTTTTTTTACTTTTAAAAGCATTTTTCCTACAACCCCTTCCGACGAAAAAATGCTTTTAAAAGTTTTTTTAACAAGCCTCTGATGATGACGCAGCTCAGATGGGATTATCAGAGGCTTTTCAAAGCATTTTTTTCTGCAACCTCTTGGCCGAAGAGGTGGTTAAAAATGCTTTGAAAAGTCTCTGACGATCCCAGCTGAGTTGCCTGATCGGCAGAGAGGTATTTTTTAAAAAGCCTCTCTGACAATCCCAGCTGAGTTGCCTGATCAGCAGAGGCTTTTCAAAGCATTAGAAAAAATGCTTTGAAAAGTTGAAAAAAAAAGAGTTGGCCACGCCCACCCCGTCACATTACCCCCACCACCAAGCCACGCCCACAGAACCAGTAGTAACAAATTTTACATTTCCCTCCTGTCCTGAACCAATCTGTATCGCCATTAAATGTTCTCACTGTTACTTCCTGATCAGTGTACAGTGATCTGAGAAATCTGATCAAGTCAATTGGGATACTAAGATCCCCCCCTCTCTCTCCTCCCTTCCTCCCTCTCTCACACACACACTAAATGGATGGATGGATGGATGGATGGATGGATAGAATGAACAAGAACATTATTTTGCTTGATAGCCATAGTGGTGAATAAGTGCAAAAAATAAATGCAAAAAAATAAGTGCAGAGGGGAAAAAAGTAATAACCATAAATACAATCAATATATCATAATCAGATACTTATTTCATGTAGAAATAGATCCCAATGACATGAATAAACTTTATTCCTAGGAGAAAGTTCATAAAATTGCAACCCAGGCTGCCAAGGTATGAAGTAGCCAGCTCTTTCTTTTTAAGAACATTGCTTTATGACTCAGTCTGTTATACTTATTCAAAAATGGTCAAGTATTGTCTATAGTAAAAAAAAATGATATTAAATTGCAGCAGTAATTGGAACCATTTGAGCCAATTTGCAAGTTCCAATAAATCAGATTCAGCAGTAGGTTCAGGTTGCCAAATTATTCCTCCTCCCACCAGTAGATGTAACAACCAAATTAGGGAATTTTCCTCTGTGACTATTGCACATAGTGTTCCAACTGGGAATCCCTGATTGTGTTTTGTTTGGTGTAAATGTCCAGAGAGAAAATCCCCGGCTTCTCTTGCTGGTTTCCTAAGAAACCAGAATCTGAAGCCGTGAGTTTGAAGCTTTGTAATTGTTCTGGGTTATTGGGTACCACATTTGTCAGGCTGCATTACAAAGCCTGATTATTTGTTTTCACTCTTTTTGAACATGCCAGTTTAAAACAGGAACCAGTCACTTTCTATTATACAGGTAGTCCTCGACTTACTACAGTTCATTTTCTGAACTGTTCAAAGTTACAATGGCACTGAAAAATGAGACTTACGACCATTTTTCACAGTTATGATATTTGCAGGATGATCATCAGAGGTGCATTTCAGTAGGTTCTGACCAGTTCTGGAGAACTGGTAGTGGAAATTTTGAGTAATTTGGAGAACTGGTAGATACCAGTTTACCAGTACTTAAGGTTGTAGAAAAAAATGCTTTTAAAAGTTTTTTTAAAAAATTGGCCACGCCCACCCAGTCACATTACCTCCCTTCCACTAAGCCACGCCCAGAGAACCGGTAGTAACAAATTTTACATTTCACCACTGATTCATATCTTCATGTGTTAACTTTTGCATCAAATTAAATGCATGAATACATTTGGGCTACATAGAAATGTCTTTTCTTGTAGTCAAAATTGTGATAATCTCTTACTCTTTTCCTTTACCTGCCAAGATGAATCACCCTGATTCTGATATCACAGTATGATGTGGGTATGATTGCTGGTAGGTGATACTATGGACAATAGAAAAGTTTTATTGAAACTTTATTAGTCCACAAAATAATTCCTTATCATCTGCAGTAGTTTGTTCAATTTTTATAAATTGTTCTCTATTAGTAATAGTTAATTCAGTTGCTTTCGGTGCTTAAACAGAGCCTGTAGTACAGTGGTTTAAAGCACCCTGTTATTAACATCTATTAACATCTGCTGCTTGCAATTACTGCAAGTTCGAATCCCACCAGGCTCAAGGTTGACTCAGCCTTCCATCCTTTCTAAGGTGGGTAAAATGAGGACCCAGATTGTGGGGGCAATAAGCTGACTATGAAGGCTATTGCTTAACGCACTGTAAGCCGCCCTGAGTCTCCGGAGAAGGGCGGCATATAAATCAAATAAAAAATAAAAATAAAATAAAAATAAAATTAAAAGGGCTGCCCTCTCCAATAAAATTCAATAATTATAAATGCCACAGTCTTCTGCCTAATTCTATGCTATAAATGGTAAGAAAACAGACTGGGATTCATTCTGATCTTATATATAGTTATATATATATATATATATATATATATATATATATATATATATATGTATATATATATATATAATTACAATATATAGTTGTAGCTTCTTTCCAATTGAAGTGAATTTGGTATCATGGATAGCAATAGCACTTAGATTTATACTGCTTCACAGTGCTTTCCAGCCCTCTCTAAGTGGTTTACAGAGTCAGCATATTGCCCCCAACAATCTGGGTCCTCATTTTACTGACCTCGGAAGGATGGAAGGCTGAGTCAACCTTGAATCTGGTGAGATTTGAACTGCCAAATTGCACTCAGCCAGCAGTCAGCAAAAGTAACCTGCAGTACTGCACTTTAACCACTGCACCACCACAGCTCATGGATGCTTAGAAATGACTAAATTACAACTGTTTTATAATTTGTGATGCATCTGACAACCAGAGATGGAAAGAGTAAAGCAAGTGGAAGTAATTTATGGTGAGGCTGATGAAAATAATTTATAAAATAGTGAAAATTTTGAGGGATAATATAGAAGAGGGATCTTAAAACATGTCACATACTGAATTCAATATTGATTTATGTTCTGTGTTTTGTTTTCTAGACATGGAGATGACTTGATTGTGACACCGTTTGCTCAGGTAGGTACCACATATTATATGGCCGGATAGAAAAAGGGAGAATTTCTATTTTCAGTTTCAGGCTTCCAACTATAGCGCTGGAAGAATTATAATCCCAGCTACAGTATACTGTATATACTCGAGTATAAACCGACCCAAATATAAGCCGAGGCCCCCAATTTTACCACAAAAAACTGGGAAAACTTATTGAATCGAGTATAAGCTGGGGGTGGGAAATGCAGCGGCTACTGGTAAATTTCAAAATAAAAAAAGACTGGTCAAAAGTGCGAGGACCTGTCAGAAATCACTTTCTTCAGCCCTCTGGGTAGTCTTCTTGTGCATATGGACTACTCAGAGGGCTGAAAAAGTAATTTTTGGCTGGTCCTCACACTTACGACTGTCCTCACATTTTACGTTTTTGCCCTATCTTATCACCATTTCTCACTCCCCCTTTTTTTCTCATTCTTTCTCTCTCCCCCTCTTTCTCTTTCTCTCTCCCCCACTCTTTCTCTCTCTCATTCTCTTTCTCCCCCCTTCCTCAAAGAGAGAGGTGGTAGGTTTGAGGAGAAAGATTGCTGTGCAATAAAAAAGATGAAAGGGAAGAAAACCAACCCCAAACAAATATAACGATATCAAGATAAAGAATGAATTGTTAAACTTTAACGAATAAAAGAGAACAAATATGAATAAATAGCAATAATTAGAAACACACATACAAACATACAATGTATTTTCTTTGAACAGAGTATTTGGCTGGTTCACAAATTTAAACAGTGTTTAGTCATTTCACTTAAATTTACAATTTCTATATTTCCCTTTTGCCATATTTATTCCTCATCTATTTTTTTTAAAAAACCAGTATTACCCTTCATCCTCATCTCTAATCTTAATCAAATTCAATTTTTCACTTTTATTCTATATTATACCCCTTCCCATTGTCATCTATTTTTATATCCATCCTCACATTGGTTAATTATGTAATATTACAGTTGTTCAGTACAAATTCAATATTTTAATATAAATCAATTAGTTATATAACTATCTTTTTTGTATATTAATAAATATGAACATGAATATTCCAATTATTTCCATGCAATCCAATTTCTTACAAATCAATTACTGGTAATTATATTTACCAATAATAATAAACCAAATAATTTCCCCCATATATTCTTCCAAACCACAACTTAACCATTCCTGCTTTCAACACAATATACAATTAATAGTATCTCAATTATTATAATTCCCTAGTTAAATAGAGCTTTTTTTCTTTTGTGTTTTAAAATCTTGAACTCTCCTCTTTTGCCATTTGCCATAAATTTCCCATTGTTTGCACCTACCTTTTTTGATGAGAAAAAGAAAAGAAATCTGCCTTTCCGACGTTGCAAGCAAACAGCAAAGCCAACAACCTCCTTTAGTTTCGGTTTTGTTTTCAGCTTGAATTGCACAAGGAGGAAAAAAAAAGTGCTCCAGCAGCACTCTTTGCAGCTAGAAAAAGACCCATGCCCAAAACAGCTGAAAGCAAATCAGCTGAGAGTCAGGAGGCTGTTCAAATCAACTGAAAGGGGCTGTATTTTCTATTTTTGCAGACACGGGTCTACTCATTTGTTTTCTTTTAAAAAGGCATTTTTTTCATGACTCGAATATAAGCCGAGGGGGGCTTTTTCAGCCTGAAAAACGTGCTGAAAAACTCAGCTTATATTCAAGTATATACGGTAATCTTAACTGGCGAAAGAAACAACTTTTATATTTACCTGCATTGCTTGTTGAAGTCACAATCTATCATTAGTCAGACACTATATGATGCACTTTGATGGTGCTAGACATATCTAAGTGATGATTGCAAAATGCTTGAGAAAAGTTCCCAAAACAGATGTTCAGGATTGAAAGCCAGCCTAGTTCTCGTGAATATAGATATCCTAACCAACTACATTTGTTAATATTTCCCTAGCTGGTATCAGTTAGGACACTAGAATGGTAACTATTTCTCTTTAGGCATATAAAGAATCATTCTCAAACATACATGCCAGTGTGTTATCAACAAAACAGGATTGAATGAATTTATTTGAAAATGTCCTTATTTCATTTAGCTACCAAATATTAAAAGGTTTTTACTGCACAGATGTTTTATTTTTGTCATAATTTGGATACAAGTAGCACAAAAAAAAGTATTGTCAAAATTTTATCATTTGAGAAAGGAATAGGAGTTGATTTCTAAGAAATGTTGCTTTCCTTACAAAGACAAAGGCTACTTTTTGAAAACAAATAATGAATTGGTGTTTTAGTAAGGACGAGAGCACTAAAACCAGTGGTGAAACTACCACTAAAACTACCGGTTCTGTGGGCGTGGCTTTGGCGTGGTGTGGCTTGGTGGGCGTGGCTTGGTGGGCGTGGCAGGGGAAGGATACTGCAAAATCTCTAATCCCACCCCACTCCAGGAGAAGAATACTGCAAAATCCCCATTCCTTCCCAACTTCTGGGGAAGGATTTTGCAAAATCTCCATTCCCACCCCACTCTGAGGCCAGCCAGAGGTGGTATTTGCCGCTTCTCCAAACTGCTCAAAATTTCTGCTACCGGTTCTCCAGAACCTGTCAGAACCTGCTGGATTTCACCCTTGACTAAAACTATCACCCTAGTATCATTGTAGTATGTATGCATTGCAAAATGATGAGCAAAAATTTCAGGCACACACAAAAAGATACCCTGAGAAGATTAATAACTCTGGTTTCTCTTCAGATCACACAATAACTTTTGTTTAGGAAGCCACCTGTTCAGAAAACTGTCTGTTTATTGTTGCCAAATAAATCAGGGGGAGAAAAGCAGCATACCTGAAGAATCCTGTGTGTAAATTTTTATACACTTTGTTTGCTTACAGGTGCTTGCCAGTTTACGTACTGTACGGAACAATTTTGCTGCATTAACCAATCTTCAGGATCGAGCACCTAGCAAGTAAGTGTGGTTTTTTTTTCTGTCAAGTTTGCTTTTACTTAAATGCACCTTTTACATTGCATACTTCTCCATTATATAAGTGTGCTTAAACACAACAACGTAAAACAAAGATGGGCTTCATTTAACCTGAGGCCTACAGGAGCCCTCCAAATTTTATTTGTTTTGGCATCTCTAAATGCAATTGCTGAAAATCAGCAGCATGGCTTCCGACTGCTTTGAGAAGGGAATACAAATGACAGTTATTACAAAAAAAGAGAGAAAAAATAAGTCCCATCTGCTGAAAATGAGAAAAGTTCCAACTTTCCTCGTGTACATGATATGACCATACTTACTTTGAAAGTTGAAAGTTCATCATATGTGGAAGGCATTAGTTGCTGAACATTGTTCTTCAGACCAGTGGTGGAATTCAAAATTTTTTACTACTGGTTCTGTGGCCGTGGTTTGGTGGGTGTGGCAGGGGAAGGATACTGTAAAATCTCCATTCCCTCCCCACTCCAGGGGAAGATTACTGCAAAATCCCCATTTCGTCCTGATCAGCTGGGACTCAGGAGGCAGAGAATAGACAGGGGTGGGGCCAGTCAGAGGTGGTATTTACCGGTCCTCCAAACTACTCAAAATTTCCGCTACTGGTTCTCCAGACCTAGTCAGAACCTGCTGAATACCACCTCTGCTTCAGACCCTGGGGGAGGAGGGAATTACGTATAACCTCAAACCGTGCATTTTCTATGTTCCATTGAGTATAGCCTTTATATTATTAATTCTGTATTTTTATTTATTTTTTAAAAAAATATCTCAGTCTTTTCCATGGACATCTAATAATACATGAATGCATGATTTCAGGATGATGCCCCATATATATAACTCTCTCTCTTCCTTCTTCCCCAGACGGTCACCAATGTGTAACCAACCATCTATCAACAAAGCAACCATAACAGGTAAGACACCTTAAAACAGTCACACTATTTTAATAAGGTGAAGTTACCATCTTGTGAATATGTCACACTTTGGATAATTTGTTCCTGATGTATAAGTACTTTATAAAGCCTTTTAAAAGTCCATAAATCTTACTTGTAGCTCATATACTGTAAGTATATAGGTAGAATTTCTTGTTTGATCTGAAATCTATCTTCCAGTTTCCCAAGTTTTTGTTTTTTGCTCATTCAAGCTACCTTATGCAGTTTTTATGAGCTTTATTGCTACGAGGAGGTTGCTTTTACTATTGTTTTCCCTCTACACATCTCTCCAACTCTCTCTGTAGCTGGAAAAAAGGAGGAACAGAGGAATTCCTTCATAATACATTTAATATGAATTTGATACAAACATGAAAATATTTCTATATTTTCCTTCCTGTTTGAATAAAAAGAAAGCAGTATCTTTTTTTAAAAAAATCCAGATCAGTGAAAATGATTGAAAAAATTCAGAACATGGGCCAGCCTTTAATATCCTTATTGTAAATGAAGGCCAACATGTATTATATCCAGCATATTTGTACTTCCTGGGGCCCATTTAGTCAGGAATGACTTTCACTTCTGCGTGTCCCAAAGGTGCTTTTTCAAGTGACAACTGTACTTTCTGGTTTTTGTTTTTGTTTTTGTTTGTTTTTATTAAATTTGTATACTGCCCTTCTCCCGAAGGACTCAGGGCGGTGAACAGCCACGAATAAGAAACACACACATACAGAAATTTAAAATAGAATAAAACGAATTAAATCAATTTGGCTGAGACAAATTTAAAATACCCAATAATTTAAAAAACCAATTTAAAATTTACATTTAACAGAGGAAAAGATTTAGGCCAGGCCTTTTTCTTTGAAGACGTTTCGCTTCTCATCCAAGAAGCTTCTTCAGCTTGACTGGGTGGTGGGGAATGGAAGGATTTATACTCCTTGCAGACAGCTGGATATTTGCATTCTTTTAGTGAGTCGTTAAGGTCACTTGGAGATTTATGTGTCCTCAGGGTCATCTGAGTGGTGCAAATTGGTGTGGAGCCTTCTTGGAACTCTTGAAAAGACTGTGTTGTAATCCTAAAAGGTGGTAGAACCTTTCAACAGTTCCACGAAGGCTCCACACCAATTTGCACTACTTAGGTGACCCTGAAAACACAGGTGACCTTGTCCAGGTAACTTTAACGACTTGCTAAAAGAATGCAAATGACCAGCTGGGTCTATTGACTAATGCACTCAAATTTAAGAGTGGTTTTTCCACCATTTTGATTTTCCTTCAGTGTTGTACAGTGGTGCTGGATAAAGACATTTTGTGTATTTTTAAATGAATTGCTGCAATTGTTCCTTATTAAAAGTTGCTGGGAATCCATTGATACAAGAATGGGGAACTTGAATATGGAACTACAGAATTTCAGCCAGAGTTGGATAACATCTAACAAAGAAGATTTAAATATAATGAAGTGCACTGCAGATACAGGTTAAGCTTTCAGCATGTAGTAGTAATGGTTGTAATCATTTCTGGCAGGAACATCAGATTTATTGGTAACCATTTTCCTGACTGAAGGAATGAGGAATATTGCAATCAGCTCCCATGGTTTGAAGGGCATTGATGCATGGCTAAAATAGCATGTTAGGTTACCGAATGAATAAAAATATTGTTGGGGAAACATGCTATTTTAGCCATGCTGCAGCCTGCATATAAAGTTGTCATCCTAATTGAATCTGAGCAAATCTGCTACCTGTATTTTAAGCTTCCAGAGAACGCCTACATATATTGCCCTGAGTTCCTTTGGGGAATACAGGTGGGATGTAAATAAAGCACAGTAATTCGTCTGTTAATGTATGCCCAGGCTTGCTGCTCCAGGGGACTTTCCAATTCTCTTAGGAAAAAGGAAAACCAGTCTTTACATGCACAGAATTCTAGGTGAAATGAACAGAGAAGACTATACTGGGAAACTTCATGTACGTGTCATACTTATTTTCTCTTCCCAGAAGGGATTGTTAAATCATATCACGGGAAAGTTAGCACTGATTTAAAGCTAAGCATTAAACACCATTGCTACTACAAAATGCAAAGTAAGCTCATTTTCACTTCTGTGAAATATAATACAGATAGGATGGGTTGACCGTACATTTTTCTTCTTCCTTTCACTTGTGGTGGCACATTACATTTTTATTGATCTAAGAGCAAAACTGGGCACCGAACTGAATAACTGAATTTAAAGAAAAAGAAAATGCAGATACAAAATGGGAGAATAGGAAGGAAACCATATGAATAGAGAAATGTTAGCTGTTTCCCTGTTCTAGATTGAGTCCCTGAGCCTGCAATTTAAATTTTTTAAAGTCATCTTATAATTGCTAATTCTTGCAGCCCACATCATTAGAAAATGTATAACTATAATGAAGTTGATGCCAAATCAGTGTTAAAGGTGACTTAGTACTTATCCCAATCAAAACCTCAGATGTATGGATGTGACTTACTTGAAACGGTGCTTTTCTGTACTCACTGCTTTATATTACATGATAGGCATGTATGACTTGAAGACATGCTAATGAAGATGATGTTTCATTGCAGATAAACATTTATAGAGTAAAATACAACTTCTAAAATACGAGATATTCATATATGCAGGTGTTAGGCAGTGTGAAATCCAATTTTTTTTTACAACCGGTTCTGTGGGCGTGGTTTGGTGGGCGTGGTGTGGCTTGGTGGGTGTGGCTTGGTGGGCATGGCAGGGGAAGGATACTGCAAAATTCCCATTCCCACCCCATTCTGAGACCAGCCAGAGGTGGTATTTGCCAGTTCTCTGCACTACTCAAAATTTCCGCTACCAGTTCTCCAGAACCTGTCAGAACCTGCTGGATTTCACCACTGGTGTTAGGGTTTGTAGACTTGATGTAGCCACTAGTAAGTTTGAGCCTTGCTGCTATTGATCCTGTTTTCAAAAGAAGAATACTATTATCTCCTTTGGTCTCTGTCCTTAATTTTACATGACTTGATTTCTTTTATTAATAGGGATGGATGGTCTTCTTTTATAACCATTAGCTGCTTTTTCCTTTGCCATTTCCTGCCCTCTTCTCTTAATATTGTAATTATTTGGCCAGAGTGTGTTGAATCACAGACATATATGGATTCCTATCAGCACTCTTTACAATTAATATCCAGCAGTTTGAGTTAATTTGCACAGCTGTCTGAAAGTTGTTAGAGTCCTTCAATTCTGACAGGACAGCATTACAGCAGAAAGGTCCCATTAAAACACCTTACATGAGCAAAATCAGAAGGTGAAAGATTATTATGTGGTAAATATATATCAAAATATATATAAGGCAATAATTGATGACAAGGCATGTGGTGGTGTAAGCCTTCAGGTTAGTAGAAATCCATTTTGTAATTCAGAAATAAGAATATTGATTTTATACTGGAATGGGGAGAGAGTCTAGTCTTATGACAATGCAGCATTTTTCACAAGAATATGTTTATAGATTGCCAATATTTAATTTTCCCCCCACTATATAATATCAGGGGATAAAAGATTTTGGGTAATTGTGAGGAAGCCAGGATAATTTTAATATAAGTATGTACAAGATTAATTTTGTGTTTATTCAGCTCTTTCCATTTTTTTCTGCACATTAAATGCAAATACTGTATTTAAAATTAACTAATCTCATGCTAGGCCACTCCGAAACCATTAGTTATAGGTCTCCAGTCCCCACTTAAGTTTTCCAGAGCATCCCCAGATTGGACAGCTAAAATTCAACGATTATCAGCTTTTAGCACCATGCTTTTACTGCCTTGAGTCATTTGAAGTTTGAAAATAGGTTGATTAACCGTAACACAACTATTTTGAAGTTTTAATTATTTAAGATTCTAAAAAGAGCTGGAATGTTTTGATCCCATTTTTCCAGTAACAAGTCTCTAATTATCAGGCATACCCCTTATGTTCCTCAGAGACCAGTGTAATAAAAATAAAGCTTTGAGGTTAAAAAAAACCACATTGTTTAAAAGCTCACCCAGGGTATAAGAAATACCAATACTTTTCTTTCTCTAATAGCAATTACTAAGATGACAGGACCCCACTGTTCTGATATTCATTATTGTTCCTTAAAACTAGATACCATCTTAAAATTTATTCCTTGGATTAATCCAGCATTCTTGCAACAGTAGCCTACAGTAGGCTTCAACACTATGAATGTATGTTTCATAATAACCATAATTATTAGAAAAGGACTGCAAATTTAAAAGCTGTTGAACAGTATAATCCTGTGAAATCCTACTCATAAGTAAGTCACATGATATTTACTTTGGCTTGCACTCAGGAAAATATTAATAAAGCTGAAGAGTGAAAAGAAAGTTGAAACAAAACACTATATGAGCGTAAACATGGAATTTCCTCTGGAAGCAGCATGTGGGAGTCTGAACCTAATATTTCCCTTCTTGTAAGAAACTTTCTGTCAACTTTCTCAGGTCTGAGATTTAAACTTCAAACTATAGGATTTGCTTTTCCCCCTGGATGGGTCAGATCCAACTACCTGAACAAATATAAAGCGTACATACAAAAATACAAACATTTAAGAGGTACCAAAGGTACAATTTCATATTTTGTCTGAACTGGTTTCCCTACCTCTAATTATAACACTATATTTGATGTTGCAATAGTTACCATAACAACAGACTTTATAGCACCAGCACAGAGTTTCTAGGCAGGGTACATAAACCCCTGGTAATGTGGCAATATAAAGTTTATAAAGACATGCCAAGACAAAAATAATTTTCCAGACACTTTAGCCTTTTATATCAGTTTGAAATTTGGCTCTAGATTTCTCCCTCATAGTGTTGCCAAAGGTGTTGAAGTGCTGACAATTCAACTTGTGTTCCTGGTAAAAAGTTTTCCACTTAGTGGTCTTTAGGTACAGAACAGAGAACCTTCTTTGATAGCTTTAGGGTGATTTTAAAAAAAGAAAAAGAATGGGTTTGCCATGTACTAAATGCTTAGTGGAAGTATTAGCGATCTCAGGTTCACAACAGTTGAGACATTCATAGTAGACTTGATAGCCAAAGTCATGGCCTCAGTCTGTGGTTCAAGATGTGCAAAGCTTCTGTATAAATTGTTGAGGTTTCCAATACTATAATTTTCTCTCAATGTTGCCTGTAAACTCAACTTTCCTCATATTTTTGAAAAGAACTGCTTCTTCTCCTCAAAATTCAGGAAGATCTGTAATTAGAATTGTGTGTGTGTGTGTGTGTGTGTGTGTGAAAAAGAGAGAAAGCGAGAGAATGAGAATGAGAATGAAAGAGAGAATTAATATAAGAGGTGTATGTTAAACCTATCCCTGATACAACTGCCTCACATTGTGGTCACATATTATGTAAACAGGCCCAACAATACCTTTTGCTGTATTTGCTATATCACCCAGAGTTAGCGATACTTTGTAATTGATGTAAAAATCGAATGATGTAACAAAAACAAAACAAAGCCACATAATACACAATAATCATAATACATGTTTTGTTTTAAATTGGTATCTTAAAGTTGTAAATTTTCAAGTCCCTCCCAATAGCAGGAAACATTTCCATTTCTATGGAAATATTTAAGAATATTATCTAAGAATCATTATTTAAGAATAATGCAAGCATCATTTGCAAACTTTTAGAACATCACTAGGATCTATAAATATTTCTGTCAAAAACATTGTTCTAAGATATGTTCAAAAAAAATTTCCAGGGGACCACCAACCATACCTGCTGAGAGACTCTGAATGTTGTGGCCAATTAAAGCAACTTCTTCTTTATACTTAAACACTCTTAATATTTAATATATATGCAACTTTACATGGTAAAACTATAGTATCATGCCAAAATGCATATTCCTTTAGTCTGCTGTAAAATAAATATGTTGGTTGAGACATATAAATAATTCCATCAATAAATGAATACATTCTTTATTAACGTGTTCTTTCTGTTGTGTTCTTGCCCTGTCTTCCTGTTCCCACATTCTAGTTTTTAAACTGATATTAATTGCATAGCTTGAAAGACATCTTTCTACCCTCCTATGCCCAGCTTGTTTTTATTGTGCATGTTTTTTTTTAAATTTACCAATTTTTCTACATTGCTCTCCAGCCCAAAAGGTGTTTTCCCTTTGAATGAGTCATAGTTTAGGTGCACTGAAGCACACTTATTAAATTAGGCCCTCGGTATATGTAAAACACTGGATACAGTCCAACCAAAGTTAAGCACTTTTAAGCCTCATTGACTCTCAATGGGAGATTAAACAGTCTTTCAACAGGAGCCCTTTCTTCAAAGCAATGAGCTTTTTAAATATCTAATCTTAGCTGGATTCTGGCCATTTTTGCACTAAAGCAAGCATTTGAAGGCTTAAGATTTCACTAAGGCTGCAATCCTGTACACATTTACCTGGAAGCAAACCTTATGGAATACAAAAATCAAAGCAGTTTGCTCCTAACAGTCCATAGGTGTATTCACATTCTCATTCAAAAACTTCATTATTGACCCTTGATAAAATTATACTTTTACTTTAAAGCCTAACAGAATTGGGTTCAATATAATGTTAATAGTGCATTTCAAAGACTTTACAATCTATGGCAGAAAATGCAAGAGGAAAGTAATCCATTGGCTTGTTTTGCCAATATAGAAGAGAAACTACTTGTCAAATAACACTTTCTGTGTCTGTCCATCTCAGTAATCCAGAATGATGCCATGTATACTGAGAGCTCCAGATGAATGTTATATTTCCACACACTATTCACCTCTAGAAAAATACTTCTTATAAAAGAATCTGAGTTTAGACATTTTTGCATTGATTAGTAGTTATTCTCCAGCATTTCACACAAATCCTCTCAATCAAACTGGGATATGCAAGAGATTGTTTTTACATTCCAAGCCTGCTATTCCACTACCAATTTTCTAATCTTAACCTATACCTGAATGGCACTTCTTACAGTGTGCTATTTTCCAACTGCTTTCCAATTCTTTTTCATGCTAAAAAAATATTCCATGTTCCCACCCAATTTTCTACCCCAACCCAGTGCCTTCTGTAGCACAACTCCCACTATCGTAAACCAGTATTCTCAGGCTTTTATGATGCCAATGGAACAGAAACACCTATTTGTAGAATTATGGATGGAACCAAAATTATATGCCACTAATCACTGTTTCCAGAATTTAATATGTAGTCATACTTCTTCCAAAGCCAAGGACTCTCTCTCCCGCTCACCCCCATCTCCTTACATAACTTGCAATTGAGCTGTGCTTTTCATTTTTGGAACATTTACAACATCTTCTCCTAGTTAAGATAGCTGTTTGACTAATCATGATCAGAGGTACTAGAGATTGAAAATGTGCTTCAAATAATAAAAATGAGAAAGGTTCGGATAAAAAAAAATCAATGTTCTTTTCCTGTCTCTCTCTCTTTCTCTCCCTCCCTCCCTCCCTCCCTCCCTCTCTCTCTCTCTCTCTCTCTCTCTCTCTCTCTCTCTGCTTTTGTTATTTTCTAATAAAAATCCAACCTTTTGAGATTATGCCAAAATCTTGAAAACCGGTACATAATGAGCCATTTTTAAAAAGGAAACATTCCTTCAGGTTTGCAGGAACTCATTTGTGTTTCACCAAATTCACTACAACCTTTCCTACAAAAATACATGCACTTAAAATCAAATAAGCCAAACTTAAGACTTTTGCATACAAGATCTATCCTTGGCTAACTCCACTTTCCTCATTTTATCACTATAGTATAATGCATATGTATGTATTTTGATGGAAGGTCCTTTTACTGCTATTATCCATTCACAACAGTTGCTAATTATTGCCCAGGCATCCACTAAAAGATTCACATCTATCTTTTGCCCTGTCCTGACCTAAGTCAATATAAAAGTTACCATTTATCAAAAGACAGTTTAATACTATCTGCATTTGCTTACTGTTATCCCTGCTTAACTCTTTCTTGTTCATCATGATAAGTTAAAAGCAAATAAAAGTATTTCAAGGCATAGAATAATGTGTGGTCCAAATACAAATTCCATTTTTGGAGCTTTAATACTATGGTGGTGGAGGAGGGTCAGGTACCTATGTCTTAAATTGTCCTTAAATCCAGAAATAATCAAAGCAGGAAAGATGAGAACAACAATAACAAAAAAATAATAATAATAGCAATATCTATTCCCAGCCTATAAACATCGATCAGGCCTGTATTGTAGTACAAAAGAACAGATTATTTCATGAAATTAATTACTCTGCCAGTAAGCATTACCCATAAACATGCATACATATAACTGCACTGATGTATGTTCAAATTCCATATTAACTATATATATATGACTTCTGCAGAAGAAATTGATAGTAGTTGGTTGAAAGTAGTTTTTTCTTCAACTCCCAGCCCTCTTCTAATAATTATGTAAGTGGGAACGTCATATCCATGAAAATACAACAGAGGACAGCAAAGAGCAGAATATGGCTTCCACAAAGTTAATGGAATCCCTAATGATAAACTTCTGTAGGTTGTAATACTATGACTTTAGAACAGAAAATTAAAGAGAGTACAAAGGGATTGTTAACAACGAACAGTTTGTATGAAATGCTACCCTGTTTTCCCCAAAATGAGCTGACTTTGTATAAATATATACAAAAGTATGAAGGCTATTGCTTAATGCATTGTAAGCTGCCCTGAGTCTCCGGAGAAGGGCGGCATATAAATCAAATAAAAAATAAATTTAAAAAATAATAAGACATCCTCTGATAATAAGCCCAATTGGGCTTTTGAGCGCATGGCAATAAGGCCAAGCGCTTATTTCAGGGTTCAAAAAAAAATATAAGACAGGGTCTTATTTTTGGGGAAACACAGTAATATGAAAAGAGTTCAGTTCAAACGTTAGTACAGAAAGCTGCATTTGTTCATTATTCCACTGCTCTTTCCCATATAACTTTAAATGTAGAAATGAAAACTGCTTTGAAAAATGCTTGTGAAGATTTATGAGTGAAATGTAGCAGGAAATATATAACATACACATAAATAAACATATGAGCATTTTTGGCATCTTGAGAGATATAACCACATCCTGTGTCTACATCTTCTTCTGGACTGGATCTTGTAATCCATTCCAATTAATTCCTACTCAAAAAAATATGAACTGAATAGTGAAACCATGTCTTAACATTAAAAAATAGTCATCTATCTCAAAGACAGGTGGCTTTTTATCCTATCTTCCCAAACAGCCAACTGTTGGCGCTATCTCTAGAGGAGCATTCGGAGGTCAAACCATGATAGCCACCTACACTGCATGGAAGGGAGAAGGCAAGCAATAGGAGAGAAAAGTTTAAGCGGTTTGGGGAATGTATGTTCAAATGTCTCAAGGAAGCTTTTCAAAAGGCAACTAGCAGCGGTGGGGTGCTGCCAGTTTAACAACCGGTTCGGTGAGTGCGCGCTTTGTGCTGAAAATAGATCATTTGGAAGCTCAGCTGCTTACCTTCCAAGTCAGCAATGGTAAGTTGAACAGCGAGGAGAGGGAAATCAGCTGTGCCACGTGATTGAGATGAAGTAGAAAGCAGGAAATAAAAGGACAGGATAGGGTGGGTGGATGTGGCCGGTTGATTGTCGGAGTTACCGGTTCGCCCAAACTGGTCTGAACCAGCTGAATATCACCTCTGGAAACTAGGTTTTCTTGGGTTTTTTTCCTTGAAAATGTTTTAACTTCTTATCCAAGGAACTTCTTCAGTTTTGACTGAAAGATGGAGAATTGAAGGATTTATATTATTTGCAGTCATCTGGTTGTTAGCACTCTGAAGGTCCATCCTTAGCTCTCTGAGAGTAGTTGAGGTCACCTAGGCCTTTATCTGTACCCTCAGGGTCGCCTGAATCAGAGTGCAAATGAGTGTAAAACCTTCTTGGGACTGCTGTATAGTCAAATGAGAATGATGAAAAATGAGTCAGCTTGATTTATATTTATTAACCTGTTCCCAAGAAAATAATTTCGCTGCATGGAATGTTTCAAGATGAGGGTCTGGGAAACAATAAGGTATGATCGACCAATTGATAGATAAATACATATATTCTAAATGGAAGTAAATACTAATTTCTGTCATGATTTTGCTATCTATGTGAAGGGTATCAAGTTTTCCCAATACATTTTAGAAGCCGTAACTTAATACTTCTCATGTTAAGCGTTTTTTATAAGGGCAACCTGGTCTGCCCAAATATGGGACAGAGCATAATGCTTCCACTTTCGCCTTTCAGCTCCAATCCAGGAGCCTTCGCAGGCAGTCGCTATCACGACAGACTATTTTTGTGTTAAATTTTATATTTTACCGACAAAGAACCCCTTTATTTCTTTGTTGGTAAAATATAAACTTTAATACTTCTCATGTTGTGTGAATAAGGATTTTTGTCTTCTTTTGTAACATTAGAAGGCTACAAGTTTTTTAAAGTTGCTGAATGTATGGGAATCCTTGCTGCATTTGGGAAACAGGAAATAACTCAGAGGTCAAATTGTGCAAGTGACTGTTGGATTTGGCTGGCTTGTTAAAATTCCCATCATACTAAACTCTTTACCATCAGCAGTGGCTCTTAGGTAAATTCTTCTTTCATTTGAAAGATTGCAAAAATGACAGGGAGAGGTTGGAGGGCAGGGGTTGGAGGAGGGGGGAAAGCCTGTGCTGTGTATGCCAAAATAAATGAGGGGAGAAATCTTCTGAAAACCATTGAACATGATCAAGTTACCCAACCTGACCAAATATTATTCATGAAACATGGGAAGACCTGACACACATGTAGAGCAAACGGAAAAGAATTTGGTGGAAAAGATGGGAACCAGTTCTAATATTTGTAGGGTATCATTTCAGAAAAGGAGAATATTGATTTTCACACACACAAAAAAGTGGTGTATATAATAAGGACTTCTCTCACTTGCACGCTCTCTTTTTCCTCTATTCAGTGGGAGGGAAGGTTGTTTGAGGACATCAAGGAGTGGGCAGTTTCAGTGGCCAGGCTCTGAACTATATCTATCATGTTACCAGGGAGCGCTTTTGATGATGGAACTAGTTGTAATACTCGGGGCTTTTCACTTTGATGGGTAAAAGATTCCAGATGCTGCTGTAATAGTACTTTCATTTCTGCTTCCCAGAATTGGAATCTCTGCCAAAAGCTATGTGGGTTTAGATTTGCAAGCAAAACGTACAATAACAATTTTGTTTTGTTTTGGTCTCCTGATGTTCCCTGTCCTCAAGATTTCCTTGAAGACATTTTATTATCTGAAGTCAAGAACAAATTGGTAATTCCTCAGTCCTTTGTATAGCCATCTAGGCAGACAGTTTTGAAGACTGGTAGGTAGGGGAGGCACTCCATTTAACCGGGGAGCTGGAAGCTACCTTTACATCCTCAGCAGGGGGAAATACATAGTCTGCCTAATGATTGAGCTGGCCTTGGATGGTAAACTCTGGAATCTTAAATAAAGAGTTAAATGGAAAGGAAGCAACAAAATGTGTTTGTTTTCAAAGCTTTGGTTGTGCTTAATACATGTTTGTAATCATGCATGCATACATATATATTTTGATATATTTAAGAGGAAATTTTCAAATAGTCTCCCACAATCTGTTCTCCTCCTGGTGTGCTAAATTAATTTTTCATAATTCTCAGCACTGTGGTTCTTGGCCATATGGACTAAGAAATCCGGGAGTCTGATACAGCAAAGAAACTGCCCACGGGGGAAGACTACACCAGACCTTTGGCTGGAAAATTCCACATAGATACCTTTTGCTAGAGATTTCTTCATCAAAAATTGTGATGAAAGAAAAAAGAAAGCAATAGTTTAAAAGTAGAAAAGCTAATAATGATTTTGCTTCACCTGTAGGCAAGGGATAAGACACTGGCAACATCATGAGGACGTGGCCAGGAATATCCATGGGAGGTGGTCGGTCAGTGGTGTCCAAATGATGGATATGACCAGGCAATTGAAGGCCCACTCCCTTTTGAAATGTGTTATATGTATGTATGTAAAAAAGAGGCAAGTCTTTAATCACCTGCTTGAGCTCTCCCTCCACCCACCCTGGATGCCCCGGGAATTACTTTTAAAAACAGTTATATTCCTGGAGCATTGTCATGCCATGGTTAAGGGAGCATGAAGATCAGCCTTTACAGTAAGCCAGCCCTGATGTAATATTTAATCCTACTTTAGCATTATATGGCCTCAGCACACTTCTGTTCCTTGTGGCTGTGCTGGAGGAGGAGTTCATAGAACTTAATTCCAATATCACTACTGTGGTTTAGTAACATGTCCAAAGGGGACCAACAAATTGTTGTCCTGCTAGTAAATACAGTCTGGATTAGTTGTACAGCACTTAACGTTTGTCACTCAAGCTATTATCTGCGTTCCTTCAGAATGCTGAATTAAAAACCAAACAGTCTGGGCTTGTACAATATGCTAAACTACAACACATTCACACTCATAACTAGAACCCATAGGACTTTAATAAGGCTGGACAGAATTAGAATTCAAACTGGCATGTATGTGGATATTCCCTAATCTTATTTCTGTAATAGCTACCTTATGGGGATAACTTGAGCTAGGAGAGAATGACTGGCACATAATCAGTCATTGTGGTTAGAGAAAAAAACATAAAAATAGAGAATCAGCTTATGTATATAAGCAAGGTTGTGTCCCATTTTATCTTTACTTTGTAAGAGCTTCCATCAGCCACTGTATTTTATAAAAGGAATTGCTAAGTGGAACAACTCATGCAGGCCATAGTGTTGTAGTTCCAGCCTCTCTCCTTTTGAGTATTTCTGTAGAAAAGGGGTGGGGCTTTATCACAACACTTTTGCCACTTCCCAGAATATGTCACTGTCTAGATTGGTATTTTCTGATTCTTGTAAAGAATAGTTTGCCAGTTAGCAGTTAAGTCCATTGATCATACTTGTTTCTTTTCATTCACATGCCTCCTTCCCAGAGCTTTCCAAGAAATGATAAGCCTCTGTGTCACCTTATCCAATTTTATGGTCCCTCAATCTGTAGATCTTTACCTCCCATAATCCCTATCCATCATGACCAAAGTTGAGTGCATCTGGACTGCAGCAGATGGAATGATTATCAGTCCTGGTGACGCAGTGGTTAAAGTGAAGTATTACAGGCAAACTCTGCCCACAGCCTGGAGTTCGATACTGATGGGGCTCAAGGTTGACTCAGCCTTCCATCCTTCTGTGGTCAATAAAATGAGACCCAGATTGTTGAGGGAAACATGCAAAACATTGTAAGACACCCAGAGAGTGTTGTAAAACTCTATGGGGTGGTATATAAGCAATGGTATTGCTAAATGCTATTGCTATCAGATTATTTGTACAGAGCACTCTTGGTCAGTACATAGGAACTAGTTCTCTGCGCTGAATTAAAGAGCCTTCATCCTTCCCGTTTAAAATAGGAGTCTGGATTTGTACAGCAACCACAACAAAGCCTCCCTAAGACCTTTGGAACAGCTAATGCTATCAAAGATAACCATTCACTGTTGGATCACAGTAAACCCCATTATTGCCACTAAATCTTTAAGTGGTAGCAACTCAGTCAACTGTTATGATGTAAACACAACCAACAATATAGTACCTATAATACTGGGACTCCCCTGGACAGTGTAGTTTTGCTTGTGACCATTTCCTTCTTTTCAGGAAAATGATTTGCTCTTATGAAGAAAACAGCTTCCTCCATTATTGTTAAAATAACACTACCCTTGCTTTTATTACTAGTTACAGTAAAGAGATTAATATTCAAACCTCTTGGGACACCATCCGACACCCCTGATTAGTCTTATCAAGGGGACAAGTTGCCCTCTTCACTCCAGCATCATGGAATAAATGAGCCGCCAGCACTAATGAATCAGCAAAATCATTAAGATTTTCCAGATGGAGAATCATTTTGTGAACATGTGGTGTTTTTGGACAAATACTGACTGTTGTGATGTGTTTAGCTCTTCTGCTTTTCCCTGCTTTGTGAACTTTTAAAATTAATTGCCAGAAAGTTACAGATGTTATGCAAAGCAAAGTAGAAATTAGATGTTTTTCCTGAACACAACTTTCTGGCATGAACATCACCAGGGAAAAATAGCTAAATGTCACCAGGAAACCCTTTTTTACTATAAAAATTGCATTAAAGTTGCAATTCCATTTTTCTTGTTAAATATGTAGCTTTATTCATACTCAAGTGAATATCAGTGGAACAATCTTCAGGCCTCTCTGCTCAATGCCAAGAGATTTGAAGAGTGGTGATTTGCACTTTTGGAGCTCTCATATATTCTGAGAGAAGGCTCAAAAGTTAATACAACCCAAATGATACAGTACTGTAATGCATAGTGACCAGTACTGAAAACAGGTATCAGAAGGCGGCAAGAGTGAATATCTGTTGTTTGGCAAGCCGAATATCTGATACAAGAAAAGTTACACTCAAGGCAAGCTGGACTCCTGGGGACTGAATATACATGGCCAAAGCAATCTTTTTAGTATAATAAGTTGTTTTCTTTTGGAACATTTTGACTTTCCAGTCCTGGAGTTTTCCCTGTGCCCAGCGATCAGTTTTGTGATTTGAGTATGCACAAACCAAAATGCTACAGGGAAGGCATTTTCACGAAACCTTGGATTTACACTGCTGCAAAGAAATACTGAGGTAGGCTTTTAGGATTCTAATCTTAATCTCATTAGAGCAGCTATCCCATAAGCCTTTAAAAAGGGGGTTAATATGAAGCATGTATCTATATTGAGCATTTTAATGTCATAAACTAAGAGTTTACTTTTCCTTATTTTTAATTCAGAATGGCTGTAGTTGATATCATTACCAAATACTGATTTATTTTTTTAAAAAAGAATAATTGTACATTTTTATTCTCTACATGTTAAATTCTCTCATATTAAACTCTGTGTATCTTGTACTGAATTTTGATAGTGTACTTCCACATATATACGATCAAGAATATTTTGCTTCTTCACAATCTTTAAGAAAGTCCTTGATGCAACTAAAGAAACTAACTCACAACCTTTGCACCTGAGGAAATTTCATTTGCATGTCTGGTTCCTGCAGACCAGTTAAAACTGTGTGCTGCTACATAGTTTAATCCCATCTTCTTCTTTATTCCCTTGATTTTCTTGCTCGATGGAGAGTACTTGGAAATTTAAAAACTAGCACATCTTGCAAAGCTTTCATTGGTCCAATAAAATTAAAGTGTTTTTTGATTTATTTATATGGTAGTTGAAATAGCTAGGCTTGTTTTGACCTGTATGTGATGGTATTCCTGGCCTCCCCGTGAGATAGGCAAAATATAAATTGAATGAATAAATAAATATGGCATGTCCCACAGCTTGGATCCCGACTTTAAGCATCATTAGCATGCCTGCCATGCTTCAGCAATTAAAGTAGCCAATCTTAATCTGGTGTCCTTCATATGGGACAGATTACAACTCTCAGAAACCTAATTAACTGACTAGAAAAATCTATGAGTTGTAGTCCAGTATTTGAGAAGGCACCCAGGTATAAAATGATTACATTAACAATGTGGAGTAGGGAATTGTGGAATGTCCATAGATTCCGTTTCCAAGCAATAAAAGAAGGAAAAATATTGTGCCTGGTTCAGCTAACTCCAACATTATGTATCCAGAAATCTCTACATTGATAGATAGGGAAAAACCAGTGCAGGCTGCGAACATGAGAACGAAGACATTGTAGTGTAGAATATTCGCACCGTACTGCAAATTACTTCTTTTTTAACTTCTCCGCTTTTAGTTCTGCACCTCAATTAGCAATGTTGCTAATTAACATCTTTTTCAGGAGTGCTTAAAAAACAAAAAATCAAAAGCGGGCTCTTGTGTAACCCTTTCAATATCTCTAGAGAAAATTGCTAGAGAAAACCGTTTCTCCCTCTACGGCGCGCTTTGCCTTAAGGAGGTTACGACAACCGGCGCCATCCTTTTCCTGCTTAAATGCTCCAGTCCGGAGATTACCAGCAGCCGACGCGTTCCGAATAAGAGTAGCCTCTGAGGGTTGGTTTCTGATGTCGCGCGAAGCATGATAAGAATGCCATTGACGTCAGCAGACGCATCAGCAGGGCGAGCGGCACCCCTGCGCTTCAAACCACACCAGGCAATTGCAGCGCTTTGAAAATTAAAAGCCGCTGCTCTCGGAAGGGAGGAAAGGGGGGTGGAGGGAAGGGACGCGCCGGCTCCTTCTGAGCTCGCCAGTTGCTGCTGCTGCATTTCCTGTAAATAAAAGGAAGAAAGAAAGAAAAAGCTGCAGTGTGTGGATGAAAGTAGTTATCATTCACGCCAAATGCTCACCGGGGATAGGTGGTTTTTTTGTTGTTTTTTTTAGCTTCTTCTGTTTTTTTTCTTGGAAAACAAACGATACCACCCTGCGGGTTATTGGCCGGGGACTGAATTGGCTACCAGAGAAACCCCAGTTTTGAATGGCCTTGAAGGATGACTATGAGGGAACGGGAAATGTTCTCGAAGGCAGACATGAATATCGGAAGCTGTCTAATCAAAAGAGTATTATAACCCGACATTTAATGGCTTATGTTTTCCAAGAAGCTGTGTTGCTGAAATATAAAATACCTCGAATCTGGAGGAAGTAGTGGAATCTGATGTGAGCGTGGGGGGGGGGGGGATGCAATTTATGACACTTATTTCCAAGGAACAGAAAATTGTCCAGTCTTTTGATTTATTACGGTATTTTTCTTATGTTATCAAAACAGTCTTGTGAAGTAGGTTAAGAAAAGCAGTGCTGATAAATCTTAGACCACTGAAGGAAATTTGATGGCCAGACACTATTTCTCAACCAATTTTCCTCAGAGTAGTGAGGAAAAAAATGCATCAGTATACCATGTATATTGCCTAAAAATCCTACAAGAAAAACCCATCACTATAAGGGTGATAACTATACTTATGTGTGATTGATGCATCATTCTTTTCGCTGCCAATAATAGAATAGAGTAGAGTAGAGTAGAGTAGAGTAGAGTAGAGTAGAGTAGAGTAGAGTAGAATAGAATAGAATAGAATAGAATAGAATAGAATAGAATAGAATAGAATAGAATAGAATAGAATAGAATAGAATAGAATTCTTTATTGGCCAAGTGT
This sequence comes from Ptyas mucosa, assembly GCA_012654045.1. Classification (NCBI taxonomy): domain Eukaryota; kingdom Metazoa; phylum Chordata; class Lepidosauria; order Squamata; family Colubridae; genus Ptyas; species Ptyas mucosa. Next base: position 49,737,210 of record WNWU01000002.1, read on the forward strand.
GATTGGACACACAAGAAATTTGTCTTGGTGCATATGCTCTCAGTGTACATAAAAAGAAAAGATACATTTGTCAAGAATCATAAGGTACAACACTTAATGATAGTCATAGGGTACAATGTCATAGCTGTGAAGTATGATAGTTGGTGTACCTATAGAACTTCCAAGGAGGAAGAGAAAAAGAGAACAGCTAATCTTACTACGCCAGGTTAGCCTTCTCAATGTTCAGCCATAACATTCAGGTATAGCCAATTTACCAACATCTGGGAGACAAATCCTAACTGACCTATGCATGGTTATGTATGCATGCTTGCCCCCAGAAGGAGATGAAGCACAAAAAGATGCAACGTGTTAGAAAATATTCTGGAAGAGCTGGGAGCTGAAACAAGAATTTTCATTCTAGTATTAGTTAAAGTATGGAACTGGACAATTCTAGTTTGTGCTTACTAGAAAGACAATCAGTTTGCAGTGCTTTTGTTTAAGATGCTTCATATACCAGCAATGATCATAATGTAAAACCTGAACAAGTTATATTAATAATGAAACTTCAAACAGGAAATGATGGACTGTTTCAATATTATGAATAGTAACTTTTTGGTCCCTACACAGTTTAGTATTTATATTGTACTGTACTGTACAGTACTGTACTTACAGTACAGTACTGTAAGTTTAAAGTATTGATAGTAAATAAACCCAAACAGCAGAGAATGTGGCACAACAAAATTGTAAAAGGAGAGAATAGAATAGAATAGAATAGAATAGAATAGAATAGAATAGAATAGAATAGAATAGAATAGAATAGAATAGAATAGAATAGAATTCTTTATTGACCAAGTGTGATTGGACATACAAGGGAATTGTCTTGATACAGACGCTCTCAGTGTACATAAAAGAAAAGATACATTCGTCAAGAATCATAAGGTACAACACTTAATGATAGTCATAGGGAAACAGTCAATATAAATCTTAAGGATACCAGCAGCAAAGTTACAGTCATAAGTGGGAGGAGATGGGTGATAGGAACGATGAGAAGATTAATAGTAGTGCAGATTTAGTAATTACTTTGACAGTGTTGAGGGAATTATTTGTTTAGCAGAGTGATGGTGTTTGGGGAAAAAACTGTTCTGTGGATATCAGTGAACCATGGATTTTATGACTAAATGTGGACTGCAAAAATTTGGATGACTACTACCTGGCAGCAGCAAGTTGGACTGTTTGCAATCTGGATACAATAGTTTTAAGTGAGTTTTTTGTTCAAAAGACAGAATATCATAAAACTGTCTTGTAACCACCTTCCACGATTTCAACCAGAGTTTAATAATGATGTTTATATGATATAGAGGCATACAGTCAAGAAAAACAAATCTTTTAAGTATCAGGGCCAAAGATACTTCAAGGTCAACACTGCTGAGATTAAACTAACTCAAGAGTAGCAACAGCAGACTAGAATCATGACTTTTAATATGTTAAGAAAAGGAATGAATAGTCCCTTTTATGCTCCTCTGACTCTCCTTGAGGAAGGTGGCTAGCATACCAATGGGCAATTAATATGTGGTTTTTCTGTATGTTATCAATTCCAGGTTCTAGTTTTGTAGTGTGAAAACTGATGTGGTCAAAGTTGTCAGCTAAGGGCTGGAACAGCTAGAATCAAATGCCCATCCAACCACGAAATTCATGCACTACATTTGCAAAACACTCTTAATCTGGTATTAAATTCTCTGGGTGTGCATAATACATTGAATTTTAAACTTAACCGTAGTAGGAGTGTGTTTTGATATCTAGAATAACTGTATATCTTAAAAACAAATCTGGCACAGAATTCAGTTCAAGCTGGAAATCATTCCTGGACTACAACTTAATATACAAATTTGTATAGTACCCCAAATTTGGGTTCCTCTGTTATATAATCTATATTCTAATTTCATAGGGTATCAAAACCAGAACAGATTTTTAACTTTTGGTCTAGTGCTTAAGGCTAGGCTAGAAACCAGGAAACTGAATACTAGTTTCATCTTTGGTGTGAAAACCAACTGGGTGACTTTGGATCAGACACATGCACTCAGTCCAATCCGCCTCACAGGTTTGTTGTTGTGAGGAACGTAGGAGGACAAAGGACTGTTATGTATGTTCATCACCTTGAATTACTTATGAAGTATTAAAGGCAGGATAAAAAAAGTAATAAATAAATAATAAATAATAACCTATAGTATAACTCCATGATGGCGCAGTGGTTAGAATGCAGTATTGCAGGCTAATTCTGCTGACTATGGAAGGCTGAATCAACCATGAGCCAGTGAGACTCGAACTGCTGCAGTCAGCAGTTCAAGTCTCACTGGCTCAAAGTTGATTCAGCCTTCCATCCTTCTGAAGTCGATAAAATGAGGACCCAGACTGTTGGGGGCAATATGCTGACTCTGTAAACAACTTAGGGCTGTAATGCACTGTGAAGTGGTATATAAGTCTTAGGATTCCATGATTAACTGAATCATGGATATGAATTAACTCTGTACATTTGTCAGATGTACAAAACTAGAAATTTGTCACAAAGGATAGGTTTCTAGAACATTTTAGGCTGAATTTGTATGTTGTGGTAACTTGGCTAGAATCTAAAAACTTGGTCATTTGCAATGTTGCAATGAGTATCAATTGCAGGGGGATCCATGCAGACCACCTTGGTTTATTTTGAGAAAGCATGGGATTTATGTATAGAAAGTATGGATTAGATGTGTAACGGTAACATTGTTCACATTGTAATTAACATTATAAAGACAGACATGCAGAGGCCTAAATCAAATGTCACTTTTTTAAAAAAAAATTGATTTATATGCCGCCCTTCTCCGGAGACTCAGGGCGGCTTACAATGCGTTAAGCAACTTAGTTATCAAAGCCATTGTTTATTTACTTTTAGAGATTTATTTATTTGTTTTATTTATTATTCATATTTCTGTGCCGCCCAACTCTCCGAGGTCTCTGGGCGGCTTACAACACAGGCAGTATAAACAATATACAATAAGAGACATTTTTTATTTTATTTTTATTTTATTTTATTTCCAATTTCTATACCGCCCTTCTCCCTGAGGACTCAGGGCGGTGTACAGCCAGAAATAAAAACATGAAATATAAATATTAAGACAATTAAAATATATAAAAATTTGGCTCCAGAATTTAAAACTAACAAACCAATTAAAATATTTAAAATGTCTTCTTAAGCCAGCCCGGCTTGTTGGAAAAAATGAGTTTTGAGGGCACGGCGGAAGGCACTGAGCTTAAAAACCCATACACACCGCTCATGGCCGGATCTCGCAAGATCACAGTGGTGAGATCAACGGCCCCAAGCCTGCCGGAAAAGCCAGGTTTTCACCATTTTCCGGAAGGCCAGTAGGGTGGGAGCAGTCCTGGCCTCAGGAGGTAGCTGATTCCAGAGAGCTGGGGTAGCCACAGAGAAGGCCCTCCCCCGCAGACCCGCCAGGCGACATTGTCACTTTTCTTCTCTCTTCTTTCTCTTCCCTCTTATTTGCATCACTTGGGTTTCACATACTTTGATAAATAAAGCAGGAAAACTACAAATAGTCCTCGACTTACAACAGTTCATTTAGTGACTGTTCAAAGTTACAACGGCACTGAAAAAGATGACCTAAGTCTGTTTTTCCCACGTACAACCATTGCAGCATCCCCATGATCATGTGATCAAAATTCAGACGCTTGGCAACTGGTTCATATTTATGACCGTTGCTGTGTCCCAAGGTCATGTGATCACCCTTTGCCACCTTCTGACAAGCAAAGTCAAGGGGGAAGCCAGGGGGAAATCAGTAACAACAGGTTTACTGATTTATCAATTGCAGCCATTCATTTAACAACTGTGGCTAGAAAAGACGTAAAGTGGGGCAAAACTTACTTATCTCACTTAGCAACATAATTTTTGGGCTCAATTGTGGTCATAAGTCGAGGACTACCTATATTTAAGAGGCAAGTTAGTTTTCCAGTTTCACTCATCATTCTCCTAATTCAGAATTCTTAACACTAGGATTATATAATATGATGAGGCCTGACCATGAAGGCCAGTTGCTTTCCCATCCTTGTAGAAACTTACGTTACAAGCTTTCTTGTGAGAATATAGTAGGGAACTATATATGCTCACCTAAACAACATGGGAAATATGAGGTACGCTACAGGTAAAATACAACTTTTCCAAAAATGTAGGAAAACATAGATAGGGCTTTTTATTCTGGGACAGAAATGTACCTTGCTACTCAGTTCAGGTTGTTTTTGATTCAGATCTCACTAGACTCTCCCATCTGGACTCCTGCCTTCCTATGTCTGGGTCACTTCCTGTTTAGTTGGATTTTTCAGCCTTTTCGTTCTGACCTCATACCTTCCTCATGATTTTTCTCGCCTTGCTGCCATCTGTCTCTTTCTCTCTTTCCGGACACTGAATATCACACTATCTGCTTTAAGCAGGATTCCTTCTGTCATGCAGTTTGCAATGAATTTAATCTGTTCTGATATATTAAATTCACTTTCATGTGGTATCTTGTAAACATGCTATTTTTTGTGCCTTAACAAGGGAAGAGTTGTTGGTCGTTTTACATGACCTGCTGCTGGGAAGGAGGCAAAACCAAACATTTTCTTTTCCAAGCTGTTCTCTTGTCAGGTTTGCACATGTTTAGTAGAGGAGGAAATGCTTACTTTGAGCTTCAGTTCTGCTTGCATTGCAGACAATTGTTGGGGGTGAAGGAGTGAGGAGAGAGAGAAATTTATTTTGAAAATCTCTCCCTACACATTATACTTATTTATGAAAAAAAAACAATATAAAATGTAAAAGAACTGATGCATGGAAAAGTTCTATCCTCTGTCACAAGCCTTCCACATTCAATGAAATTGTTCATTGGTATTCAGTCTCGATTATGATTACAGTATTCAGAACTAAGTCCTATGGAATCTGAAAGAGTTTATTCCAAGCAAATAGAATAGAATCGAATAGAAAGTTGGAGTCCAAAATAGCCACTTTAGATAGCAATAGCAATAGCGCTTAGACTTATATACTGCTTTACAGTGGTTTTTCAGCTCTCTCTAAGCAGTTTATAGAGTCAGCACATTGTCCCCAACAATCTGGGTTCTCATTTTACTCACCTAGGAAGGATGGAAGGTTGAGTCAATCTTGATCTTGATGAGATTTGAACTGCCAAATTGCAGGTAGCCGGCAGCCAACAGAAGTAGCCTGCAGTACTGCACTCCAATCATTGTGCCATCATGGCCCATATCCATGTTTATTTTTTAAAAAAATTGCAGAATGTATTCTATATTTGATATGTACATGTGTTTTGGTTCCATTATTCCATTACTACTTCAAATTTATGTATGTATATAAACCTATGTTGTGATCGAAATCCACTGTATAAGTTGAAATAGGGCATCATTTCCTGATTCAAGCTTAATTACAAATATAATTGAAGTTTGGATTGTTCAGCATGTACCTCATCAAATAAAGATGCCTAGTATTATATGATGTGTCTTAAACACAAGCATTTATACACTCTGATTGTCCTTCTAGACCATTAACTGTAAATGAGACATGATTGGAATTGGTGCTAGGAAGGATGTGACAAATATAAGATGCATAACTGTTGTTAATATGGCCACTTAACATACTAGATAATTATCAAAATGTGGGTTTAATGTCTTGATTAGAATAAAAATATTTTATTCTAATCAAGACAAATACTTTACATTTACAGTGGTAGTGTTAACCATTTCCAATGTTTTTATAGAAAAAGGTTTTTCTATAAAGGCATGTGAAATTTTTTATATCAAAGCATGTAAAATCAGTTACTTCTCAGTACATTAAATGTACTTATAATCTTGTATTCTGAATTTCAAAGGAAGCTATAACTACATCTTTGTGCCAGTTTGGTACAACATATCTTTGGTGCAACAAGTTGGCTAAAATGAGAGTGACCATCTCCAAAGAAGAGAGTGCAAAGATATTTTTTTCTTGATTGTCTGAGTCTAGAGTCTACCTGCTCTCACAGGTAGCAGTTTATCCAGGGCTAATGCAAAGATCTTACTACTATATGCTGGCTGAACTTGTTAATTAGAGATGTCTGGGACTAAATTTGAGACATTCCATACCAAATAGGAATTTTTCCATAACTCTGTAATACTTCCCTAAATAATTGGGCTCCTTACTGGGTAATCCTAACTGGGTCTACGACAGCTTGCCTCAGCCAATTTGCCATGGCCAACTCACCATGGACAATTGGCCATGCCCAACTTGCCATGGGAAAACTTGCTTCAGGACAAAAGTATCAAAGAAATGGTGAAATAGAATGATTAAAGAAATGATGCTAAAGGAGGAGGGACAAAATGAAATGCAAATGACAAAAATTAAAATATTGTTTTAATTATTTTAAATAATGAAATAAAATTGTTTAATTGTCCTGTGGCGAGTTTTCCCATGGGAAATTGGCCATGGAGAATTGTTCCATGGAGAATTGGTCCTGGCGAGTTGACCATGGCGAATTGGCAGCAGTGAGTTGGCCGTGGTATGTTGGTGAGTTGTTCCATTCCATCCTAATCTAAGCAAAAGAAAAAAAATCAATGTACCCCAAATTAAGGGATTATAGGGTCGTAAAAGGGAGGTAGTGATAAGAAGATAAACTTTTTCTCTGTGTTAGTGACATTGAATATATTTTACTTAGTCTCCCAGATGTTAACATCAGTTCCCTATAATATAATAGGATAAGGTTTATAGCTGAGTGAGTAAATTGAGGTTCCCAAAACACAGTGTCTGCCTTCTGGAAACTTTATTTCCAATTGTATTAGATATGGTGGTTTGCCCCTTGATTACTAGTAGGACGTTGCTGGAGTAGATTAATCTTGTAGACCTTGTAGAAATTGTAAAGCAAATTCTGAAGAGCTTGGGGCCTTAACATTTTGAAACAGGGACATTTCAAGGTCATGAATTTTTTAAATCTAATTCTGGAGAAGACTTGCACAGTGGGAATGAAAGCTGGAGGCTTGTGTAAAGCAACTCTTTATTCCTGTGCTCCCTCCTGAAAAAAAATGCTTCAAAACTGGACTAGTGAAATTCAGCACTATGGTTGGAGAGTTCATGGTCTTCGAATGGCCCTCCTGCTGTAAAAGCATTGATATCACAAAAATGCTGATGAACAGTATTTCATTCTACAGTATTTCACAGTAGAATGTTATTTCTAACATGTAGATCACCAAGTCATATAGTCATTTTTCTTGTCTTCATGGGTTTTTGATAATACTTCTTTTAGTAATGTTAACAGAAAGGTTCAAGAGATGGGACAGATAGGGAATTAATATACTATATATATTTACAGCGGCTTAGAGTCTTTCCAAATGGGAATTGTTTACAAGAAAGATCCTGCTCCATCTTCCTGATCTGAATTTGTGTTCCTTAGATGCGGAATAACGCAATAACATAGTTGGAAGGGACCTTGGAGGTCTTCTAATCCAACCCCCTGCCGAAGTAGAAAACCCCATACCATTACCATTTACCACGCAGATAAGAATGTGTACCCCTTGTGGTGCATATCACAGGAAATGTACTTTAGAAGCATTTCTATCCAGTGTCTATGGAGATTCTCAGTCATCCAGGTCATGGTTGTCCCAAAGATGCTTTTTTTTCAAGAGGCAACTGGACTTTCTGGATTTTCTTTGAAGACATTTCACTTCTCATCCAAGAAGCTTCTTCAGCTCTGACTGGATGGTGGGGAATGGAAGGATTTATACTCCTTGCAGACAACTGGTTATTTGCATTCTTTCAGCAGGTCGTTAAGGTCACCTGGAGGTTTATCTGTGTCATCAGGGTCATCTGAGTGATGCAAATGGGTATGGAGCCTTCCTGGAACTGTTGAAAAGACTGTATTGTAGATTGGAGATAGATGATGCCGTATCCCTCCCCCTCTGTGGGGAGAGAGCTGTTCAATTTTTACATAGATGGCCTCTTTTAACCCCTCTTTCAAACCAGTGATCCTCTCTGTCCAAAATATGTGTCTCTTTTAAATGCCGATGGAAACGTCTTCAAAGAAAAAACAGAAAGTTCAGTTGCCTCTTGAAAAAAGCGCCTTTGGGGTTTCTTTCCATTAATTCTCTTCCCAAAAGCATAAAAAATAACATTTTACTGGGAAATAGCACATCCTTTTTTCTATATTGGTAATATGCTCCTTAAGAGATAAAAATATAGTATATTTAATTTAAAAATGTATCTCTATAGCCACTCCAATCCTTGTTAGTTTTTTTGCAACTGAAACCAATAGTTAAGTTTTTCAGTCTCCTAAATGTCATTTGGATGTGCTTAAGATTCGTAAAACCTATTTACATATATAGATTGTATTTCATATAATGTTTTTTCTTCACATCAGCCTTAGTCTGTTGTTTATTAAAATCTACATACTGTTCTTCATCAGTGATGGTTGGCAGCCTGGCTGTAATCCTGGCTGATCAGTCATCTTTCTTTCCTGTTTAGCGATAACACCTCCAAGCAGATGAATGACAGGCTGTTTATTCTAAATGTTCAGTTTACCACAAGCTCTTTTTCCCCCACATACATATTTGACTTTCATCTGCAAGGGATTTATGGAATTTATGACTTGGTTCGTTTGATGTGGAAGAGTTCCACATGTGAGTGATGGTGAGCTGGAAAACCTTCTGGGAGTTTTTGCCAAGAATAATTGGCTTCTGCATTGTGGAATAGCTCAAATCGTACGAACATTGCAGTGTGTAATTTGGGTGTTCATGTTGCCCATAGTTCAAAGCATTTTACTAGCCCACAGTGGCACACTCAGTTTCCTGCCGGTTGACTGTGTATGTTTTTGAAGGAGGCTGAATCCTATGTAAGAGAGAGGCCAGTGTGCAGTTTTGGGTACTAAGAGAAAGTTAGCACGAGTTCCATCCATTTCCATTAACAAATTTTATAATTAATACATCCTCTGAGTTCTGATAAATCTTAGAAACTATTAATGGTTTGAGATTATGTTATTGACCTGCTCTTCAGGAATAGCACTTAGAACTTAGACTTATATACCGCTTTACAGTGCTTTACAGCCCTCTCTAAGTGGTTTACAGAGTCAGCATATTGCCCCCAATAATTTGGGTCCTCATTTTATCCACCTCAGAAGGATGGAAGGCTGAGTCAACCCTGAGCTTGGTGAGATTTTAATTGCCAAATAGTAGGCAGCTGGCAGTCAGCAGAAGTAGTCTGCAGTACTGCACTCTAACTACTGTGCAACCGTGGCTGAATAAGGAAGAGGAACTAGGAACTGTACAAGAATCAATCCGACACTGATAACTGGGAAGATTGGAGAGCAGTTTACATGTTAAGAATGAGGGTTGCCAGACTATATTTCATTTCTTGATTTAAAAATTTTTTTTTTACAGTGCTGTAAAACGTGATGATACAATGGTTCTTAATAGCTGAAAAGCAGTTAACAAGCAATTTCCAAAAGTGATTAGAAAAAGATGTATGTGAACCCAGTATCTTTTGAAAAGGCACTGACCATGGTTTAAGCAACAGGGCTATTCTCTACAACTCTAGACCCACTGGAAATAACTGTCTTGTGGTCTCCTCCTAAGGAGTCACGTGACTGGAGCACTTGTGGACAATTTCAAGTCCTTTCCTTGTCTGGAGAGGGATTATGAAGAGCCAGTTTGCTTGCAGGCTCTTCCCTCATCTTCAGTTCACCATTCCTTACCTGGAAGTCCACAACTTTATATCCCATGGCACTACATGCTGATTGGCAAACTAAGTTTAGCATGACAGTTTAGCTGGCCCAAAAATTTAAAGGTTTTTATTCACTGATTCTTCATCAAACTGAAGTATGAAGTTATGTATCATAAGGCTCAATCCTGGGCAAACTGTACTTTTACATTTTTATTAATGATTTAGGTGAAAGGTGGAAGGAATCAGATTTGCAGATAACACAAAATTGAGTAATACCTTTCAAAAACAGAAATAACCTTCAAAATGACCTGGAAAGGTTGGCAAAATTGGGCTGAAAATAATGGAATTAAATTTTAAAAAGAGAGATGCAGAGATTTTTTGATAGAAAAAAAGTCAGAGGAACAGTTTTAGTATGTGGAGATACATGTCTTGTTAAAAGCATTTATGAAAAAGAGTTTAGAATATATTAAGTGAATATAAGCCAGTAGCAGGGGTGAAATCCAGCAAGTTCTGACAGGTTCTGGAGAACCAATAGCAGAAATTTTGAGTAGTTCGAAGAACCGGTAGCGGAAATTTTGAATAGTTTGGAGAATCAGCAAATACCACCTCTGGTTCATCCCAGAGTGGGGTGGGAATGGAGATTTTGCAGTATCTTTCCCCCAGGAGCGGGGTGGGAATAGAGATTTTGCAGTATCCTTCCCCTGCCATGCCCACGAAGCCTCGCCCACAGAACCGGTAGTAAAAAAAAAATTGAATTTCACTACTGGCCAGTAGTATTATGTAGCTGCAAAAAAAAAAGGGCAAATGCAGTATTAAGCTGCATTATCAGAAGTATCATTTACAAACGACAGGAAATAACAATTCCATTGCATTCTGGTCACAGCCCGCTTTGATACTATGTCCAGTTCTGGGAACCACACTTTAGGAAGGATTCAGAAAATTGAAATCAGCCTTCCTATAACCTATGTCTACTTGTCAGCCTTCTGTGTCCCGCATTCCAGAATAACAAAGAATAGATCTTGACTTTATTCTGTGAAATATCATTTTAGGTATTTGAAGAAAGCTCCTATATTACCTCTCCATCTTCTTTTCTCAAGGCAAACAATTCTAGTATCGTCAGTCTTTTTTCGTAGAATTCAGCTTCCAATTTCCTGATCATCTTTGAAACAAATTCAAAGCAGGATACCTAAGATGGGAAGTCTGATTTCAACTGAACGCTAGAAAAGAACTTTTCAACAATAAGAGAGTTTAACATAAGAACTATTTGCACTGAAAGATGGTGCGTTCTTCTTAAGCAGAGCCATGTGTAGAAGATTGTTTAATTTGGATTCCTGCACAAAATAGTAGATTTGATATAATGAATTGAATAGGCAACTTTATGATTAATGAAGGGATTTAGCATTTTGTGCAATAAAGCTTCTAGGAAACTATCCTTTAAAGGAAATTTCATCCTGGAAGTTAACAGATTTTTTTAAGGTGTACCTACATGTGTTAAGATCAAATATTTTGGACTTGTGTGTCTTTCTTGGAAATGATTTTTATGAAATTCCTGCACGTCATGACTAATATCACACAATTAATTTAAAAATTACAGTAGGATATTTTGGGCTTCACTGAACTGTCTCTTATGAGGAGATATTACAAATACATTTTATATAATTTTTTTTGAAACTTTTAAACTAGAGGATAAAAGCTAATGCAAGTTAATATAAAGTAAAAAAGAAAACAAATCAAAGAAAAAGCAAAAGTGTAGGAAAAAAAGTTGAAGAGAAAGAGGGAAGGGAGAATGAAAGTTTAAAAAAACGGCTTTCAATATTCTTCATAGCAGTTATAACTACAAAGTACGGTAAATGCTATGACTAAACAGTGGCAGTTCACCTTTTTTTAGAATATATGTTGACAATGTACTTTTTTTCCTTCAGTTGTTCAGTTGAATTATATCCTTGAAGAAGCAAACCAAGGCAAAAAAAACCTTAGATCTGGGATTTTTATAGGAGGTGCCAATATGCCTGGGCATGCTTATTTGGTGTTAGACTTCCTTAATGTTTAAAAAGGAAACTGACATGTTCTAAAAAAACCCACTGCCCTCAGAAAGACTGTGCAATGTATCAGATTTAGTTCTATACGGTGCTTCACAAGCAAACGCAGCATTTACCTGCAACTCTTTAAAGTAATGATATCAGGGGTGGGTTCTACATACCTTTACTACCAGTTCACAATGGGGCTGCGCACACACGCTCGCTTCGCTCATGAGCGCTTCTGCGCATGCGTAGAAGCTTCCTGATGATGTCGTGGTCAGTGGGCAGAGCCTCCCGCCGTTTTTACTAACGGTTCTATAGAACCGGTCCGAACTGGGGGCAACCCAGTGGTATCTTTTTGAAGCACCTTTCTGGAATTTAACCTAAAGCACTTTTCAGGCCAAGCCTTATCATAACTTTTATTACCAAGACTATTCTGGGTCCCAATGGGCCTGAAAGGCTTCCTTTAAAAATAAAAATGATAAATAGCCACAGCCCAGCAGCAAGGCGTGCACCCATATGCTCAGGAAAAGGTCAAATATAAGCAGGGATGAAATGAATCATTCGGTGAGGCAGAACTACAGGTCAGATAAGTAGCAGTTCCCTTAAATTAACTTTTTTCTAACTGTCTGTGTCCCCTATGACAGTCATTTTGTAAATGAGAAAGCTTCACCCAGTGTCAGTTATTTGATGAAAGCAGCCATGTTGGAGAGAGAAAAGCTGAGCCAGTGGGAGGAGTCAAGTGGGGAATTAGTCTGGATCATCTTGAATAGAGAGTATGACAGAAAAGGAGAATTAAGGGGGTATCAAAGAGAGAAAGTTGTATTCATTCTGACTGTGCCTCTTAACCAAATTATCCCCGAGGGAATGCATCCTACAGCAAGCAAATGACTCAGTATCCCTGCCAGTGGAAAAAAAGTACATATTGAGTTGATAATGTAAACTATTTCTTTTCTCCAGCAATCATTTTGAATTGTTGCTTTATGTTAGTGGAAAATGGTTCAAAAAGCATAAGCATGTTAATCTTATTGCATAATATCCTATCATACAGAGAGTTTTCCATAATGCTGGGTGGAGGGAAGTGGTGATAAAATAAATGTTTTTCAGTTTCTGGCCGAGGTTACCGCCACATGGAAAAGCCAGATAGAACATAGTTTGCAATGATATCAGACAAGATAGTTCGCCAGCACTGAATCATTCCTAATAAGCTGCCAGAAATAATGAGAAAACACAGGATGTTGAATGAAACTGCACTGACCTACTAGACTGTTAATTTGTGAAGTATCAATTTTACTTTGCCTGCTTGCCGGTTTTGCATTTAGTAAATATTCCAGGGGACAGAACTAATGCTGAAACAGCAACTTTTACAACCAGGAGTTTAAGATTGCCATGTTAAAGTGCAATAAAAATAACGTGAACTCAGAAATCAGTTTCATGGAATGTATTCCCCAGAAGAGGCATTTGAGACTGTGGTTTTATAGCAAGCTCCTAAGCATTCAGATGTAAGGGGAGTTCAGTAAGGCTGCAGTGCAAATATAATCAGTGTTCACAATCTCATAGAAGCTGTTTTGATAATAGTAATATATTGAGGCACATGGCAGACTATATAATGCCAATAAAGCAAGTGTATTAAAATGGTGTGAAGCAATAACCTAAAATGGCACTACATTACCACCCTAGAAATAAAATTGCAGGTTGCAAGGAAGCAGAATTTCTTGGAGGCAAAATGTCCATTTCTCCTATGCAAGGGCCTTAATATTATTTTTCATGCAGGTAATCCTCGATTTACAACAGTTCGTTCAGTGACCATTTAAAGTTACAGCGGCACTGAATAAAGTGACTTATGACTGTTTTTCAAAGCATCCCCAGGGTCATGTGATCAAAATTCAGAAGCTTGCCTTGGGTCAATATTTATGACAGTTGCAGTGTCCCGGGGTCATGTGATCACTTTTTGCAACTTTCTAACAAGCAACGTCAATGGGGAAGCCAGATTCACTTAACAACCAGGTTATTAACTTAACAACTTTGGTTATCACTTAACAACTGTGGCAAGAAGGATCGTAAAATGGGGCAAAACTCACTTAAGAAATGTCTCACTTAACAACACAAATTTGGAACTCAATTGTGGTCGTAAGTCGAGGACTAACCTGCAATTTGTAATTTTATCTTCTAAGACAGAGAAATTAGTTAATGAGCAATTTCCTTTCTTTACTTCCTACACAAGATGAACTGAATATCCGATTATATATAGCCGTGATGGCGAACCTATGGCACGGGTGCCACAGGTGGCACGCGGAGCCATATCAGTGGGCACGCGAGCTCAGCTCCAGCATGCATGCCTGCACCAGCCAGCTGATATTCGGGCCTTCTGGGCCCACCAGAAGTCAGGAAACACACTGTTTCCGGCCTCTGGAGGGCCTCTAGGGGGGTGGGGAAGGCCGTTTTTGCCCTCCCCACGCTCCTAGAAAGGCTCTGGAGCCTGGGGAGAGCAAAAAAAACAGGCCTTCTGGGCCCACCATGCCATCACGTGCCAAAAGCGAGGGGAGCACGGGGGGGGGCAGGGCGCATAGAATTATGGATGTGGGCACACGGGCGTGTGACCCCACCATGCTCCCCCCACTTTTGGCACGCTATGGCAAAAAGGTTAGCCATCACTGATATATAGTAATAGAGTGCAACCTATTTATATGAGCTGGTCATATAAATAGCTTGCTCATGATGTAAAATCTGTATTGTTGCATAATGCTAATGCATAATGCTAATTTGTTAAATATATCAATAATTTAGTAGATCACTTTTACTTATGCACATTTCTCTGTTTATTGAACAATGAAAGTATACATTTTTTAAATTTCTTTTTAAACCTTGTGCGTGTATGTGTCTGTGTTTTTTGTGATGATGTGTCTTTGCATTCATTCCTAAAGTATTCCGGGAATATTTATATTTTATTTCATTTATTTATATATAATTTCATTTCACTTTGCATATTTTCTCATTTCAATCAAATCCCTACAGTTTTGGAGGACTTTTTTTTAAAGTGAAGGTAGCTCATTTTATATAACATACAGAATAAGGAAGACCAAATCAATTCTTAAGAAAAAATATAATGAAGTATTGAAGTTTTTAGTCTGAATGGTATAGAACAATCAATGAGACTTTTTAAAAATTATGTTGCAAATGAAATCATTCAAAATATCCACACAAGCAGATTGCTTCAGGCAGAATGTTGAATATGAGAAAAGATAACATAAGGCAGAAGACCAAATCAGACCTCTGCTGTCTCCGGATAAAGATATACTGAAGTGAGATTTAGATGCCAGTCGTTCAGTGACATTTTTCCTTGGACCACAAAATACCTTGAGCTGCACATGAACATCAATTGAAATTGCTTTATGCTGAGATTGCTTCCATAAAACAGAATTATCAGGTCTTGGATAGTTGTTCTCTACAAGTTGAAATTGCTCTCTGGAAATTGCCATGTGATGCGCAGCCTCCAACTGTATTTAACATCATCCATATTCTGGTCCTCACATTGTGGAAATTTCTTAGAAATCAGGATTTTCTGTTTTTCACCAGAAATCTATTTTTCATGTTAGAGAAGCCATAATGGCTTAATATTCACATAACTTTATCAATAAAAGTTATAGCTTTCAAACTTGTAAGGATTAGATCCATAGGTTACTTAACCCCAAACAAACCAAACCATTTTATATCCACGATGCGTGCATATTTTTTTTAATTCTTTCCCACAATTGTTTGAGCTTATGAATTTATAAAGATCAAATATGTGTTAGCAATGAGAATATGATGAATAAAGAATAATGTCCTTGTCTATGGTTGCCCGTGAACTTGTCCAAATATAGTCTTAGTTTTAGGACTAAGGATATTTGTATGGGCTTTATAAGTTTACTTTATACATTAAAGGTAATTAATAATTATTCATGCTTAATTTATACTTGTTATTAGAGGTGGTATTCACTTACCTTCGCTACCGGTTTGCAAATGTGAGCGCGTGCATGCTTCGCTTACATGCGCCACCAACGCGCATGCACAGAATCTTCCACGCCTGAGCAGAGTGTCAAAAATGGGACGTGATGATGTCCAGGTGGGTGGGTGGAGCCTCCCGCAGCCTCTGCTACCAGTTCGCCTGAACTGGATAGAACCGGCTGAATACCACCACTGCTTGTTATCAATATTTCATCAAAAACTGAGGACAAGGTGATAGCTTAAGCTACAAAAGAGTAATCAGGGTTAAAAAGAGCCTTGGATAGTACAGTGGTCTAAAGCCCTGTTATTAACATCAGCTGCCTGCAATTATTGCAGGTTCGAATCTCACCAAGGCTCAAGGTTGACTCAGCCTTCCATCCTTTCTAAGGTAGGTAAATTGAGGACCCAGTTTGTGGGGGCAATAAGCTGACTTTGTATAAATATACAAAAGTATGAAGGCTATTGCTTAGCGCATTGTAAGCCGCCCTGAGTCTCCGGAGAAGGGCGGCATATAAATCAAATTTAAAAAAAAAAATTAACCAAAGGCACCATTTGGTGCATCTATAGCCGCTACCTCTTTACATGTGGTAACATGAGATTTTACCCTATGGATTCCCACTGAACAGTTTTTTTCCTTCAATATTATTCAAAAGTTTGGTTATACTTAAAAGATTCTTTTTAAAAAAAAATATGGCTGAAATGTAAAAAGCATAGCATAAGTTGAGGAAAGGAGTACTGTATGCACAAATCTAGATTTAAGGCTCAGAATATTACCTAGGGGAGCCATAAGCTCCTTTCCAGATCAATTTATCTGTTCAGCCAATCAGCAAGGAAACTTGACTAGATGAATACAGTTACATGCAGGCAGATGCTTGATATAAATGTATGGAATGAAGTTTGTAAAATAATGGATGTAATCTCATAGCTTTTTCCTATTACCTCTTCATCTCTATAAAACAGCCTGCTTTCTAAACTTACATATATGTATATATTTATAACATTATTGTTATTTAATTCTACTACTGAAAAGAAAAAAATAACACCACTTTAAATACCGACTCTCTAACAATTGTATTTATTTCCTAAGTGGCAAAACCATTGATTGCACAGGAAATAAATGGTCTACATTATTTCTTGCATAAGTAATACAGAATACTTCCATGAATTCAAATACTACAGTAAGGTAAGGAAAAGGATATATACAAAGTTTTAATTTTAAGGTGAATGGAAAAAAATTGGAGAGAGGGTGTGTCCTGCATTTAACAATTGATCAAACAGAACGATTTATTTAATTGCTATCAAATAGAAGCCCAGTTAAATCATTTTTCAGTGATCTTGATTTATTCCCTCATGGGTTCACTAAGCAATGTAGCCATTTAACTCTAAGAGGTATAAGATTTACCAGCCTGCAATTTTAATATGTTTTCTACAGCACCTATACTGGGCAATATCAATATAGGAAGATGTTAAAGGTAGATCATTAATGACAATGGCAAGAGCATCATATGTGGGAGAAGGCAATAATAAACTACAGCTGGTCCTTGATTTACAACAGTTCATTTAGTGACTGTTCAAAGTTACAACATTACTGGGAAAAGTAACTTATGATCATTTTTCACAGCATCCCCATGGTCATGTGATCAAAATTCAGAAACTTGGCAACTGACTTGATTTATGACAGTTGCAATGTCCCAGGGTCATGTGATCACCTTTTGCAACCTTCTGACAAGCAGAGTAAATGGGGAAGCCAGATTACTTAACAACTGTGTTACTAATTTAACAAGTAGTGATTCACTTAACAATTGTGCCAAGAAAGGCCGTAAAAGACTCACTTAACAAATGTCTCATTTAGCGACAGAAATTTTGGGCTCAATTCTGGGCATAAGTCAAAGACTTCCTGTACTCCTGTATTTTACCAATAAAAACACATGGATCGAAAAGATAACATGATTGATGATATAATGCTAGATGATGGGCCCCTCAGATTGGATGGTGCTCAACATGCTATTGAGGAATAGCTGAGATTCTTTCATAGTACTGTTTTTAACCCAACAAGATTAAAGACTTCGTGACATGTGGCTGCTAATGTTTACTAGTTTAGTAGTCAGGACACAAAAAGAATAGTGTGATTTTTATAATCAGGAAGGATATAGCAAAGCCAGTACTTGGGGGCCAAGTACAATTGAATAATACCAGTTAGACATTGTTAGCATCTCACAAATACAATGGTTATCCAAATTTGTGTTCCAAACACTGGTGATGAAGAGTAGTAGGTTGATGAGTTTTATGGTCAAGTTCAATCAGAAATCAACAAAACATACAAACAAAATATTGTGGTTTGAAACTGTTAATGCCACAGTTAATTTGCCGAGGAAACAAAAGTAGCAGGAAAACGACTTACAATTTTCTGCAAATCCAATGATTTCTTCATTACTGCACAATCTTCACACAACTAAAACAATGCCTGCATACATGGATATCACCAAATGAAGTACACAGAAATCAAATAGACTATATTATTGCAAGAGTTTGTTTGTTTGTTTGTTTATTTATTTATTTATTTTTAAAATTTATATACCGCCCTTCTCCCTGAGGACTCAGGGCAGTGAACAGCCAGAATTAAAAACATACAATACAAATATTAAGAATTAAAAATACATATAAATTTGGCTCCAATTTTAAAAATAACAAACCAATTTAAAAAACGTCTAAAATTTCTTCCTAAGCCAGCCCGGCTTGTTGAAAAAAGTAGGTTTTAAGGGCATGGCGGAAGGCACTGAGGTCTTGAGTTCTCCTTATCTCAGGGGGCAGCTGGTTCCAGAGGATAGGTGCCCCCACAGAGAAGGCTCTCCCCCTGGGGGTCACCAGCCTACATTGTTTGGCTGATGGCACCCTGAGGAGGCCCTCTCTGTGGGAGCGCACGGGTCGGTGGGAGGTCATTTGTGGCAGTAGGCGGTCTCGCAGATAACTAGGCCCTATGCCATGGAGCGCTTTAAAGGTGATAACCACGAGTTCCAGTTTGATATGCAGGTAGTCCTTGAGTTACAATTATTTGCTTAATGACAGTCCAGAATACAACAGTCTCAGAAAGGTAAAGCACTTTTAGCTCTCACAAAACATTGGGGGGGAAAACAAATCCAACCCCAACATGTGATTTGTGTGCTAGGCAATCTGTTTGTGCTTATAAACAGTTGCCAAGTGCCCTATAATCATGTGGTAGCCATTTACAATCTTCTCTGCCAGTTTTCCCAGAAAGTCAGTGGGGAAGCCAGCAGGGAAGGTTGCAAGTTGCTATCACTTACTGAGGGAACTCCCTCTTGTCTCTAAGAGGGTGCAGAAAAGGAGGTAAAATCCTGAACATTTCACTACTGTTTCTCCATCCTGCCAAAGGAGTTCCCTTCCATGCATGGACAAGATCTGAGCAATCCAAGCAGAGAATGGAGAGACAGCATGGTAAGGTTTGTTTGTTTATTCATGTTAGAAGCATCATAATTAATATAAAATATAAAATACAAGATTAAAAATGTATGTTAAGCAAATCTTGCCCAGACACTAGCAACATTGTGTTCTGTTGTGCTGCCACAAAGTCATCAAATGTACACTGATAGGGAGACAAAGGGCAGGTATATGTCACCACAGTTGCAAAGGACAAAAGCCACCGGATACTCCCATATGTTCACAATGCTTCTGGATCTTGTTGTACCCATGTACAGTCTATTTAACGAGTTCCATGCTTCCCAGGTTTCTTCAGCCCCAGGTATCAGCTCCTGTGTTGGTTCCATCCAGTGTTGGTTCTTCGTAGCTTTCATAGGTTCCCTCTACTTTTAACTTGTTCAAAGTCTTCCATTGACCTAAGAAAGCTTTTCCTGGATTTTAATCTTTGATGAGCTGGTTGTAGACCATAGAGTATAAACAAATATCCAGGTACAAATGATCATGTTTGGGCCATATTATGCAAAGAACTAACTCTCTGGAGAAGTACAAAATGCTGGAAACGGAAGAAAGTAAGAGAAGGGCCTTGCCATCTGACTATACGTTTTCTTCTTCCACACATTCTTCCTTTGCATGCATTACATGTTTGAGGTCTTCCCACAGTTTTTCAATAAAGTTCAAATCTGCAGACTGTAAGGCCATTACAAAACTTTTCTCCGAATGTTATGTTTGATTGGAAAAAATGTTTTAGATCCTTGTCTTGCTGAAATATCAAACCTCTTTTCTTCACTAGCTAAGGATATTCACTTCTATGACTGTGGTTCTTAAACTGGGGGCAATTAAGCCCAAGGAGGTAATTTGAGCATTTCCTGGGGGTAATAGAGCAATTTGTAATTACTTGTTTCAATTAAGGATCCCCCCAAGACATTTACGCAAAACAACGGATTTTTGTGTATGTGTGTGGGATAATTATATTATTCAAGACTGAGAAAAAGGGTAATTCGGTCAAACAGTTTAAGAACAGCTGTTTTAGGATATGTTGATATTTATCCAAATTTACTATTCATCCTTCCACCCACACAATATTTCCTGTGCCACACAACCTCCAGAACGTATTCGAAGCCACTATTAGGGTTAGCAATCAGTCAAAAAAAATTTTCAAATGCCTTTTTTCTCTTTAATGTATCTTCTGTGGTTTTTCTTTCTTTCTTTTCTTTCTTTCTTTCTTTCCTCCCCCTCCTCTCCTATACTTATATGCTAATTTTAATATTCCAACTTTGAAGGCCTCCAACATTTTACTATTTTATAAAGAAATAATGTGCAATTCCATTTAAGTAGAAAGTACAAGAAGGAACAATGTAATATCTATCCTCCAGGCTTAAAAAAGTCAGGTTGTTTCATCAAGCCAAAGCACTCTGATTTAAAATAATTCAAGCTTATCAAACTGTTCTTTTTGATTCTTTAGATAATGACTTTTGTGAAAGATTGGAGAAAAAGTTTTCTTCTGACAATTCTCTGATGCATTGTTGTTTAAGCAATATTATACAGGCAGTCCCCCCATTTACAATTGGAACTGAAATTTTCATCGTAAGTTGTTGTGATCATAAGTCAAGTTGGACCCAGTTTTACAACAATTTTATAGTGGTCATTAAGCAAATCATATCATTAAACAATTCATTTCCCAAAGAACATCTTGGCAATAAAGATTGCAAATCATCATCACAGGACTGTGGGATGCTTCAATTGGTTGTAAATGCAAGCCAGTTTTCAAGTGCCCAAATTGCAATCAAGTGATCACAGGGGTAATGTGAAGGTCATAAGTGGAAGTACTGATCATAAGTCACTTTTTCCAAGACAGTAGCTTTGATAACTTTGAAAATGTAATTAAATTAGTCGTTGTGGGTCAAGAACTGCTTATACTAAATATTGTGGATACCTGTTTCATTGTCAGCAGAGATTTTCAAAAAATCATGTACAGTTATATGAGAATTGTCTCTTTTAGATCTGACTAGTCTAGGAGCTAGGGACAGTTATAGTAGAAATCTTCCATGGTGTTTAAGCTAATTTCCACAGTCAATTAAAATACTGAAGTTGAAAGAGATTGGATATTTTAGTAAGTCAATGATCAAAAATATACCTCCAATCAACTATAAAGATCCAATCTGGTTCAGTCACCGGGACCAGAATTTTTGTCTTCCAAGCTTTCGGACTCATGCTGGAGCCCATCTTCAGGAACTTCTCTCTAGCAGAGTGTGCACTGCTTTGTGTGTGGTATTTATATTGCCTGTTGTAAGCGGCTTTCTAGATGTTGACTGGGATCTGTTGATGTCTGGCTTTTTAGTCATTGTAATTTACAATGCATAATTATGCATTGTAAAGATTGATTGGAGGTGAGAGATACTTCCAATATAATCTACCAAATCCCCTGTATGGATTGCCCCTGTGACTATGAAGGACAGATGGGGAGAAGCTAACCAACAGATTGCAAGAATACAAGCGAGCGGTCAGACGAGGAGACCCAAACTCATTGATAGCCTCACACTGCAGTGAACAGGGAAACACATTCAACTTTACAGCTACTAAGATTGTTGGACGAGCAGGCACAAAACAGCCAGGGACGTGAGTGAAGCCTAGGAAACAGGCCCCTCATCAGTCAAAAAGAGTGCTGATTAATCACCAGCCTATCAAGGACTTAGAAGGCAAGGCCTGGGCAGCACCAGCAAAGGACAGCTAATGACTTAAAAGCCAACATCCCCAATCAACATCTAAAAATCCACTTACTATACGGGTATCAAACTCGCAGTGTCACATTGCCATCACGTAACATTTTCCCCCTTCATGAAGCTGGGGTGGGCATGGCCTGCATGTGATGCATCCAGCTCGAGGGCCGTCAGTTTGACACCCCGACTTACAACTATAAATACCACACACACAACAGCACACACTCTACTAGAGAGAAGTTCCTGCATGAGTCTGAAAGCTCGGAAGACAAACCTCTGGTCCCGGTGGCTGATCCAGATTGGATCCTGCAACATTATCGTAGGACACGTGTATTCACCTTCATTCGCAACTATAAAGAACATAAAAAAAACAAGAAGGATTTTGGAATGGCCTTAACGGTTTTCAGACTTGAGAAGGCCTAAAAGATGCAGTACATGCAGAGAACAATTTCAGAGTTAGAAATATTAGCAGGCTTGAGGTAGTATTTGGAAGCAGTTATTCTGCTGAAGGAGACATTATAAGGAAGAGAATGAAATGGTATCCAAATTTCTGCTTCTGCCATACTTATGGTATTTTTAATCTGTAAGTATTTGCATATAAATAGTAAGTATGTAAATGTACATCTTTACTTTTGTGTCGTGTATGCCCATTTCTGTTTGCTTAAAGATTCATTGAAATATAATATTTTACTAGGCTTTCCTAAAGGGATTTTAGTGTTAAGAAATAATAATAAAACAAAACTAGTGAGAGAACGTGTACAAAGTATTCTTCTCAATGAATAGCTTCAATGAACTTTGGGGCATTTAGAATTAAAAGGAAACCTTGCTGAGGAATATAGTTTTTGGGTTTCTGTGCCAAAAGCTCCTTTTAGAAACTGAATTCTGGTTGCCCTTCTTTTCAGAATAATTGTCAACCTTATGTAGCCCACATTTGAATCTTAATTTTCCTTAGTCACTGTAACTAGTCTGTAGGCCATTGTTTTGATCTTGCCTGTAGAAGATTTTTTCAGAGGGACAGGGACGATGAGTCCTTGAATAAACTTTCACGCAGAGCTAAGCCCTAAACTGAAGTCACTGACTGACCAAGGGAGACTGAAAGGTTGAGGAAGAATTACTGGTTTGGGTCACATGACCCTGTGAAAAATTATGACATGCTTTTTACTTTAAGGAGGCTGCTTGTGAAAACCACAACTCTTCATAGCTGACACATGCTGACCTTAAAATTTCCAGTTCTTTCTCAGAAACTACAAAGAAATTTTATAAGGCTTTCGTTCTTCTCTTTCTTTGAAACAAGTAGTCAGACTGCTTGAGCCACTATTGTGAAACAGTCAACCTTTAGGTTTAAAGAAAATAGAGGGGATTTCTCAAGTTTTGTTCTGACGCACAGAGAAACAGGTTCACTTCTGTTGTGGTTTTTTTTCCTCCTTTTTTTCACAATGTGGATCAGAGGTTTACCTGTCATGAAGAATAAATCCTTCCCAGCTGGCTCTTTCCCAATTCTTATCAGTAGACTGTTAAACTTGTATTGCTGTGTCAGCATTTATTAGCACACTAAAGCTTTTTTTCCACGAAATAAGGGGAAAAAATGCAGTAAAACTAACAGTTGACTAAAACAAATGCTAGTCATTACAGTAGTATAGTTGGAATAAAGGTATAGTTTCCTTAAAATATAGATATTTTTAATTTCCAACAACAAATAGCAATCTTTATAGATGTAATGCCAAAAGAACATCATAGTTTTAATTCACATTAATTTAAGCTGTGACCATTAACTTCATTAAGAACAGAACCAAAAATCCCTTATATCATCTTAAAAAATTAGACATTCATTGTTCAAGTATTAAATTTCATCTATGTGATAAGTAGAATTTTGTTCGCTATAATGCAAACAAATGCTAAATTCATTTTGGGTTCAGAGTATATATAACCATACTATGATGTTAATTATGACAACATGAAAGAAAATAGAAGCTTCTTTTTAAAAAAAAATTGTTACTTTAAAATCAGTCTTTGATGCCAGACAGCCTATGGAATGTGTAGCAAAATCTTAAATTCAAAATAATGAGCTAGGTAGGAATTCCCAGGCTATTTTGAAAAATCTAGTGCTTACATAGCTTCCATTCTGGAAAGTGGATGAAAGATTTTTTTAAAAATTTGGTTTATTCTTTTATTCACAAGATGACATCTTCCTGATAGTTTGGATACAACTCCTGTTTGTGCAACCCGCTATGGGAAGTGGTCAAAGACAAGAACTGTAGTTCAAAAGAGTTTAGAGAGCAAGAGGAAGTTCATTAATGAATACATATTTTGAATCGGAGTGTGAAACCATTGCTCTCCCCAATAACTCACTGTTATAAACTACAGATGTGCAATCTTTTTCAAGAAAATAGTATACAGGACCTTCAATTGACATGTATGAGTGTAATTTTAATTATTGAATGTAATTAAATTATATAAAAACAATTGCAAAAACTACCTTCCGTGTATTTAGTAATTTTGCCACTATCATATTTAAAATTGAAATTTATGTCAAGTTTTGAAAGGATTACTACACTTCTGGGTATGTGGGAAAATATCATGGAGCCCTGAAGCCATAAGTTAAGTATCTTCACTCTAAGCAGTCATCATTCTGATGTTGTCTCCATGCCACATCAAAGTGATGCGCAGGCATAATTGCAGTGGTGATTCCAAGTTTTCCATCTTAAACAGATGTGTTATATCATGGATTATTATGAAACAACTGCACTGAATTTAAATCTTTACTAAGTTGCTGCATTGCAAGCATTGTCATCATAGTCTAGCTCTGAATCAATTTTCTGAAGGCTATTCATTTACGGCAAAATAGCAGCAATCATACCCAACAGGAAGATATCAGTAGTTGTGGTGTAACTCCAAGGCTATCACAAAAAGAAAGAAAAAGAAAAGGTAAATGGGAAAAAAATCCAGACGAAACAAGTAACAAAGCAATGCCGTGTCATTTGAATTCGCTGAATGACCATGTTAGTTCAAACAACAAAAACCCAAAAATATTTTTAGGACTGAATGGAGCAAAATTATAGGAAAAAAATATGGAAAAGAGGTACATGGATATAAAAGCACTCAGTTGTTACATTGCTTTGTTTTACAGCTTTTCTGTAGTTCTATAGTTGATAAGTTAATAACCGCGTTGTTAAATGAATCTAACTTCCCAAATATTTTTGCTTGTGAGAAGGTGATCACATGAACCTTGGGACACAGCAACATAACTAGGTCATAAATATGAACCAGTTGCCAAGCAGCTGTGATGACCCAGATTGTTGGGGGCAATATGCTGACTCTGTAAACCACTTAGAGAGGGCTGTGAAGCGGTATATAAGTCTAAGTGCTATTGCTATCTGAATTTTGATCACATGAGCATGGGGATGCTGCAAAGGTCGTAAGTGTGAAAAAACAGTCATAAACCACATTTTTCAGTGCCGCTGTAACTTTGAACAGTCACTAAATGAATTGTTGTAAGTCGAGGACTACCTGTATTGTTTATATTCCGTTATACAGGTAGTCCTTGATTTACAGCAGTTCATTTAGTGACCATTCAAAGTTACAGCGGCACTGAAAAGTGACTTATGACCATTTGTCACACATTTGTAGGATCCCCATGATCACGTGATCAAAATTCAGACACTTGCCCACTGGCTCATACTTATGACCGTTGCTGTGTCCCAAGGCCATGTGATCTCCTTTTGCAACCTCCTGTCAAGCAAAATGAATGGGGAAGCCAGGTTCACTTAACAACCGTGTTACTAACTTATCAACTGCAGTGATTCACTTAACAACTGTGGCCGTAAAATGGGGCAAAACTCACTTAACAAATGTCTCACTTAATAACACAAATTTTGGGCTCAGTGGTGGTCATAAGTCGAGGATTATTTGTATAGTCTAGCAGACTGAAAAGAACCAAGAAGATTTCAAACATTTCAGATGTTTCACTAGCAACCGTGGTTGATATCTTCAGAGGCATCTGAGCAAGGATTGACAGGGCTTCTGTTGTTATATCCAGGGTCTGATTAAACTGTCCAATGTTATGCCCAACATTTCCTCAGTACATTAGTTAAAATGAATAGAACCTTTTCCTTGCTCAGTAACCTATTGAAGTAAGAATGAAAATAAGTTCAACACATCTGGAGGGCATCAAATTGGGGAAATCTGTCATAGATTAGCATTGTCCCAAATACTGAATCATTGATGAAGTCATAGCTGGTTCCTAGTTTCCTGTAAACCTTTCATGACAATAACATGTCAACACGTATAATGGAGTTATTGGCTATTGTTCACTAATCTGACTCTGTTACAGCTTTAATGTCAGTAAAATTTTCAATGCTGTTTTCTTCTATCCTGATACAATTGGCATGGTATCCTGACTAAAATTATAATACACTGAAATTCTAAAAGATGTATTTAGTATGTAATGTAAAAGATTTAAGTTTACTAATATTCACATCTTGCCTGAATCCATAATTTTGGTTATCTATCATTGGTTTATGTTTGTTGCAACTTTTTAAATACTAACAAAAATTCATTTTCAACATCATTTTACCTCAGAATAGTTCTAATCCATTTAAAAGGGGAGGGGGAGCTGCTATCTATCTATCTATCTATCTATCTATCTATCTATCTATCTATCTATCT
>WNWU01000002.1:49763729-49848647 GCA_012654045.1 Ptyas mucosa
TCTATCTATCTATCTATCTATCTATCTATCTATCTATCTATCTATCTGCAGGTATTGAAGTGATTTATGTCTCTTTAGATAGCAGTTCAAGATTTTTAAAAAATGCTTTCCTATATAAATATTTATGAGAAAACAATACAGTAATAATACAAATAGCTCTGTACTAATATTTCACTTGCAGAGTTGCTTTTAACATAGGAAACAATAAAGCACTGTTAATTCCCTTCCTATAGTATGTAGTATTGTCTACTGCACAACCTCAACTGCACAACCTTATTCCAAGGATAAGTAAATCCACATATCCTCAGTCATGCTTTTAAATAAAGTTTTTCTTAATTATCAAATAAATGTTTTTTTCTGAGTAAAGTAGTTTAAAACTTTTTCATATTTTAAGAGTAATGTTGGCAGCTACTGAATAGTGATAAGTCTGAAAATATTATGGTTCTTTTTCCATTCATAAATTTAGGAAAATGCTAGCTCAGAATATCAGATTAGAATTTGTTCAATGTTGTAATTAAAAAATTCTGAGACATAATAAAGAATCAGTCTGATCTTGGCAATTCGTGCTGGATTATAATTTATATCACACTCACACACACATAAACACAGTGTATCACTTTACCAATCTATAATATGGATAAGTAATTGTTTAAAAGGACTGAAAACTTTTCTTGGTTAGTATGTCTGCGTTATAAGAGAAATCCATTGGAGATGGTTTAATATGCGCCAATATATCTAGTGTTGAGCATTCCCTAAAAGTAGTCTGATTTGGAGACAATTGCATTAAATTTCGTCTAGGAAAATCTGCAAATTATATTTTTAAGTGTGACGAGTTTCCCTTACCTTCATAACTTTAATTCTATATCATTCAGTGCAGCGTAACTACTGGAGTAAAGGAGAATTGAAACACAAAACACTTTCAGATATTTCACCCTTCAGATTTTAAAATGGAGTTAAGCCCATCACTATTATTTAGATAGGTCCCACAAGATGGGAAGATATAGTGTGTCTACACAATCCAATGTATTTTTAAAATCATTTCGTATTTTACAGAGCTAAGCTCTGGCTCAGCAAAACATATCTGCACTTTGGATTTTTTGAATTATTAGTTTTATTTCTTCTTTATGTTGTTTGCATTATAATCATTTCATATATATATTTTCATACATGCCAAGTGTCATCATAGCAGGATATAAGTTCAATAAATTAATACCTGGCTTAGGGTTAGTCCTGCCTGTTGCATTTCAGTCTTTCATTTCTCTGGTGACAGTCTTAATGGACCAAAGGAGAGAATCAAACAGGTCTCTAAGGAAAAAAATGGAAAAGATGTTGCCACTTAACTCACAAAACAAACTATGCAAGGAACACGTCAGTCACAGGTCTTGCCTTAGGGATTTGGTTTAAAGTAAACATGCTGCAATATTTGAAAAGGTCTTTCCTGATGATTATTTGGCTAGACTGACACAATAGATTGAAATTATGCAAATACTCAGTGTAATGCCCGGTATGTATGATAAGCTAAGAAAAACATGGAGTAAATTTGTATGGTGTGTGGTGCACTATAGTAGGCAAGAATTTGCAAACAAAGAGATAAAAGACTTGAGTCCTAATCATTTTTCAGTTGGATGATCTTAGTTGTTTCTCCATACTGTGTGAATGCAATTTCCATCACAGCAATGCTGAGGCCAAAAAAGATTACAGGAACTGGCCAGCCAGTTATGCACAAATCAGTCATGCTGATTTAGGAGAGACTGAATGATGTTCTTAACCCTCTCCTTTACTGAAGTCAACAATACCTTAAAAGCACTTATCTTTGGAGTGTATCCAAAGATGGTAAAATGCTTTCCTTATTTAATGCCCTGGACAGATCATTAGTAATGATAATAGTAGCAGCGGATAAAAAGCAGGGCATTGGAAGTTTTAAAAGCCAGCATAGTGAGCTTGGTTCAGCTAAGGGCAGGAACTGACCAAAACGGGTAGAATAGTAATGGAGGCAGTTGGTCAATGCAGATTTCTCTCTTAATTCTGACTGCTCTCAAAACGCAGAGCTGCTGTGTGCAGGCAATCCCTATAAATTAGAGATTCTGCTTTGTCCCTGGACTTTAAACAGCAAGGCCAAAATCCCATGGCTATGTGCTAGTCAGGAACAGAGGTAATTGCCAAAGGGGAACAAGGAATTTAAAGCTGCTGGTTAGGGGGCTTATTCAGGCATACCAGCTGCCAAAGGTAGCCACCTGCCCTTTTGCTGCTCTGTGGAAGCCACCAGTGGGTGAGAGAGAGAAAGAGAAAGAGAAAGAGAAAGAGAAAGAAAGACCTGGTGTCATTTCACACTTGTGGCTCCCAGGCATTCCTAAAGTCCCGTAAAGTTGTCTTCTAAATCAGGGGTCTCCAACCTTGGCAACTTTAAGCCTGGCGGACTTCAACTCCCAGAATTCCCCAGCCAAGTTCGCTGGTTGGAGAGCCCTGTTCTAAATAGTCTCTTTCCCACGAGTGCCCTGCAGACAGTATTGCTTCGCTGGCTAGGGAATTCTGGGAGTTGAAGTCCGCCAGGCTTAAAGTTGCCAAGGTTGGAGACCCCTGTTTTAAATAGTTCTAAATAGTCTCTCTCCCACGAGCGCTCGGCTATAGCTGTAGACGGGTTAGCCCTGGGGGAAAAAAAAAGAACGGTTTTCTATCTCAGGCATTAAAGCAGTATAAAGAAAAGGCGCTACAAGCCTCAATGCGCTCTTGAATGCGGCCAAGTCTCACGCCAAGCGCTAAAGCCGAGGACCTAGGGCGTTGTTAACACGGGGTCCGGTGCTGAAACAAAGCGCAACGGCCCCGGTTCTAGTTCTATCCGATCTCCAGGGTCCCGAGGCGGAGGGTCCTCCCTCCCGCGGTTTCCCCTCAGTTCCGCGCAGGTGGTAGCCGGAGCCGGAGCTCTCCGCTCGTCCTGCAGAGCAGCACCCAGCCTTAAACGCCGCCCTGGAGGAAGCGGAGTGGAGCAAGTCCCCAAACTCCTTGCCGAGTTTTCTTTTTCTCTCCCCGCCCCCCCTTCCCTCTTTACAGCTGCACACACGCAACCCCCTCTCCGCCAAAACTCTCGGCGACGCCTGTTCAAAGGCTGAAAGCGCCACGGCGCTGTTCTCCTCCTCCCCTCTCAGTAGAAAACACCAAACAATAAGGAGGAGTTGGGGGGGGGGGGGGGGGATGAGGGGGTGGGTGTTTTAATTAAGATTCTCAGGGCAGGGGAAGGGGGGGGGGAAGAGGTTTCTCTGCGAGGAAGGAAGGAAATCGGGAGGGTTGGAGGAACGGAGGCGCTTCCCTTGGAGCTGTTAGCCTCAGAGTTTCAGCTTTGCCGCTGCCTCTGCTAAACAGAGAGAAGTTGAGCAAACAGGAAACGTGGTGGCTTGCACACACGGCAGCCGCGGCTCTGATTCATTGGGGCTTGAAGCTCGCCCGAAGGAGGACGGAGAGGAGGAGGAGGAAGGTGTTGGCTGCTTGGCTGCCTCCAGCCCCAGGGAGGAGAGCGGTTGGCCGGCTGCGTGTCGCCTAAAAGCCTCTTCCTTTGCCAGAGAGCACAGTCCCCAGCTCGCCCGAGCGGCACGATTCTTGCCCGTCTCACGCGCAAGGAGGGACTCGCGCTCCGAGAGAGAGAACCGGCCGCGCTTCGATCCCCTCTGAGCAGCGCCGCAGAGAGCGCTCGCCCGCCGGCCGAGTGTCGTTGCTGGAGTTGATAAAAGAAAAGGCTGGAGCGACTTTTGTTTTTGCGTCATTCCCGCCGGAGACCAGAGCCCGCCTTTTCTCCTTCTTGCTCGGGCATAGCAATATGAAGGAGCAGAACTCATGTGTGGGCACCGGGCATCCCCCCATGGCTGGGTATGGCAGGATGGACCCGCTGGAGCTTGCTGTTAGCCCCGTGAAACGCTTGCGAACTGAGTACTCCTTTCCCTATCTCTTCGCAGAGGAGGCCTACCAAAAACTGGCCAGCGAGACCCTGGAGGAGCTGGACTGGTGCCTGGACCAGCTGGAAACCTTGCAGACCAGGCACTCCGTCAGCGAAATGGCCTCGAATAAGGTAGGACCCCCCCCCCCCCGTGTTTCCATCTATCGACCCCATCCCATCCCATCCTGCCTCTTCAGTTCTTCTGTGCCTTGCTTTGTTTTCCCCGCCAAACCTGACGACTCAGAAGGAAAACGTACATCTATCTCAGCTTTGAGAAAAGCCGGCAGTTTTTGCGCAACAAGGTTTCTTGCTTAAATTGTGTGTGTGTGTGCAACAGAATAGCGTTGCTCCCTTATCGTGATCTCTTATCTGAGATAAGTTCATCAGATCTGGATAAGAAAAAGCTCCTTCCGTCTGCCATCCTGACAGCAATTGTTATCCACTTCTGCAGCTTCCCCTGTAAAGGATGCATAAAATTGGGCTGAACCTGGTTTCTTACCTCCTGGTAACGTTTTATCATCCCATTTTATGCCTAGTTGCTTGGAAGCAAATTCCAGTTGAAACGCCATAAAGAATTGATCCTAGGTAAGCACATATCAGAATGCAAAACTTTGCAACAATCCTAGTTGTATTAAACACTAGGTTGTGACACTAGTTGTGGATGAATTAGAGGGCACACTTGAAAAGCAGTGCAGATTTTGAAACTGTCATTTTGTCCATGACAGTTTGTCTTGCAAAGTAAGAGAGAAAGAAGATCAGCTTGGGTGGGTGCTCAAAATAAATTATATTAAAATCTAAAGTTTCGTATGCCATTTAAAGGTTGCGCAAAAATTCTTTTCTATGTGCTGCCAATTTAAAAGCAAAAAGGACAAATGGCGTGTATGGTTTTGCATTCTTTATATATAAAAAGGCCATACATTTGCATTGTAAATGTCAGTGTAACTTAATAAGTAGAGGGGAGGTCATCATACTTTTTGTAAATCCCCTGTAACAGAATAAAGCAAGAAAAGCCGTGTGTCCAGTGGAGACACATTGGTATACATTGAACATACATGTCTTTTAGATAGATGACAGATGAAATAAGTTGTTTCTGTAGCTTTTGCACTTGGAAAGGCAACAGTAAATGTTCTGGTTTGGAAGGAAAGAAGTTCCATTGATTTCCCTCGAGCTTAAGTTTAGGTGATTTGTAAACCACGGTTTCTAACTTAAGATGTTAAAGATCTTAAAGATGTTAAAAATGTAAATCAATTTACAACTTATGATGATGTTGAACCATCCCAGAGAGACTTTTCCCTGCATGTCCACTCACAGTGCTAGAAAATACCCACTGCCACCTCTGTTTAGATGGCAACTTTCTGTTATATTAAAATGCTTTAGCATTTCAAGAGGTAGTGGATGTCACCTATTTTGCATTAATCTCCTGGTTGTGTTTTAGTTTATCTCTTTATGCCTGTTTGTCAGTTTACATCTAATTAGAGGATCAAGCACTACTCTTTAATACTAAGAACTTAATGTAAATAGTCATGATAATTTCTCTCTGTACTTCTGGCCATTTAACTACTGGATTCTGTTAATTACAGTTGTACCAAATTCTTGCATGGCAAAACTTTCAGGTTGCTTTGATTCTGCATTTACTTAGATCAATTGTATGATAACAATTTTTGATTTTTCAGACAATATACATTTTTTACTGAGTCACCTCACTTTGGTTAATGTTCCCCTATAACATGTCTATTTTTGAGAAGGCATTTTTTTACATTTATTACTTTACATTTTTAGGGCAATATTTATAATTTGCTTAAAAACAAAATTTATGAAGTGGTCTTGAATATCAGTAATGTTAGCATCTGAAAAATGATTATTTGCAAGTAAAAATACAGCACAAATAGCACAACATTTTGTGTATGCACGCTAAGTGCAAGAATATGTGAACAACTGGTCTAATTTTAGTTGCCCCTGCCCTTTAGCCATTAGTAGTTGACTGTTTCTTATATTTGTGTTACATCTCTTATAATGTAATAAGCTTAATTAAGTACTTAAGGATAGTAAGTAGGGTTCTTTTGTCATATGTGATAAAGTTGTTTCTTAAGCTTTTTTCAAGTTTTGCTAGCTTTAATTTTTTTGAAAATATTCTAGGAACAATAAAAATACCCTAAATATAATATAACAAACTTTTATGGACAGCAGACTACTTTAGCTAGATATTTTGCTTTTCCTTTAGTTGGTGGACTAAAATTTTTATCTATCATAATATCAGAGTGGCACTGGAATTATGATTGTAAATAATATTTGAAGACTCTTTAATGGTACTAAGTAAAAGAAACATTCCATAAAGGATCCACTTTTCCCGTCCGCTTCATAAATAGCACCATCCAGCCAAGGTTTTCCATAAGAATACAATGAGCTGAGTTGCCATAGTCACTTTGAAGGTCAGATTGAATGATGCCATCCTTTACATCAGCAGTGAAAATTTACACTGCGGGACACACAATGGTTAGTTTTATCTTATCCTTAAAATAAGAATGTCTCTGTTTTAATTTCTTTGTTACTAATTAAATTCTGTATGCCATCTACCCTAGCTAGCAGTCCTATGTATACTAACTTTCAGCTATGTTTTACTTTACGTTGCACTGATTGTGTTTCAAGACTGTAGCCAAAAATGAGCTCAGGAAGCCTCTGCACCAGTGCTGGTGACTGCAGGGTTTCTTTGACATTGTACAATCCAAGTAGATGTTCTTGGGCATGAACATTAATTTTTAAAACTGATTTCTGTCACACACACACACACACACACACACACACACACACACACACAAACATATTTAAATGGATCTTCTTGCTCAAAGGTTTTTTGTTTTCTTTGTATACCAAAGAGTGCTGCCACAAAGTTTCTTTCCAAGATATATAGGGTAGATAAAGATGCTTGTTCCAGATAATTCTAAGTAGGCGTTTTGTGTTCCCAGGAACAATGCTGTACATGGTTTATTCACACTGTGTGACATAGTACATTGTCATAAATGCATACGTATTCACACACATGTAAATCAGAAACTTTCAGATACCTTTTAATCATCAAAGTAACAAGAGCTCTTTTGAGTTGTAAAACAAAGCCATGTAAATGCAATTAACATCTAAGTAGCTAACTAGGCTTATTTTGATAAATCCTCCCTTCTGAGGAAATTCTCTTCTAGCCTTAATTCTCAGTCTTGGCTGGTTTCACAAGTGGAGATTTAGTTGAGTGTTTGACTGGCTCTAGGGCACAAAAGCTTGCATAGGGGAGAGGATTGCTGTAATCTATTGACGTCAGTTTATTAAGTATAAGCCGGGTTTCCTTCCAGCCTTTTAACCTACTTGCAGAAATCACGAAATAGTAAATGGACAGACAGTGCATTACAACGCCTGTTTTCCCTTAGTTTTAACCCAGCTGAGTCTATCCAGCCGTGCCATAGTGTTGATGTAATTTATTGGGTAGGGACTGGCAGTATTTAGCAATTTGTATGCGTAATGCCCAGATGTACTGTAAAGTAATAGTACTAACATATTAAGGGGACAATTGTCATGCATATCCATACATTCCTTCCTTTAACATTCAAAAACGATATGCCTATAAAAAATATTCATACCTAACAAAGAAGAATTGTGTTATAGTTGCAAGGAAGACATTGTATCTACAAATAGTCCTCGACTTATGACCACAATTGAGCCCCAGATTTTTTGTTGCTAAGTGAGATATTTGTTAAGTGAATTTTGCCCCATTTTATAGCCTTTCTTGCCACAGTTGTTAAGTGAATCACTGCAGTTGTCAAGTTAGTGACATAGTTTTTAACTGAGTTTGGCTTCCCCTTTGACTTTGCTTGTCAGAATTTTGATTATGTGACAATGGGAATGCTGCAGTGGTCATAAGACACTTTTTTCAATGCCGTTGTAAATTTGAACGGTCACTAAACGAACTGTTGTAAGCCAAGGACTATCTGTACTCCTAGAAACAATAAACATTCTATAAAGTTAGAACTCCTTTGACACTATGTTTTTTAAGCTTTATTACTCCGCTTGGTATGTCTGATATTCCATAAAAGCAAGATTTAATTAGTGCAGTACACTGACTTTATATCAATTAAGCAATCCTGGTTAACCGTCTTTTTGATAATTTAACTATAAATGAGAAAAACCTTGCAAATTCATATGTTTATAAGCATATAGGTAGTCCTCAACTTATGACCAATTTAGGATCGTAGTTTCTGTCACATGTCATTGTGGTTGTAACTTGAGTTGAACCCAACTTTACCATTTTTAGGCCTATCTGCAGCTATTAAGTGAACCTCACAGTCATAACTGTGAACCCATTCTTCTGAATGGGGGTTTTTTTTTTTGCATAAAAATGGGGAAAAAAGTTCACAAACTACAATCAAATTACTGCAGGACATTTCAACTAGTCACAAATGCAATCCAGTTGCCAAGTGCCTGAATTGCAATCTTGTGACCATGGGGATTGTGCAGTAGTCATAAGGCAAGGACCAGAGTTATTTCAGCACCATTGTAACTTTGAACTTTTCGTTTAAAAAAAGTCCGTAAGTCGAAGATGACACATAACTTCACATTTGGCTTCTTCATAGCAGAACACACCTGTTGTATCACTTTAGTATATTAATATAGTAATATACAGATTTTTAGTATATCTGTCATTCTCAAGGCAGAAATATCTGGGGGGGGGGGGCTAAATGTCAGCTGCCTCCATCTATAGATCCTTGTGTCCCATAGTTATCTTTTCTCATCCAAATTGAAGTACTAACTATATATATATATACCCTTGTAAAATCCTCCTTGCCTCTGTATGCTGGCAATAAGATTACTTAACAGGATTTAAGAGATTCATATTCGTTTCAAGAAACAATACTCTATTCAATACAATATTCAAGAAGTAATAGAGGAGAGATGGGAAAAGTTGTAGAGGAACTGGTAGACAACAACCTGTGATAATGTCATAGTCCAGTGGTGGCTAACCTTTTTGCCATTGCGTGCCAAAAGCAGGGGGAGCGTGGGGGGAGTCACGTGCATGCGTCCCCACACCTATAATTCAATGCTCCCCGTTCCCTGCAAATGCACATGCAACCCCCCCACGCTCCCTCCTCTTTTGGTACCCAATAGCAAAAAGGTTGTGCGCCAGAGGCTTTCTTGGAGCCTGGGGAGGGCAAAAACAGCCTTCCCCATCCCCCCGGAGGCTGGAAATGGCCCATTTCCCGACTTCTAGTGGACCCAGAAGGCCCAAAAATTAGTTGGCCAGTGCACACATACACGCTGGAGCTGAGCTAGGGCAATGCTCGTGTGCCCACAGATATGGCTCTGCGTGCCACAGGTTTGCCATCACGGTCACAGTCAGATCCATGTTTCAGGCATGTGAAAAGGAGTTCTTGTCCATATCTGCATTGACAAGAATCCGAGCTAGAGGCAATTTATATGAAAATATTCTTTCAGTAAGGGTTTCCTCCTCAAAGATTTTAACTACTGCTTTTTCATTGGAACAGAAAGGAAGTTAAAGAGATGTACATATGCTAGACGAAGAAGAAGAAAGAATTCAACTGACATTCTCTCTGTTCCTCTATACATACACACACACACACACACACGATGTTGAACTACTCAGGAAAAGACATAATAACTATTTGTACACTTGGGTTTTAATCTTGATTAGCTGTGTGTGTATGTCTTAGCATATTGTGCAAAGCATTTGGTTATTTGTTATTGAATATGTTGCACAGACTCAGAAACTGAGTTAATTCAACAATCACATTAAATATATTATACAGATCTATCCCCATGGTGTATCTGAACACTGCTAGGCTGAAATTGCAAATATATGTACAAAATGACATAGTAACCAATTTCCGCGGACCAAGTAATGTTTGCACGTGCCATAAATTCAAGCAATTTCACAGATCATTTATTACAATCCTTAAACATTATGATGTATTTTACCATTGTTATAATAGATTAAACTGTTCCAATTAGAGAGGAAATATAATGTCACATACGATTAAAATAATTTACTTAATCTGATTTCTTATATGACAACCATTGCATAAAATAAAATCATGAAAAAATGTATTTATTGATTTAACAAATGTTGGCCTAGTGGAAAAGCAGATTGATGCTCTCTGTTGACCATTTAAAGTAAAAAAAAACATCTGTAGCTGATTATATGACTATGCTCTTATATAATGTCTAGTAATGCAGTCACTCTTGCTTTGTTATTTGGTTACATATTAATGGATTTGGGGTTTTTTTGCCATTCTTGGGCGGAAAAGCCAACCGTAATGAGATATATTTACCATTTTTAAAAAAAATATATTTCTGAGTAATATAAATTGGACATTGCTGAGACATATCATTGATCCATTCAGGCCAAGATTAGTAGCTCAGATTGGTATGAATTTTTTCAAGAATTCACAATTTAAGAATGCATTTTTCTTCCATCTTTGATCTTAGAATATATTCTTCCCAGTTGATGTTCTTCAGAAGCATTATGCCTTAGATTCTCAATTATAGGAGTTGACATCTGACAGAACATGAGGAACTTCTACCTGACTGAGCCTGTTATCTTGATTTTTTTTCATCCAGATATTCAAATATCAAAGCGCTTTTGGGGATTTTGAATAACTTGCTTCTGTTTAACAGTTTGACTCTACCTTAATCACAAAAGGTGGGATAGGAAATTTATTTCTTCATGAAGTTGGATTATACT
Organism: Ptyas mucosa; assembly: GCA_012654045.1. Classification (NCBI taxonomy): domain Eukaryota; kingdom Metazoa; phylum Chordata; class Lepidosauria; order Squamata; family Colubridae; genus Ptyas; species Ptyas mucosa. The sequence continues at coordinate 49,774,394 of WNWU01000002.1, forward strand.
TCTAGAACTGTTTCTGCCTGTTTTTGTGGCATATGATTTGGCTCATTGTTTATAGTACACTGTGTTGGTAGAGTTACCAGTAATTAAATATGGGTGGAATTAACTTAAATAAATGGAGCATGGTTAGATCCTCGCATGAACATTGCCTTAAACTCTATAAAGTATCCATAGCTTGCAGGAAGGAATAGAGCAAAGTAGTAAAGACAAATATTTATTCATGTGTACACAAAAATTATATTTAACGTGTCTCCTTCTACATACCTCCTCCCTTTTATGCTTTGGCATGAGATACAAGAATGTTGAGTCTTTGTTCTACAGTGCAGGAGAAGGAGTGTCTACTTGCTTTAGGTACTGCCGGAGTACACAACAGCCTTTTTCTCAGGTAACCATGGAGATGAGTGTGGGTGGGATGGTTAGGTATCATTCTCCCTTGTAGGAAGGATTTGTGGAAACAACAATAGAGTAGTAAAGAAACATGTTACAAACTTTTCCTGTGCAAGAGCTTATTTTATTTTGAGACACTTCCATTTAATTGAACAATGATCCTGGCAAACAGATAGTTGCTGATGTTGAGGATCCATTACCACAGTAGTGCAATAGAGTTGATAGGGAGAAGAAAATCAGATAGTAATGGCAGTAGCTTGTTTATCAGAGCCCATTGGATTTGAGCTAGAACTGATTTGTAGGAGTAGGAAGTGGGAACATTTGGCCCCCTGGAAATAAAAATCATCTTAATATCATTCACTTGCAAGGATATTCCAATCATTCCTATAAGTAGTCTCAAAAGGAAGTTATACATAAATCTATGAATCAGTCATACATACAGTAAACCTTTCAGGGATTTTTGGCATCCCTATATGCAGTCATGAATTTGGTTTTATAAGATAAAATCCCCAGGTCAAGCTTGATTCCTGATGACTTCCATATAATTTCTTACAATTTTATTGGCAACAATACAAAAATTACTTGCTGTTGTCTTCTTTCATACTTTTTAAAGTTCTCACTATAGCTTGGTTTATTATTAGTTTTTGCATATACATAATCATAAAAGCAAATCTGCTTTTCTGCCATTATTCTGCTGAGTTCACGTCCTTTTATCTCATCACAGCTTCCACATCCTCGAGCAAAAAGGCACGTATCTTTTTTTTCTATTTAGTCATATACTTGTCATAGTAGCAAAAATGCATTTCATAATTTTTTTGGTATTGGTGACTAAACTGGAAAAAAAATGTTTCTTCTCATTTCTGCTCAACTTTGATTAATTAAGTACATACATAATGAAGAAAATTCATGGAATATAATGTCCCAGTAGGGCTACAGTCTTAACCACACTTGAAAGAACGGAAGCCCAATTTATACAGGAGGACTAAGTTCTAAGGAAAAAAATATTATCTTCATTGCAGTTGGAATTAAGAAGGGGCAAACCCTTTTGAATGAACAGGGTTTTAATCATACCTCTGTCTTTAGTTAAAATAGCATTTTAGTCCATAAATCAAAGTCACGGGACATAATCTACTAAAATTTGTTAAAAGTAGGCCTTCTGTGTTTGTTTCTAAGGATATTTGAGTACAATGACACATTCTATATAGAGCAGGGGTCTCCAACCTTGGCAACTTTAAGCCTGGCGGACTTCAACTCCCAGAATTCCCCAGCCAGCGAAGCAATACTGTCTGCAAGGCACTTGTGGGAGAGAGACTATTTAGAACAGGGTCTCCAACCAGCAAAGCTGGTTGGAGCCTGGGGAGGGCGAAAAATGGGCCTACCGAGCCCACCGGTAACCTTTTTGCTGTCGTGTGCCAAAAGCGGGGGGTCACACGCACATGCGCAGGGTGCGGGGGGCCATTGAATTATGGGTGTTGCCAAGCATGCGCACGACCCCACCCCTCTGGGCCCCCGCTTTTGGCACGTGACAGCAAAAAAGTTAGCCATCACTGTCCTAGAGAATGGATGAAGTGTAAGTTAACAAGCAAAATAATTGTCTCCCTTCCTCCCCATCTCTAGGAACAAGGCAGAGTTATTGCATCATAAATCTCTTGCTCTTTTTAAAAATCACTTTTAAGGAAACTCCATATTTTTGAAAATTATTAGAATACAAACCACATGGTGCTCCTATTATTAGAATATAAACCACACTTGATTGATTCAAATGTGATCTGTATCCTGCCTTCTAGAAATAACTGGTGTAAATTATTCTGCACCTTTCTCAAATATTGTTGTGATTGCATAGGTATGCTCAACTCTAGAGCAAGGCAAGAGTGTCAAACTTGAGGGCCGCATCAGGGTTGTGTTTCACCTTGGGTGGCCGGGGGTGTGTGGCCAGATCATGTGACCTCAGGACATTGCAACCGTCATAATTATGAGTCAGTTGCCAAGCATCTGAATTTTGATCACATGGGGATGCTGGAACAATTGTAAGTATGAAAAATGGTCATAACTCCCTATTTTCAGTACTGTTGTAACTTGGAACATCACTAAATGAACTGTTGTCAGTTGAGGACTACCTGTATATTCTATGGATTTGAATGGGCTAACAATGCAGTCCTATAGGTCTTTATAGAAATAAATCCAGTTGAGCTCAGTGATATTTAGAATGTGCCTACAATGGAATGGATAACTTCCTAAGTGCTATTGATTAAATACTTTCTGTAGGTGTTCTTTTTTCTTGTCCTTCATGGATTTTTTTTTTAATAAACCTGGTTGAAAAATACAGGAGAGTTATTGATAGAAAGCAGTGTCTGGGTCTCCTGCAAAATTCTGTTCATATTAAATGGCTTGTCTTATAGTCAAGACAAGGATAGGATTGTAAGTTTAAGCACACAATGCAAATTTGTTTTTGTTTTTTTTAATAAAAATAGTAAAACAAGGATATCAGGATTCAGATGCCTTATATCTCACACTAAATTTTTCTCCTTCTGTTAGTAATTAGGATAAAAGTGGAATTTGTTTCTCTGTGCCCTCAGCTTAAGTCTGGGAGTATTGTTATATTTTTCTCTGACGCATTTATTTATTTATTATTTATTTATGAGATTTATATGCCACCCTATCTCCAGCCGGACTCAGGGCGGCTCACAACAGTTAAGAAACATCTAATAAAAAGTTAAAAAAATCAAATCCAAATCTCATAATTTAACAGTTAAAAGTACAATTAAGACTAACAAGTTAAAATTAAATTAGAATTAAAACCCCATCAGTCCAGGCCAGCCAAACGAAACAGCCACGTTTTCAGGTCGCGGTGGAAAGAGCGGAGGTCAGGGGCCACCCGGAGCTCCAGGGGCAGTTGATTCCAAAGGGTAGGTGCGCCCACAGAGAAAGTCCTCCCCCTGGGGGTCGCCAGCCAACACTGTCTGGCTGACGGCACCCTGAGGAGGCCCTCTCTGTGGGAACGCACCGGGCAATGGGAAGCTGTTGCTGGCTGCAGATGGTCCCCCAAATATCCCGGGCCTAAACCATGTAGGGCCTTATAGGTAATCACCAGCACCTTGAATCTCACTCGGAGGGCAACCAGCAACCAATGCAAGTCGCGTAGGAGAGGTATAACATGGGAGTGTCAGGACATTCCCTTCACAACCTGCACGGCTTAACCGTTTATGTTTACAGGATTCAAATTTCCTTCAGTAGTAACCTCCAGCGTAGTGCAAAGAGTTCTCCTTGTGTAAATCACATTTGTTTCTGGAAAGTGGGTCCAAGTATGAGAAAGAAAGCTGCTTTTCTGAGTTGTGATTTTCTGCTTTATTCTTATGAAGGTGCTGACAGATCTGTGGATGTCTGCAGGCTAGCAACCTGATCAATGTGAACATGGGCAGTGATGTAATAACCTCTGTTCCTCAAAGAATTTACATAGTTGGAGTTCTCTGGAAACTGGGAAAGCCGTTACTAGGGTTATCTTTAAATGTATAGTGACTGGGCCCAGATAATGTGAGCTAAATCATGTCTCGTTCGAACAAGTGAAGTCATTTGGCAAGGTAGCTTGACTGAGTGGATGTTGCATTAGTTGGTTGACTTTGTTGGCGGATAAACACTCCGCCTTGACATACATAACTTCCTTCTGGCTTATGTCTTCCTTATCCCTTGGGGTACATTCCCAAGTCTTGCGGACTTGCAAGAGAAGCAAAACAGATTCTTGTGCTCCAAACAGAAGAAATGCAATGCATTCCAAAGTTTAAAATCCAATATCCACCAAAGAATGAGTAATAACACTGCACACCAAGCTGCTGTTCTAAGACTGGAATGACAGTAAGCGATGTTAAAATACATAGAGGTCAATCTGCTTGGCTACTCATAACCGTCCTTTTACTAGCAGTATTTAAACTTTCCCTCAATACTAACAAAAGGCAACTCCTGGCAAAACCCCAGGCACTACTACTGCTCAACAATTCTTAAAATTGCCATCTATGCAGAGTTGTAAAGAGCATGCTCAAATTCCTCAGCATCTCTCTCGTCTGCTGCATGCTGATCACTTCAGTGGCTGCTGCGGGCTCTCATTACTGACAAATCGCATGCCGTGCTGATGCAGGCACCATAATAGGAAGCACCTAGGCCTGTCATAAACAGGTCTGAGGGAAAAAAGTGCAGGTCTGACGTATGGCGTGGCCATAGCAACAAGAAGAGATGAGGTTGAGGTTTCCATTTTGGAGTATAGGCAGGCTAATATAGATCTCTTTAAGGAGCCAGAAAGTACCTGAAAAAAGCTGTGTCCATGTGTATATCAGCAAAAATTTGCTTGACTGAGACTGCTTCAGAAGCAACATATTTGAATGCAACTTTTAGGGGACATTTAAATTATTCGTTTGAACTGATTTCTTTCCTCTTCAGTTACAACATAAAGTTTTGTTGGAGAATGATAGTACAATTACTTCTACAAAATACTTTTATGACTACTCAGAGCTTATATGTCTTTTGGAGGCTTAGTCATTAAAACGGAAAGGATATAAATTTTGAATAAGATGACTGTGAGCTCCTTACAGCATGAAATATGGCCAAAGTTTTTTGCACCTGAATTTTGGATCCAGGTAAGATTCCATTTAATGTTTAATAATGATTGCTGTCCTGTCCTTTTTTCCTTTGATAGTTAAATTAGTAAATTTATTTATTTTTTTAGGTTTGGGAAAAAAAGTTGCTAAGGTATCGGGTTAAATAGCTGCTTATTGGAAGCACTTTTTAAACATATGATGCTACAAAGGTTCTGTTGGAGTGTATAGAATAATTCACCTTGAGGCATGTGGCAAGAACCTTTGAGGCTGACTTTAGTAAATCCTTATTTTTCCACTATTTTATTTTACACCATTAAAATAGTACTAAGAATTGAAAATGTACAATATATTGTTACAGCTCAGCACTGAGTGATACTGGAGCAGGATTATATTTTAAGGATTAAGTAGTATTTTCTTTTTCCCTCCTTTCTTGCTTTCATAATTATACCTGCTTACAGATCTTATCGAAACATTAGCTATAGGAACAATGAAATTATTGTAAAATTAATGCAATAAAAAGTTAAAAAATAACAGTAAAGTAAAAGAATGCCTGTTTTCACCTTAAGATTAGATTTGAAATTTTGAAGAATATTTTTGAAAAAGAAGAAAACTAGTGGTTGTAACATGATAGTTAAATGTCTTTCTTTTTTTAATGCATTCCCTCACATGTGAAAAATAAATATTAAAATCTTTAATCGTTTAATCGGTATGGAAAATTAAACTGTAATAAAAATGTGACAAAAGTAGGATCTTTATTTAAGAAAGAACTGTTTTCATGATCAATCCGTTTTTTCTGCAAGTTTCTGGCACTAATCTTAAAATCCAGACATAGAATTTTTTAAAAAAATATTAATGTAATATTAGGATTTGTCTTTTTGCCAGTAACACAGCTGGAATAATAAATAAATACTGCTGGCAGATGACAAAAAAAAAAAACCTACCTGCCTGCTAGTAGTTTCTTTATTTGGATGTTTTATAGGAATATGTAGCTGTAAAGAAACCTCCTCGATGCAAATGTGGGTGTGTCTTGCTGTGCATTTAATCAAGTTGGCTGTATTTTTAGTTTCTGGTTGCTTGAATATATTTGAATGGCAGTAGTAGTGATGAGATCTTGTTGTCACTTCTTCATGTAGACTCAGTGGAATGTTTTGGAAATTGTTGACTCACTGTGCTTCATTTTATTTATTCTGTATAGTATATGCAGTCAAAAGGAAGTTGATTTTAGGATTGATTTAAAGTTTTTGATCCCTTTTAATTTAAACTGGAATCATAAACATCTCAAAACAATGTTATCAACATAAAGCGGCTTTTTTGCCTGGAGCAAAGCATGTGATGGTGATGTGATGTGAAACTTAGGATGGTGGCAAAATGGGTAAGTGAGAAAATTCCTTTCCAAAAAGAAACCTGTAATACCATTTCTCAGATTGGAGCTCTTAACCTTTGGCTCACTTTTAGATTAGGCAAGCCATGTCTGCCTTCCCAATCATGGGAAGGAAGAGAAATTGTGATTGCAATTTTGTAGTTATAACACATTTGACTCAGCCATAATTATATTTCTAAGAGTTCCACAGATTCAGTCAGCTACTGGAAACTCAGTTGTCATTGTTTTTAGTTGCAAAGTCTTGTCCGACCCATCGCGACCCCATGGACAACATTCCTCCAGGCCTTCCTGTCCCCTACCATCTTCTGGAGTCCATTTAAGCACACACCTACTGCTTCAGTGACTCCATCCAGCCACCTCATTCTCTGCCATCTCGTTCTTCTCCAGTGAGTCCTTCCTTCTCATTAGGTGGCCAAATTGAGTATTTGATCTGGCCTTCTAAAGAGCAGTCACGGTTGATCTCCTCTAGGACTGACCGGTTTGATCGCCTTGCAGTCCAAGGGACTTGCAGGAATCTTCTCCAGCACCATAGTTCAAAGCCTCAATTCTTTGGCACTCAGCCTTTCTTATGCTCCAACTTTCACAGCCATACATTGCAAAGTGCCTTGACTATATACACTTTTGTTGACAAGGTGATGTCTCTGCTTTTTAGAATGTTGTCTAGATTTGCTATAGCTTCCCTCCCCAGGAGCAAGTGTCTTTTAATTTCTTGGCTGCAGTTCCCATCTGCGGTGATCTTGGAGCCCAGGAAAATAAAATATGTCACTACCTCCATTTCTTCCCCATCTACTTGCTAGGAATTGAGAGTGCCAGATGCCATGATCTTAGTTTTCTTAATGTTGAGTTAACGCCAACTTTTGCACTCTCCTTCTTCACCCGCATCAAGAGGCTCTTTAGTTCCTATTCGATTTGTGCCATTAGAGTGGTATCATCTGCATATCTGAGGTTGTTGATATTTCTCCCAGCAATCTTAATTCCAATTTTTAATTCATCTAGCCCCGCCTTTCTCATATGTGCTCTGCATATAAGTTAAATAGGCAGGTTGTCAGTTGTACCTATTACTAAAGTGCAAACTCTTATTTTTTTTTTCACAACAAACTACTGAAAAGCCAAGACTATGAACAAATTAATAGAACTGTCTTTACCTCTCATTCTTGTTATACGTATAAACAACAGCAACGGTTACTACATCTGCAATTTTATACAATAAAAGGTTTATCTGGACATGATTTGGATGAATTTGTTTTAATCAAGGACAGGGTTATATAAATTCCTCTTTAAAATGTATATTAACTTCCATTTTGTAATCTTGAATTACAAATTTCTTCCAGTGAATAAAAGCAATTGAATTTCCTGGTTTTTGTTGGGTTTACTCTCTGGGTCATGCTGATAATGTGATAAGCTTGGATTCAGTAATGGTTCTTGCCAATAAGAAGAGCATTCTTAGTCATTAAAATCTATCTGTTTTTTTGTTTTTTGTAAATTAGGTACACTTATTCCATCCTCCACCTAAACTTACGTATTACTGCTGGAGAAAGATCTGTTTTCTCAGTATCTAGAGACGGAAATGGAAACACAGAACTGCTTAAACCAAGGGCAAAGATTAAAGATTCTGATTAGAAATAAATCACATAAAAGAGTGTACCTCCCCAGAAAATACTTTAGGACTTGTATTGGGAGTTAACAAAAAAGGCTACATGGTCTGCAAAATAATGCAGAATTGATAGGGGGTTACTGAAGAAGGCAGGTTAGGATGCACATTGCTTTTCTTTAAATTGTATATTCAAGGTTGTTAAACATATTTTCAGTTGTACCTGAATTCAGTAGAAATCAACATTTGGGCAAAGGCAATTTAGAGTAGAGAAGAATCAATGGTAGATCTTTTCCTGATTCAAAGCTGCTTTTTCTGTTTCCTTTTTTGAAAAACAAATATTTGTTTTATCTTCAACCATTTGCATGTAATGTTTAGCTGGTAATATTTAAGAAGTCTTTTCCCTTGTCATAAAGTTGTAATCCAATGCGCGTTAAATAGGAGTTAGCCTACTTAGAATTTGTTTCTAAATAAAACCTACATTTTACGTAGACATTGTATCCTTTTACAATTCATGTTCCACATAACTCTCAATCTGAACAATAGAGATAGATAGATAGATAGATAGATAGATAGATAGATAGATAGATTATGGGCGCAACTCGTTACGCCCATGTAACACCTCTCCTGCGCGAGCTGCACTGGCTCCCGGTGGTCTTCCGGGTGCGATTCAAGGTGTTAGTCATCACCTTTAAAGTGCTCCATGGCTTAGGACCTGGGTACCTACGAGACCAATAGCCTCCCACCGACCAGTTCGTTCTCACAGGGAGGGACTACTCAGGGTACCGTCAGTCAAATCATGCCGACTGGCGACTCCCAGGGGGAGGGCCTTCTCTGTGAGGGCTCCAACCATTTGGAATGAACTGCCCCCAGAGATACGGAATATCCCTGATCTCTGTGCTTTCCGCCGTGCCCTCAAGACCCTGATGTTCCAACAGGCGGGGCTAAACATGAACATGTGAATGATCTTTTAAAATGTACACCGCCTTGAGTCCTACGGGAGAAAGGCGGTATATAAATATAATTAATTAATTAATTAATTAATAGACAGACAGACAGACAGACAATAGACTGGCTTTTCTGATTTCACATTTAAACTTTTCGTTGGATAAAAATATGATGTAACTTTAGTGTTCCAGATGAAGTTAGCACATCCCTACTTGATCATTTAATAGTAATTAGGTTTTATGTAAATAAACATGTTATGTTTATTTACTGATATTAAAGATTTATTTCCTTCTGTCCAAAGTATATTTGCTGCTTGATAGAAGCCAAAATTATGTCAGAAAAACTTTTTGTGGACCAAATCTAATTTTGTCGGTTAAATAAAGTGCTATCCTTATTTCAAAGGCTGCAGGAAGAGGAAAAAAAGTAAACAGTGGGATCAAAAGTACATGAAATGCCAGGTGGTCCATCTGCATGTGATACTTTTGTGCAAGGCTCAAATGCATTCCAGACAAGCACTCTGATAATTCTGGACCATAGCATATCTAACTTTGCTACGCTAAAGTTGATATCTGTCCCTTGTTTCACTTAAGATGTAAATGAATTCAGCAATTTGATGCTGAAGTGTTCTTTGAAGTTTTTATTTATTTATTAGATTGATATCTTTTACTTGTACAGTTCAATGTTGCATACATACAGTTCAATGTTGCATACTCCCACCTCCTCTTTTCCCCATAAAAATGAAACTATGAAATGTGTTGGGTTGAGAGTGCAAAGTCTGGTGGAAAACTGGTGCAAAGTCAATTGTTGTATTATGTGCATAAGGGAAGACTGGAACTCATTTCCCAACCCAGGTCCTTAACCACTATTCTAAACAGTCTCTATCTTCTTTAAAAAATGCTATTGTTTTTATTGATGAAAAGTGGTTTTTAGTCCAGCATCAGAATTTTTGGGTAATTAAAATCTGTCATTGATTTTAATTATCCAAAATAGCTGTAAATGAACTTGCTATTTTAATTTAATTTAAATTATTATTTATCAAATTTTAAAAATGTGTATTTTAAGAATATTTTACAAAGACTATTTTTCTTCAAATACTCTCTACACTATTGATAGCAAGGGAAGGCAAGGGGTGTGCATAAGCGCACCAACATGCCTACTGTCCCTAATGTCCCCATTTATTGGTATCCATTTCATATATTCATAATCATGTTTATACTTGTATCTGTTATCTAATACATGCTTGACAAATAAATAAATTAAATAAATAAATAAAAAATATCTTGTATTAGAACAGAGTAATAACTCTGTAGCCATTTTTTCCTGAAAGGAAAAGGAGAATAAATTTGGTGTGGCTTCACAGTATAGTAGTCTTACTGTTGCTGATAAACAACTTTTCTGATAGGGGAGAAAAGTAGATTGCCTAGTGGAGTAATATGCTCATGAATGAAGGCACTTGTAAATGGGTCTAGGAAAAAACTCACCATGGCCAACTCGCTGTGGCCAATTTGCTATGGTCAACTCACCACAGACAATTTTCCATGGGACAACTCACTGCAGGACAAGAATTACACTAATATCAAAGAAATGGTGGAATAGAATAGCAATAGCACTTAGACTTATATACCACTTCACAGTGCTTTACAGCCCTCTCTAAAGCGGTTTACACAGTCAGCATACAGAGTAAAATGAGGACTCAACAGTCTGGGTCCTCATTTTACCAACCTCAGAAGGATGGAAGACTGAGTCAACCTTGAGTCAACAAGTTGTCCCATTCCACTTGTGAATAAAGTATCATTGTCTAAGATAGTTTATAGATCACTAAAATTATATTGTACTGTGTATAATGTATATACGGTGCAATAACAAAACAATAAATCATTAGATCTGTATGAAATCACCAAAATTTAATTCATCTGCAGAGATAAGGCTGTCTTCCATTTCTTAATGCTTGGATAGTACCTGCTGAAAGTAAGCAGTCCCATATATTGTTAGGTCTTAAAATCTGAAGGTTTTAAGGTGACAAACAGAACTTTGAGTTACCTTGGAAACACAGCTGTAGCCAATTTAACTCTTGATGCCAAAGTGTGACATTGACAATTTGACGGGTATCCATAATTATTTGAGCATTCTAGTCCAAGCTGTAGTTTGCAATTGGATTTGCTCTCCTACAAGAATTACGTCATTTGGACTAGCGAAGCAATTATCCTAGCAGCCTAAACATCCTAAGTACAAGAGTGCTTTTGAATGCTCAACTCTTTTTTATATGCATATCCCAGTAATCCTTACAAAACTAAGTGGTTTTCAATTTGTGATGAAATCTGTTTTTTGTTTTGCTTTTTCCACTGTGGTCTTTTGGAAGTTGCTGAATGTCACAATTGGCAAAGCTGGCAGAGGTTGCTGGCAGCTCTTAGTTGTGTTCCGTTTCATAAATAATATTTCTCTTAACTTCAGAGTCCAAAGGCAAATAGTTAAAAAGACAAACCTCTCATCTTGAATCAGTGGATAGAATTATCTGAACTAAAAACAGCCCTTTGGTGGTCAATAATTCTAATTTCTAATTTTTTTCAACTGAAGTCATGAAGCAGCCACCTTTATAAAGCTTGATAGAGTCTGGAAGTGGCCAATTCTATACTGTAGACCACCAAGGAATTGTGTATACCCATCCTTGAGTTCTACAGTGTAGGATATAGATGTAATTGATTGAATGGCATGCTATCTATCTAAGTTCAAATATCTCTGCTGCCCTTGCCCTATTTAGTGAAAGAGATCATTACAGGTAGTCAGACCTCTTTGCTATTGTCTTGGCTACTCTGGATCATCTAGTTAGCTAGCATTAGTTAGTTAGCTCCATAGTAGCTGTGCTTCAGAATTAGTGGGTGAAAAAAATGTTGGATTGGTATAAAGTGGAGTGGAAAACACCATATCTGCAATCTCTTGGCTTGTGGTAATAAACTCAAACTACCCAGTACAAATGAATATGGCTGTTGGCATGCAGAAACACAATCCCTTATATCACTACCAACTTTCTAGTTCAAAACATAACTACCCATTATGAAAGAATAAACCTGTATGCAACCAAAACCACATAGATTGGTTTAAAATTTAATTATGAATTTTTTAAGGCTATCTTTGGCTATCAATAAAGGAGACTATTTGTAGCTCAGGGTTGAAACGAGGGCTCCTTGGTGCTCTCTGTGTTTGGTTGTTTTCTTGCAGATGTTTCATTACCCAAACTAGTGCTAACACTGATGGTGTTACCTAGTTTGGGTTATGAAACATCTGCAAGGAAACAACCAAACTCAGAGAGCTTCAGGGAACCCCTTTATTACAGTATTTTTCAGACCATAAAATCCACCGGAGTATAAGGCGCAGCAAGATTTCGAAGAGATAAACAAGAGAAAAAAAGTTTTTGCCCTCCCCGGCCCCCAAGAGATCCTGCAGGCCTCCAAAATCCTCTGCGTGTCCCATTTTTGAGAAAAATGGACCTGTTTTTCACAAAAAATGGGCCTGTAGAGGGTTTGGGAGGCCTGCACAGTGCTCCTAGGGACTGGGGAGGGCATAAATGCGACGCATGGGGAGTTTGGGAGGCCATAAATGGGCTCGTTTTACGTGAAAATGGGGCACAGTGTTTGGGAGGCCTGCACAGTGCTCCTGGGGGCTGGGAAGGACAAAAAAAGCCCCATTTTTATGAAAAATTGATCCGTTTTTAGCCTCCCAAACCCCCCATGTGTCACGTTTCTACCTCTCCAGCCCCCAAGAGCCACTCTGCAGGCCTCCCAAATCCCCTGCAGGGCCCATTTTTATGAAAAACGGGCCTGTTTTGGGTGAAAACGGGATGTACAGGGCGGGGTTTCGGGAGGCCAAAAATAACTCTATTCGGTGTATAAGACGCAGCAACATTTGGGGGAAGTGCGTCTTATACTCTGGAAAGTATAGTATTCTTGACAGGAATAGTAATACCATTCATTTAACCTTTTTTAGTATGGAAGATGATTGTCACAATGCCTGAAGCTTGAATCAACAAGTCAGAAGGAACCATCTTGCAATGTGCCTTTGAAATACTGATATCTAGTCAGAAGTGATGTATAGGCTTTTGCAATGGCATCTGCATGTTAGGGCTTTACTGAGTTTGTTTGTTTTTGTATTGGTTCTGTTACCTAGCACTCTATGAAGTAGTGGCTAAAAAAGAAAGTGACACAAAAAGAATTTAGCACCATGCTTTTACAAATTAGGGGAGTAACACAGGATGGGTGGGAATATTGAAATTTGACAGCAAGTTTAGTTCTAAATTGTCTCCCAGACTAAAATGTTTTTTATATTAAAACGCATTTAGTTCCTTTAATTTATATGTAAAGTAGACTAAAAGCAATTTAAGCCAAATACCATTGATCCCAGGACAAACTAAGCAGGTCTAACTTTGGGTTCATATGGGGATAGGAGGCTATCAGTTGGAATTGTATATAGTGCTGTGATTTATTTTCCAGAGATGTTTCAGAGCAGGAAAGCAGAATCCATGGTGCTATATTTGTACTCCTGCATCTTTCAGAGGTTGAATCTAGTCTGCCATGCCTGACTACCTATGAATCCTCTATAAGTAACTTTGATCACATGGTGGAAGAAGGTTGGATAGGAGTATAATTAATAACTAAAAGAAGATAACGTATTACTATTTTAATTATGAATATCACATATTGGTGTCCAGCTGATCATCAGAACAAGAATTTAGTAATACCAAAATGTTTTCAACCTCACATAAATGTAAACTTGTACTTATACCAAACAACCAGGGGTAGCTTCAAAAATTTTAGCAAGGGGTTCTCTGCCCGGTTGCTGGGTGGGCATCGCGAGTGCAAAAGTTGGCTTGAAACTCAACATTAAGAAAACTAAGATCATGGCATCTGGCCCTCTCAATTCCTGGCAAATAGATGGGGAAGAAATGGAGGTAGTGACAGATTTTATTTTCCTGGGCTCCAAGATCACTGCAGATGGGGACTGCAGCCAAGAAATTAAAAGATACTTGCTCCTGGGGAGGATAGCTATGGCAAATCTAGATAACATGCTAAAAAGCATCACCTTGCCAACAAAAGTGCATATAGTCAAGGCTTTGGTTTTCCCAGTTGGAATGTATGGCTGTGAAAGTTGAACCATCAGAAAAGCTGAGTGACAAAGAATTGAGGCCTTTGAACTATGGTGCTGAAGAAGATTCCTGTGAGTCCCTTGGACTGCAAGGCGTTCAAACCGGTCAATCCTAGAGGAAATCAACCCTGACTGCTCTTTAGAAGGCCAGATCCTGAAGATGAAACTCAAATACTTTGGCCATCTAATGAGAAGGAAGGACTCACTGGAGAAGAGCCTAATGCTGGGAAAGGTCGAGGGCAAAAGAAAAAGGGGACGACAAAGAACGAGGTGGCTGGATGGAGTCACTGAAGCAGTAGGTGTGAGCTTAAATGGACTCCAGAATGGTAGAGGAAGGCCTGGAGGAACATTGTCCATGGGGTCGCGATGGGTCGGACACAACTTTGCAACTAACAAAAACAAATATTTCTGGTTGTGCAAAGAGACCAATGAATAGGTTCAAAGGTTATAAGGAAACACAGTGTTACTATAGTGATGTATTTCAGAGGAATTTCAGTTGAAAAGACCATTTCCTTGTTCAGTTTTTGAAATTCACAGAGGGCTGTCTTCTACAATAATTTCTCAGTTTTGGGACGCAATTTAATTGTGTAGAGGAATCTCAACTAAGGATTCCCTATGTGGAAACATGCAACAAAAGCAAGGATGGGAAACTAATAATAAAAATGGCAAATATGGAACTGAGACAGAACACAATGAAACAGTCCCACTTCTGAAAAATTAATTAACACAAAATAATGACCATGGTTGACTGGCAAGGAAATATTTATCTATTTATTAGATTTGTATCTAGATACTATTCTGTATGTAAATTCTTGACTATCCAACAAAGTGATGTGAGTTCATTATTTAATAAAGCTGGGTTGGTTCTTAGCTTAACTAAAAGGCAGGTAGGCCAGTGAGGTAAAAGCCAGCAATTGGCAATGCTATTCTTCTCAATCCATCAATTTCTGCTATTTGCAGTATACAGAAAGATACACAACTGCAAGAACTCCTGTAACAATATATTGAAAAGACTTTGGGAAACAGTCCAAAAAGGTACTGCCTAGGAAACAATCACATGATGTCTTACTTAATGACTGCTTCATTCAACAATGGAAATTCCCATCCCAATTGTGGTCATAATTTGAAGATTAGCTGTACTACATTTCTCCCATTGAAATCAATATGACATTGTCACCTGGTATCCAAATGTACTGAGACATCTGCATCTGAATTAAATAAGAGCTTTGTACCGTTTCCCCCAAAATAAGACATCCCCTGATAATAAACCCAATCGGGATTTTGACCACATAGCAATAAGGCCAAGCGCTTATTTCAGGGTTCAAGGGTCTTATTTTAGGGGAAACGGTACCATATTTCTGAAGATAACAGATTTATCCGTTGTGCATCAGAGAGAATCTTTCAGGTCATTCTTAAATACTTTTTATATGAGTTTCATTGCTTCTTAGAAAAATGAGTTACAGTGTAAGTGTAAAACTCATTCTTGCCATTTCCATAGTAGTGTCATTGTTGCTTATCTGTCTACATATTTTATAAATTGGATTTGAAGCTGTTAGCATTCTCCCTTCAAGGCCTAATGACACTCATTCCACACATGTTACTTCATCATTTGTTTTTGTTCACATACTTTACTGCTTAAGTACAAACTCTATCAGCAATTCTCAGTCTTGACCCTAAATGCCCTGGCCTTAGGAAGTTACTCTTCACATTTCTTGTTTCCTATATTTTTAAACTTAACTAACCTTATCCTGTCTTTCCATGTATTTGTGTTACTTTGACATCCTCTTGGGGAAGTATGCTTGCAGAAACTTGTAATCCTTCTATTTTGTTGCAGTGGAGAAATACTTCATTAATAAAATTATATAGAATACCAGAAAGAGATCTGAAGCAGGTTGGATAAAGTGTCTTTTTTTTAATCCTATGTTTTTTATGCTTTTGCATATAGAGGATGGTTCTAGACTTCAACTTTAACCTCTGTATCAAATGTATTCTGAAAGCTGTCTGTTTATCTTCTAGAAAAATGGAATATTACCAGATGTTATGGAGAAAGAAACACTTATAGAGGCAAAATTTATACATGCCCTTGATACTTATTAAGTGAATATTTCAAAGGGCATTGAAGTCATCCAAACATTGGCCAGAAGTAGACCTACTTAATTTGAACACGATTGCAGTCTCATTGGGTATAGGCTTTGGGTTGGGCCTCTTCATTTTTACGTATCTTAATCTTCTTCTTCTTCTTGTGCCATATCCGTCATCGGATGTTGGTGATCATGTTGGCAATCCTATTTTTGTCAACAGAAAAAAGTGCTGCTGAGTTTTATCTTAATACATTTGTTTATTCACTATATTTGTATACTACCCTGATGGCTTACAACCTTTGAACCATCCGTGATACAAAAGTAAAATTAAAACATCTAAAAGTAGTAAAACTTCAGTTAAATTTGAACATAATTCTTAAATCTATCCAGTTCATAGGAAGTAATATTAATATTTACTCATGACAAAGTTAATCTAGAAGAGCTCTGTCTTTACCATCTTTAAGAAAAATATTAAATAAGAGTAAACTCTGAGATAAGATAAGATTGCGTCAAAGAGCCAGGGCCATAACCTTGGGTGGAGATCCGCAATTCAGAACCAGATCCTATTTAAACAAAAAACTTCAGTTTTGCTTTTAGGTGCTCATATTATCCTGAGATGGTGGGGGATTGGGTTGGATTTAAATTATGTAAATTTAGTCTTTGTTTTTGCTGAGTGTAGATAGTCAAAGTTGAAATCCAAAAAATCAGGGAAAGTTTCTTCCCTCTTTCCCTTTGTTTCAATATGTAAGAGCACCTCAATTAAGAGACTTTTTTGGTTTTTAATTGTGATTGGTCATTTAGACCGCAAAGTAGACCACAAAGGGACATGTTGCTCTTCAACCAAACTTTCCTTCTTTAATTTAAACTTCATTGAGATGAACATCAAAATTCAGTGCAGAATTTGTAATCATTATAGATTGAAATATAACTCTTATAAAATGTGTACTCTAAGTGTGAGACAATTTCATTGTGGCGGAAAATGTCTAAGAAACACAGCTCTAAAAGCAATTGATACACAGATTTAATGTTGTGAGGTATGGCCCTCTTGTGGTATCATTTGGGTTATTTTTTTCCTTCTACCAGTGTTTTGAAATGATGGTAGGCTTTCGAGCCAAGGTGACCACATTAGCAATAATGGGCTGAATTCATTTTCTGCTCTTGATTATGCAGTTTTTTTTATTCCTCTTTTATTTTTTAAAATAACATTTTAAAATGTTTAACAAAGTTTTGTTAACAAACATTTAACAAAGTTCGGATAGGTTTCATTGCATTATATTTTCTTGGTATACATGAACTTTTGGTTGTATGTGTACATTATTTATACCTTATGATAAACGAATGCTGAGTGGGTGAATTTGGCTTGCAGTTTGCACACTCCTTCGTTTATTTTGTGGTATTCAGTGCCCTATTACTTTCTCTTGTGGTTTATGATACTTTAATTTTTGCCCTGCCCTCATTTGGTTCCAAGTCAGCTCCTGTAAATGAAGAAAGATAAAGACACTCGGATAGCCATTTTGCACCATACAGACCTATAAATGTAGTCCTGTTTTTGCATCCACACATTGGCAATATCAAGAATTCCTCTGAACGCTGTGTAGAAAGGATTAATATTTTCACGTGCAACATAGGAGTTTATCCCACCTACCAAACCATGAGGAGAACCAGGGTTTTATTGTCACATGACTATATCCCTTGATTGTTTACGTCTGTATTTTCTAGATTAATTTTTCTAAGCAGACACAGATTACTCCTGAGAGGAAAGTTAGAAACTGTTTTCTTACAATATTCATAAGATCTAAGAAATGTATAATGTATACATTCATAAGATCTAAGAAATGTAAAGTATAAGGAATGTAAACAGTTCTTTCTGTTTAGGAGTAAGTTTCCGTACGCTCATCATTTGAAATACAGTCTTAGAGGAATCAGTACAGAAGATAAAAGTTTGTCAAAACTAGATTCATCCAGATTAGAACTGGAGTGTAGCCATTCAGCCTGACTTTATGTGCTTAGTTACTGGAGTTGAAGAGAGAGTTTGAAATCAAGAAATTTTGCTTTGTTAACCATCTTTCCAATGTTAAATTAATCCAGAGGCTTCCACTTGCTAGTCCCCTCTTTTTTCATGCCTGAATACATTTTTGTGTCTTGTTCTTTCTCAATCCAGCAAATCTAAGATGCAGCCATAGTTCAAATATAGATTTTACATTTTCACATTTCCCCCCCTAGTTCACGCTTTAGAAATGCTTTAGAAATGACAGATGCTTCTTTAGTCTATTCTGCTCTGTTCTGCCTTTTGTTAGCTGAAATAAACTGATTTGGTTATTAATTAACAACAGATGGAATCACACATCTTCCAAGTTCAGAGTTATTGCAGACGGATGCTTTGTTTAAAGCATATTTTAAAAAACAATAATATGAGCTATTGGCTACAAGTTAATTCTTTGCACTAACAGCTTACAGCATTAAAACAAAAGAGATTGGTGGTATATAAAGACTTAAACAATTGATTTGCACATATTCGTATTTTTAATCTATTTTTATTTTATTCAAAAAAGTTAAAATAGAAACACCAAAAATGTGTAAAGAAACAAAGAAAACAACTAAAACAAGACATTAAAAAAGAAAAAGACATTAAAAAGGACTAACATATGTACTCATATTAACTGGATGCTGTGTAATATATTGCAAGAGTATTAGTTTCCCATATCTTGCAAAACAGGCCCAAAGAATTTTAAACTACTAAACTACTAATTTTATTTGCAAGTTAATGTCATCTGCATACTATATTAATAACAAAATAGTTCACAGGAAGAACAATAATAAAAAAAGACAAGATTGAAATCCCAAAACCCTCTGTTAACAAACTGAAATTGTAATCAACATGTAGATAATTTATTATGGCTTCTTATCTATCCCAAATCATCCCAAAAATTAACACTGATTGGTCCTGGATCAAATATCCATATTTGTTGTTTCTTAATAACATCTCTTATCAATTGTTGACTAAACAACAAGATGAAATTGTTCCCCAGTTAAATGTGATAAATCTATTCCTCAGTCTTCTTCAATCCATTTAAAAAGACCAAATATCACTGGTCCCCTCAGTGACAGTTTTCTGCTGTTGTATAAGAGTATAGGCTTGAACTTCAGGGAGATGTATGGAGTCCACTCTTTTATTTCTGGGTCCATATTTCTTCCCAGTGAATCTAATGCTGGCTACATTTCTTTTGTGGGTTTAATTCATTTATAGTCGTGTGCCTCTGAATGTTTTCCACAGCTTTTATGAGTTCATCAAACTTTTTAAAAAAGCTTTCAATTAAGAATTGCACGTTGCCAAACAGTCTTTTCAAGGGTCAGCCTCTTTCCCTTCTCTGTATTCTGATACATTGTTGTAGTCGATAAAGCAGAATAAGAAAAAAGACAAAGGAACAGGAAAGATATTTTCTGGATATTTCGATCCAAAATTAAAAGAAGGGCTAAGAAAAATAAATTCCAAACATTTTGCAAATTGATAAAATACAAAATCCCTGTAGTAAATGCCCAATAAAAATTTAAATCAAGTAAAAACACTTTCACTATCTAAGGACATGCTTATGGGAAAGCAAGTTATTCAAAACAACATAATATAAATCAAAAGGGAAAGGGGAAAAAAACCAGTGTCCAGCAAGTGGTTAAAATAAATCAGCATTAGCCAACCAGTCAACTTTTAAAGTTAAAAAGCAAAACAGAATTCAAAAAATGAAGTTAAAAGCCAGGCATGCTTAAAAAAGCAAACTGCCAAGACGAAGTTCTATCCTCAGTGGCTTTCTGACCGCTTCCAAAGGGAGCTGGAATCTTCAACGCTCCCCTTCCCAGGTGGGTCCACAGTCATCCAAAAGCTCTCTTGGGTCATTCCTAAGTGTTCCCATTCAAATCCAGGGAGCAGCACTGCCAAATAACCAGTTTTGGAAGCAAAACTAGCAGATTGTTGGCAAGAGAAAAATCCCCTTACCGTTCAGCAGCCATCTTGGGGAAGAGTCCGATAATTGCATATATTGTTGTGAATTATAGAGTCTTTATGTAGTTTTTTTTACTACATCTTTGACTATCGGTAGTAATGGCTATATACAGTAAGCAAGATCAAAGTTTTGCTGTTTTTTAAAATCCTTTAAATGTTACCCAAACATATAAATAAGTCCATCTCCATGTAAAAAAGGAGATAGGCTTATTTATATGCTTGGATAACTTTTAAAAATTTGTGAAAAAGGCTACTTGAATATCCAATCTATTGCATTTATAAAGAGTGGAATAAATATACTTTTTAACAAAATGTTTTTTCAAACTTTAGGAAAAGCCCCAATTCTTTGCAAGATATGACAATGAAATGAAATGAAGCATTTTATTAAGCAATCTGCAGTTTAGCAACTTGTTAAAAATGCTTAGAAATGCTCTGCTAGTATCACTAGAGGGCACCAAGTGCAAAAAAATGAAATGGTATGGTGCCTTATAACTAAGCTATTCCAGAATCTGATCTCTCACTGAAGATGTTGAAGTTGTGCATTGGGAAGAGAGAAGAAAAATCTAGTGAATTATTGGCTTTTAGGTTAAGCAGCGTCAATGAAGCAACATTATTCATACAATTAAAAATTCCAGATCTATCTGTCTGTCTATCTGTCACAATTTGAATTTGATAAACCAGCAGTTCTTTTATTTTTATACCTAGCTTTATAATGTTGGTTCTTTCGTTTCAGATATACCTTAAAAGCAAGATGCTTACTTATCTCCACAAGAAATAATGAATACTATTAAATCAATGAAAGTACAGATGATCCTCATTTAACAATCACTCATTCAGTGACCATTAAAGCTTGCAATGATGCTGAATGAGTTATGACAGATCTTCAATGTTCTGGCCCTTACAGCATCTCCACAGTCACATGATTACATTCTGGACACTTGACAACTTGCCTGGATTTTCCACTGTCACAGTGTCCCACAGTCACATAATGGTTAGTTTTGTGGGTTAGACAGCTCAACAGGTAGTCCTCAATGGAACTGCATCTCCATGGAGGGAAATATGCAGTGGGATACCCCAAGACTCTGTTTTAGGTCCAGTATTCTTCAACATCTTCATCAATGATTTCAACGAAGGGATAGATGGGGAACTCAAGTTTGCAGATGATACCAAGCTGGCAGGAATAGCCAACATTCCAGAAGATAGGCTTAAGATACAGAAGGATCTTGACAGACTTGAACATTGGGTGCTATCTAACAAAATGAAATTCAATGGTGAAAAAAGTAAGGTTCTACATTAAGGCAAGAAAAACAAAATGCACAGGTACAGTATATGTAGTACCTCGCTCAATAGTAGTAATTGTGAGAAGGATATTGGAGTCCTAGTGGACAATCATTTAAATATGAGCCAGCAGTGTGCAGCAGCTGCCAAAAAAGCCAACACAGTACTAGGCTGCATAAACAGAGAGATAGAATCAAAATCACGTGAAGTGTTAGTACCACTTTATAACGCCTTGGTAAGGCCACACTTGGAATATTGCATCCAGTTTTGGTCACCATGGTGTAAAAAAGATGTTGAGATTCTGTAAAGAGTACAGAGAAGAGGAACAAAGATGATTGGGGGACTGGAGGCTAAAACATATAAAGAATGGTTGCTGGAACTGGGTATGTTTAGTTTGATGAAAAGAAGGACTAGGGGTGACATGATAGCAGTATTCTGATATCTCAGGTGCTGCCACAAAGAAGAGGGACTCAAGCTATTCTCCAAGGCACCTGAGGGCAGGACAAGAAGCAATGGATGGAAACTAATCGAGGAGAGAAGCAACCTAGAACTAAGGAGAAATTTCCTGACAGTTGGAATAATTAATAGAACAAATTGCCTCCAGAAATTGTGAATGCTCCAACACTGGAAGTTTTTAAGAAGAGATTAGATAACCATTTGTCTGAAGTGGTGTAGGGTTTCCTGTCTGAGCAGGGGGTTGGACTAGAGGCCCTCCAAGGTTCCTTCCAACTCTTCTGTCCTATCCTATCCTAATCCTAACCTAACCTAACCTAACCTAACCTAACCTAACCTAACCTATCCTATCCTATCCTATCCTATCCTATCCTATCCTATCCTATCCTATAGATTCACAACCTTCCTTGCCTGCTTTCAAAAAGCAGTCAGTGGAGAAGCTGGCAGAAAGTTGAAAACGCATGAGCGCCTTGCTTAACAGCAGTAAGCACGGATTGCGGGAATTTCTGCCGCTAAGTAGCACAGTGATGTCATGCATTGCTTATCAAAGGAAATCCCAGTCCTATTTATGGTTGTGAAGAGTACCTGTATACAAAGGTTTTGATCCTGATGTTTTCTTGTAGATTGGTACAGCTAGTCCCCAGTTTAAGAACAAGTTCCATTGCAAGGTCTGTCATTAAGTCGAATTTCTACATAAGCCACAAGAGTATTATTATACAATACTATAAGATGAGATAACCTTTATTGTCATTTTTGACTGTGAACACACTGTCCCACATTAAAAATAAAATTATATGTAAGTAGTATTGTGTAATGAGCTTGAACCATTGTGTATTTAACTTGAATCACTGTATATTTAACATAAATTTTGCTGCAATCTGTATTTATAAAAGCAAAAACCACTCACGCCGTAATTATGAAATCTCCAGATGATTGTAAAGCCTACAAACTTGAAATTTGCCACGTATGTTCCTCTTGGCTTCTAGGTGCTCACTAAGAAAGGATTTTTCGAAACGACCATCAGAGCTTTAGTATTTCCTATATTATTATTAACATGCTCTGATGCTAAGGAGTTCTACTCCCCCTCCCCACCTGAAAAGAAATCTGTTCCAAATGCAAAACACAAGCAGAGGAGAGGAGTTTCACTTTCCGTTTTACTTTCACAGCAGGAAGCAGCTTTAATACAGAACACTTGAGCTAAGCCATGGCCAGGCTCTTTCCTGTCTCCTTCTTGCTCATACAGCAAATACGTTTCACTTTCCAAACAGCCCTCTGATGCTAAGGAGTTCTACTCCCCTCCCCACCTCAAAAGAAATCTGTTCTATGCTCTGATGCTAAGGAGTTCTACTCCCCCTCCCCACCTCAAAAGAAATCTGTTCCAAATGCAAAACACAAGCAGAGGAGAGGAATTTCACTTTCAGTTTTACTTTCACAGCAGCAAGCAGCTTTACTACAGAACAGTTGAGCTAAGCCATGCCCAGCCTCTTTCCTGTCTCCTACTTGCTCACACAGCAAATACTGTTTGAGTTTCCAAACACCCTTCAACTCTCTCACACACTGACAGGATGCTAGCCAGATGAATACCGATAGATGCTGCGGGCTGGGACATTCTATTCCCTCTCCCCCTCTCTTCCAACTGCCAGTTGCATTATATTAACACACTCTGATGCTACAGAGTTACACATTCTGCATTAAGTTTCAGGCTGTAAATGTCAATTTATCAACCCGAGCACATAATTTTGTAGCAAAGTACTGGCATCCAGTTAGTAGGTTCTATTCTTAACTATGGGTTATCCTTAAACAGAACATTCTTAACCCAAAGACTTGCAATATATGTTATTTATTGACTTTGATGTTATAGGAGGTTTACAGTGATGCCTTTTTCTATAACGTTTTTCCTTTTTCCTTAAATGCTGCTTTTATATCCATAACTTTGAAGTTTTGAGCAGTAATTTTGGTTGGAAGACTTCAAACTATATTATTTTTAATAGCTCATTCTATATATGTTGTTCTTTTCAAAGATAATCTTAAAAATCCTGCTCCCCTAAGATATTGTATATATGTTAAATCAGAGATTAGAATAGAATAGCATAGAATTCTTTATTGGCCAACTGTGATTGGACATACAAAGAATTTATCTTGGTGCATATGCCCTCAGTGTACATAAAAAGATAAGATACATTCGTCAAGAATCATAAGGTACAACACTTAATGATAGTCATAGGGTACAAATAAGCAATCAAATCATACCAGGAAACAATATAAATCATAAGGATACAAGCAACAAAGTTACAGTCATGCAGTCATAAGTGGGAGGAGATGGGTGATAGGAACAATGAGAAGATTAATAGTAATAGTAATGCAGACTTAGTGAATCATTTGACAGTATTGAGGGAATTATTTGTTTAGCAGAGTGATGGTGTTCGGGGAAAAACTGTTCTTGTGTCTAGTTATTCTGGTGTGCAGTGCTTTATAGCGTCATTTTGAGGGTAGGAATTGAAACAATTTATGTCCAGGTGGTAGGGTCTTGGAAAATGCAGTTATGTAAAGAAGCTTCAAGATACAATTTCATACTACTTAACATCCTCAGGATATATGATATTTTTAAAAAGTATTTACATATATAGTTTTAATTTCAAAATCTGCCTTTAAAGCAATCATACTTTAAAATGTAATTATGATTATATGTATTTACATTTGCATACCAATACACCGTTGGCTTATGTCTTAGTTTTTTAAGAAATACATTACAGCTACATTTTCAGTGAATGCAGTGATGATTTCCCAGATAATTTGCATAACAACCAATGTTTTCTGGGCTAATACTAACAGCACCTCCAAAACAAAACAAAACAATCAAGTGGCAGTACGTCAAAAGTAGACACAGGATCTGTGGATCTGTCCATGTAGGGAATAGGACTGACTCAAACATTGTAACAATAACAGTAAAGTTATTTTACATAATTTCACCTTAACTAAGGCCACTGATGTTTCCAAAGCAGTTGTACGACCCTTGTCTTGTGAAATAAAATTCAAACAACAGGCAGGTGAGGGGTTCTTTTGGAAAAACAATGGCCACAAACCCAAACACATTAGAATTGCAAAATCTGTACTTAGGTACAGCATCTGTTAGACTAAGGTTGTATGTGGATACCACCTCCTTCTTGGAGCAGTCATTTGTAGCAGTGATTAGGATCAGAAAATAAAAGCAGCTGTAAACAAAGGATTGCTTCCAGCAGTGATTAGTTGTTCCTCAACACTTTTCAAAAGAGGTATTCCAGGATAGTCAAATTACCTCTGAGTATGTACTCAGCATGAAATAAATATTTTTTTCTTGACATGTAATATTTTTGAACTAAGTATCTTATTTTCACTTTACTGTGTGTGCTTCTAATCTGGGAAATCATCACTGCATTCACTGAAAATGTAGCTATAATGTATTTCTTAAAAAACTAAGACGTACATAAGCCAACGGTGTATTGGTATGCAAATGTAAATACATACAATCATAATTACATTTTAAAGTATGATTGCTTTAAAGGCAGATTGTAATTTAAGAGTAAGTCTTTAGAACTATTATATTCTCCCTAAGTATAACTAACAATTGTCTTATTAGAATTTATAATCCAATGTATCTGGAAGACCAGAGGTGGTATTCAGCCGGTTCTGACCAATTCTGGAGAACCGATAGCAGAAATTTTGAGTAGTTCGGAGAACTGATAAATACCACCTCTGACTGGCCCCGCCCCCATCTGCCTCCCGAGTCCCAGCTAATGGGGAGAAAATGGGGATTTTGCAGTAACATTCCCCTGGAGTAGGGTGGGAATGGAGATTTTGCAGTATCCTTCCCCTGCCATGCCCACCAAGCAACACCACGCCCACAGAACCGGTAGTAAAAAAAAATTAATCCCACCACTGTGGAAGACCCCATTTGAGGAAGGCTGTTACAGAGATTCATGAAAAGCAAAGGTCCTATTTATCAGGTTGAAATTGTTTTAACACTTGAGGGTTGTTTTAAGCTTCAAATTGTCATTATATTATTTACCAATATTCATATTATTTTCACTATCAGTGCTGAATTTTTAATTGTTTATCCCCTAAATCACAGATGTCAAACTCTCAGTGTCACGTTGCCATCACGTGACGTATTGAGACGTTTTTTCCCTTCGCAGAGCTGGGGTGGGCGTGGCCTGCATGTGACACATCCAGATGTCAAAGCGCAGTTTGACACCCCTGCTCTAAATAATGGTTGTCTATCTGGTCTTTTACTTCTTTTGATTTTTCCTATTTTATTTTCCTGAGGATTTATCTGTGGAATTCTTTCTGCATGATGCTCATATATAGATATAAGCCTGATGTAGCAGAATTCTGTGTAACAAAAGAACTCACTTGTGAATGTTGTTAGTCAGTAGGAACAGTCCAATAAGCCCATATCTGAGCACAGTCTATCTACTTCATTGAATCTTGTGTGTGCACAGCCTCTCTTGAAATGAATAAAGAATGAATGTGCTGCAGCAGCATTCCCTGATTGACCTCATTAATTCAGAACAAATCAGCAAGTAGTATAATAAACAGTATGGCTCAGTTATGTGGTTTCAAACATTTTCCCTACTAAATTAAAATATTTGTGGCTCATTACAAATTCTCAGCTCAACCAAAAATATCAGTCCTTTTTTAAAAGGTGTACAATTTAAAAAGAAGAATTCATTTTTAATCAAATTTCAAAAACATTGCATTTAAAACTTTTGTGTTAGTATATGGAAATGGACACACATGGACTTAATGACAAAATAACTATATTACTATTGTATTAAAATGTTTCAACCAAGTCTTATTCTTTAATCTATCTCTTGGATGCTCCCATTCATTATACCTTGCTTTTAGTTATAAATTCTGTAATTATGAGAACATAAAGTGAGAAATTGTGTTAAAAATAATCTGCAAATCTTGTTTGTCGGAACTTAAAGTAACATGATATGGTCAGAATTAAAGAAAATGCTGATATAGTATGCCAGAGAAATTGGTTCTCAGAGCCTACAGTTTACATATATAATATATACTTACGGGACTGCCTTCTGCTACCAACAGCCTCCCACCGGCCAGTATGCTCCCACAGGGCAGGGCTCTTTGGGGTGCCGTCAGTCAGACAATGTCGACTGGCGACTCTCTGGGGGAGAGCCTTCTCAGTGGGGGCTCCTGCCCTCTGGAACGAGCTGCCCACGGAGGTACGGAGGATCCTGGACTTGTGCACCTTCCACCGTGCCCTGAAGACTTTGTATTCCAGCAAGCCGGGCTAGCCTAATTTTGACGGTTTTAAATTTTAAATTGGATTTTAATGGGATGTTTTTAATTATGGGCCAAAGTATTTAATCTGGTTTTAAATTGTTTCTAACTTTTATATTTATGTATTTGATCTTGGCTGTTCACTGCCTTTGGGAGAAGGGCAGTATATAAATATAATTAATAAAATAAATAAAATAATGTCAAATCCTGGCTTAACATAGCATAATGTGTGAAAAAGCTTGCTGGATACCTTTTGAATACCACTTCACTGATCCTTCAATATATTTGTTGTATAATGTATTCAATTCAATTTCAATTCAAATCTTTATTGTCAGTGCACAACGTATGTGCAATGAGATTGGTTGAGCTCCCTCAGTGGGAGAAATTGGGCCACAATTTCTATTAGCCAAGATCTGGGTAGCACCAACATGAGGAATCATTTTTAAAAATGATGTTCTTAAGTGATGTTCTTAACTCACTGAACTATTTTAGGGCATACTACTGATTTACTTCCTTGACTTCCTATTTGTAATGTGGAGATGGTTAGCTTACTTTAAACAGTGTTGAAGTAACATTGATTTTTTCTTACTACAGTATAAAAACACTTTTATACTTTATTTTACCCTATCTTTTTATACTGAAAATTCATAATGGAAATTAAAATCTTTTCACCAGTCTTCATGTTTGATAGAAGTTAGTTTAATGTTCCATCCAATGAAGTGGAATTGATTTCATATGAATTGCGTTACTTTCAGGTGTCAAGAAATGTCTGTTGCATTTGCTTTCGAATACTAAAATCATTTGCCTCTAATAATATTGTTATATTTGTTAGTTACAATGATACATCTTTTTTTCTTGAATGCAGATGTGCATACTGTATACTAAGCAGCTGAACGAAGTTCTATTCTTTTTATCTGATTTATGCCATATATAGACTTAAATGCTACTAGGCAGATCGAAAGCTTTTTGTATTGAAGTAATAATAAATGCTTTGCAATGATGTTATCAGAACGAGGGGTAATTGAATTGCTGAATGTAAGGATTTAAAACTTCACATGCACATGCATACATGCAAGTGTGGTTAGAAAATGTGTGTGTGTGTTTGTTTTTGTGTGTATTTTTACACACGAAGTGTGTAAAATGATAGAAAGTTAAAGAATTCAACCCAAATGATATTTAGACTGAGCAAAACAACCCACTATGCTTATTTGACCGAGTTCATTTAGCCTCTCTCCCTGAGCTAATAAAATGTTACAGGCACACAGAAAAAGTTAAGCTAATTAATCATGTCTGCTT
The DNA here is from genome assembly GCA_012654045.1 of Ptyas mucosa. Classification (NCBI taxonomy): domain Eukaryota; kingdom Metazoa; phylum Chordata; class Lepidosauria; order Squamata; family Colubridae; genus Ptyas; species Ptyas mucosa. The sequence goes on from WNWU01000002.1 coordinate 49,802,805, forward strand.
TTTTGAAATAAATGCTGCGGGGAAGCCATTATTAAATGGCATTTAGCACAAAGGAGAATTACCTTCTTCCCAAGAGCTTCTGCCATGAAGACCAATCAGAAACTAGCACACACATTTCACGGATTTCTCTGCTGCTTTTATGTATTTTTGGCTAGCACAGGATTGGCTGTTATCTGAATTTTATGGGAGGGTTTACTTGACACTGGTTGTAGCTTCCCTGCAGATCCTTATTTGGAAGGCTATTGAGAGAACAAGTCTTTTCCAGCAGCTGAGCATCTTGATATACATAATTCATCAAGTCGTGCTGTTCTGGAAATATGCAGATCTCTGTCTGCCCTTCAGATTTCTGTTCAGCTTGTGCAATATGTCTTTCAAGCCAGGTTCTTAAATTTTACAGCATTTTGGAATTTTGCAAATGGGTCCAAAATAATCGAAGATCTCCTAACTGGAACACCAGTTAAATGATCTCTTTTATACCTAATTGCAGGAAATTTATAAATCAACAGAATTGAGAATCAAAATTCAGTTAAAAGGATTCAGAATACTTTCCCCCCCTGTATCTCAGTAATAACAGAGGACTGAAAATTCTACTTTAATTTGGTAATACTAAAAGCATCAAAAATGCCCGAAGCAAACTATTTACTGTCAGTATCTTGGGGATACATAAAGGTAGGAATTTAAGAACTTTCTAAATCATGTTTGTTTGCATGCAGTGTTTGCTTGAACATTGGTTTTTCGTTTTGTTTTTTTGTATTATAGATTGAGGCCTTACTGATATGTTAAAGTAACTTTAAAATATGTAATTGAAAACAATGAACTCCCTTTAACATTCACTTATGTTCAAAGGTACCTATAACAGAGTTGCGCAGTCATGAGAATAGGGCATATTCTCAGTTTAGCAGCTAGATCACTGCTTTTAATACTGTGTTTTAGGGAAATCCAAGCTTCGACTGTTGTGCTATTTTTCATTCCCCAAGGAGAAGTCATTAAAAAGTATATAAACAATAAGGGCTAAATGTGTAGTTTCATGTTACTTTCTTAATATGCAAACATTGCAATTATTACGCCTCTATTTTTTGCTTTCTGTCTGTGACACACATCTCAAAATTGATTAAAGCCATTCTAAAATAGTGAATGTTTGGAAATGTTTTTTCCCCCCTCTCACTGATGATGCCAACCTTAACTTGTTGAAAATTAATTTATAAAGCTTCAACTAAAAAAATGGCTTGGCTTGTTCCTTTATATTGACCTGAATACATACCATCATATATATTGTGATATGCAGTGCTAATCTAAGAAAGAACCACCACCTTATCAGAAAACCACCAGAATGTATATTCTGGATGCTCAAAATGTCAAGGAACAATTTGTCCTTTTTCTAAATACGTGATCACTTAGTCAAATAAAGATTAATAACTTGACTAAGCAAGGATGGTATTGCATGTAAAAATAAGTTAACATTTTCCCTTTTGTATGTAGATCTTATTCCTAAAAATGTGCTGTGTAAAGAAATCAATAGAACAACTGGAATTCTGTCCTTGTGTGTCCAATAAATAGCAACAGAAAGTGATTGGATTTAATTGTGACAGTAATAGTTCTTCATATTAAGGATCTGAGTAGGACAGAGTGATGAAGCTGGATTAGGATAGATTTTTCCAGTTCGGTAGCCTGGAGTTGAACCACACTGTATAATCTAAGTAATTATACATTGTGAGTATATGTTGGAGGATAGGGAAACCATGGATCTTTGCTAGAATCTTTGTTGGAAGGAAGAGCAACTGATCCCAAGCAATCTTTCTGAAAAGATGATCAGTTCACTAACTGTGATGTAGTAGATAACAGCCCAATATGCTTTGTTAAAGCAGCAGTTTAATTATATGATCATTTATTGGATCATTTATTAATGCTGAGTTTTTAACACAACTATTTAATAAATACAAGTGCGCACAATTAAAGCCTTAATAACTGAGGCTTGATAGTTTAGACTTTCAAATATAGTAAGGTCTTTTTGTTGTTGCCAACAATACATTTCACTAAAGAAATTATATTTTATGCTTTTCTTGCTGTATTACCATTAAAGTTTTGAGTTTTGTGATGAAGAATTCTTTTCTCACTGCAGATCAAGGTGAACAATTAATATTTTTATGACCGGTTTCATATAAAATCTATATTTTAATTTAATTCTACCCTGCAAACCCTGTTCAGCTTTATTTTTTTATGATTAACCCAAATAATTACAGATCATATCATCTTTTTCCTTGAAAAATTAGTTGGATTTCAAAGGACTGTAGTATTTCTTAGACCATCTACAATATTCCTATTATCTTTCATTTTCACATAAATCTCCAAATGACTGGCCAGTACAAACATTAGGGGAATTTAGATTTAGAGAATATATATCTTAAATTGGTAATGCTGAAAAATATATAAGCAATCCATAGCTTTTACATGTGTTTAGACTCATTGAAGTTAAAATGAGGTAGGAATCTAAACTCTGAGTTTACATGCTCATTGGGGGGGGATCTCATTGTATTACCTCCTGATAATGAATACTAGGGCTTTATTGCTAATATTCTGTATTTTGCTGTTCAGTTCTTTACAGGATTGAAAGAATTAGGTAGGAAGTATTGGATCTACATGACATAGAATTAATCTTTTTCTCATTGCATGTATTATGTTGAGTTATTTATTTACATTGTATTGTGATTTGGGATTAACTGAAGCCAATCATACAACACACTCTTCCTTTGGTTCAATGCTTGTTAGGGATTAAGTTAAGTGATACTGGGAGCTTAAATAAATCAGGAAAGGTTGAATAATTAACAGCAGAGTAATCTTGTAAACAGAAATATGTTTCCTCTTTTATTTTAGCTGAGTTAATCATCTTGACTCAAGCCAGACTAGGTAAAATAATGGCTGATATGAAATCATAGAGGTGCTTCTATTCTACATTTTAATACATTATAGTTTTTTATCATAGTAACAATTTCCCAGTATCAGGTTGAGACTCTAGTGTAACTAGCAACAGATTGAATTTCATTTTATAAGGTATGGGGACCAGCATAAGGATTTTGTTTTGCAGCAGTATCAGATACCAATGGTAACGATGGTTTTCTGGGAATATCAAGTATGGCATTAAAGGATAAGATTTTACCTTATGTTAGCCACATTCTTTTCCAATTGGACAATAATGATGGTTAATATTAGGAGAGTGAGTATTCCTGGCCTTCCCTCTCTCCTTTAATTTTTTGTTTGTTTGTTTTGCTTCTGGCCAACTTTCTGAACAGACTCAAATAACTGTGTCTAGTCACAATTTAAATTTCACTTAAAGCCCTTCGCAAATCTTTAATCGATGGTACTGTGGCAAAACTAAGGATAGTTGTTCTATGTATTTGTTCAACGCACATCAGAAAAAACTTTGCCCTCCACCAAAGCTCTGTCTAGGGAGCTCTTTTTCCTTTGACTATGTTCAGAATGAGTAAAGTCAGCTTTTGGGTTCTTTAATTGGGTTCTAATGTTCTTCCCTGTTGCCCTATGATGGTTGTTTCAGAGAAGAAATAAATTAATAATGAGAGCTTAGCCTTTTATTACTGAGCCATCTTCAAATGGAAGGCTAAAACATATCTTGTGCTGAGCACAATGCTATTTGATGTCTCCTGCATTTGGATATATTTCCTAGCTTTAGAATGGAATAGATATACCTAGATATAGATATCTAAAATATTTGATAGCTTCATTTCCCTGAATACCCTTGTCTCACAGGAGCATTTTTCAAATTGTTATCCTCCAGAGGTGTTGGAGCATGGCCATTTCTTGTCGGTTCCTAATGCAACATGTCTAGAGAGCATCAGCTTGGAAATGGGTGCCATGAAGCAATATACTAAGGATTAAAATAACTACTTGTGTTTCTCCTCATGCCAAAACAGACTTTGTAGAAGGTTATCATACATACTATCCTTTATTTCACCCAGAGGGCCTGTTTTAGAAATAAACATAGGTAGTCCTCACTTAAAAACTGGTTAGTTAGCAACCATTTGAAGTTATGATGGACTCACCAAAGCTACTTATAACCCACCTTTGAAGTTAAGATGGCTGCATCCTGCTGTCAGATGATCACATTTTGGCTGCTTGGCAACTGTCTCACATTTTCAGATGTTTACAATATCTTGCAGACATACGACAACAACTTTCTGTGATTTTTGCTGGTTCCTGGCATTTACTTTGGGTTTTCACAAAATCAGCCATTGGGAAGAATGGGTTTGCTTAATGACCATCACATTTACTTAACAACTGCCATGAAACAGATCATAAAATCAGTGAAATCATATGGAGACTCACTTAACTTACAGCCATAATTCTGAGGTCAATTATGATCACAAGTTGAGGACTTGTTGTACATATGAATTATTTTTAGAAAGCAAATAGAAAGGTAGCCTGATGTAGTGGTTAAGGCACCAGGCTAGATTTCAAGAGGCAGTGTGTTCTAGTTCTGCCTTAGATACAAAGTCAAGTTGGTGAACCTGGGCCAGTTGCACTCTCTCGGCCCTAGAAAGAAGACAGTAACAAACTTCACCAACTTTCAAAATCTTGCTAAGAAAACTACACGAATTAGGCTGGTCTGTCACCAGGAAGTTTAGGTATCAAAGTTACAAAAAAAAATTATACCTGTTTCTAAATATTATCTTTATAAAGATAATATTTATAAAAAATTACAAACTTTTAATGCTCCTTAAATATTCTGGACTCTGTAGTCCAGATTTTTGGCTATTAGCCTAGGTCTGATGAAAACTGTAATCCAAATCACCTGGACAGAACCTGTTTGTATATACATGTCCCATATACTATTGAGCAAGCACTCCTATTCATCCATAGATTTACCATACAAAACAGGAATGGAACATGTGAGAAGCAGTAGGAAGAAAACTCATAAAAGCACATGTATAAATGGGCTAAAGGAAAAGGGTAAATAGACTTTAAACATGTATCCTAGTCTAGCCTCACCCCAGTTAGGTTTTCAACATATTTGCTTAATGTATAGAGCAGTGATGGCTAACCTTTTTGCCATCATGTGCCAAAAGTGGGGGAGCGTAGAGGGGTCACACACACGTGTGCCCACATCCATAATTCTATGCCTCCCCATGCTCCCCCTGCTTTTGGCACGCAATGGCATGTGGGCCCGGTAGGCCCATTTTTCCCTCTCCCCAGGCTCCAGAGCCTTTCTAGGAGCCTGGGGAGGGCAAACATGGCCTTCCCCACCCTCCTAGAGGCCCTCCAGAGGCTGGAAACAGCGTGTTTCCTGATTTCTGGTGAGCCCAGAAGGCCCAAAAATCAACTGGCTAGTGCACACATGTGTGCCCGAGCTGAGCTTACATGCCCACCAATATGGCTCCACGTGCCACCTGTGGCACCCGTGCCATAGGTTCGCCATCACGGGTATAGAGTATAAGTAATAATATATAAGGACACAGATAACTAACTGATGTATAAGTGAAGAGAGCAACACCTTGCAGATTATCCTACACTGGATTATTTTCAAACAAGATTTTATTGATGTAATGTATATTGTCCATACACTAAGAGCAGATATGGAGAAGAAAACACAGATGTGGTGAAAAAACACTACTGACATTCACAACCTGATGGCTGAAAAAATCATGTAGCTTTAAGTCAAATAGTATAAACAATACATTTCCAAATAACCCAGTGGCTAGCTTTTTTGAATATGGAAGACTTAAGTGAATTATAAAACGTATCTTTTCTTAGCATATGGAAGAATCACAATCTGAGTTATTCCTTCCCCCCCCCACCCCAAGAAACTCTAATCCTCTAATAATAAGTTAATAAATAAATAAACTCTAATAAGTTGTGGGAGCTTCATCACTTGAGGCTTTCAAGAAAAGATTGGACTGCCATTTGTCAGAAATGGTGTAGGGTCTCCTGCTTGAGTGGGGGGTTGGACTAGATGACCTATAAGGTCCCTTCCAACTCTGTTAATCTGTTAATCCTGTATTCTTCCAGATTTTTCTAACTAGGTCGCTTCCGTAAGTAATGGATGAAAACTCCTAATTCCCAGCCCCCGTATGGTAATTGTATGGAAAAGTTATGACAGGTTTATTTCAGTACTAGGGGAGACTTAAAGATAGCATACCCTGGAGGCTGTATGTCTCTGCTGGCTGCTGGGAATCATCCTTTCATGTGACTCATCAGGCCAGCCGTTCAAGTCACCAGAGACTGCTGAATGGCAATTTCTTGTAGCATGAAACAAATGGGGGCAGCCCTTCAACTCCTCTGCTTCCTGCAATGTATTTGTAGGCCTTGAATTCTTAAAGCAAAATCAATGTTACAGTAAAAGAATATTTTGCAGAAAACCTTGCAATATTGTGTTAAAGCACAACCTGTTTAATAAAACTTAAGTCACAATCAGTATCCAAAGCTTATGAACCCCAAATTGCAAAACTGATAGCGAGGCTGAGGAAGGCTGAAGTCTGATTGTCTGCCACTAATGAAATCATGCAATTAGAAAACTGATAAAACTATTGGAGGCCATGCTTTCTGATAATTGGAATAGCTTATTCCAGCCTTTCCAAGTGCCCGCAAGAGTGTTCATCATCAACTCATGCTCTTCAATCAGCAGGTTGAAGATTGTGGATGTTAAAGTGTTATCTGTCTACAGGTCATCAAATTAAGAAATCCAGTTTCTCTATTTTTTACATGATCCTCATAATTTTTTTTTTACTTGTACATGTTTCACTTTATAAAATGGCTATATCCGCAATAAAATCCAAATACCTAGTTCCCAAAGCAGTTGACTTATTAATTATTATTTTAAAATTTAGGTGTGTAGATTTAGATATATAGATGCTTAAGTTACTAAGCAACAAGTACGGTAATTGAGTTACGGTTTACTCCTGCCTGTAGAAATGTCTAATGTTGCTAGGTAATTTTAATTATTTTCACTGGAAGGAGATGTCTTGTTGACTTCACTTTAAAAAGTAGGAATTTAAGAAAATTGTTCTCTTTATTTCATGAGAACATAGGTGGAATGTGTGTATATTATAAACCTTAAGTATACATTTTTAACTAGGATAAGAGCAATGAAATCGATCTCTACTTATATCCATAACCGATTTTTCAGTATCTCTTTATGTAAAATGATGTGTAGAATAATACATTTGGTGAAGCCTACTTTAACAGGCCTGAGAATCTGACTTTACTTCTCATTATACGTTGAGCTAAGGTGGTAAATTGAGTTGAAATTTTGAACATATCTGTTTAAAAAGGTTCTTAAACAATACTTGTGCCATATACCCATTTACTGGCCATTGACATACACTGTTTTGCTTTTCTTTACAGTTTAAAAGAATGCTCAATCGAGAGCTAACCCACTTATCTGAAATGAGCCGATCAGGCAATCAAGTCTCTGAATATATATCCAACACATTTTTAGGTAAGCATGATTATAAAAACTGGTATTCCTTGTTTTTTTTCCTTTTGTTTTCACTACCTACTACAGGATATCATTATATATGCGCACACACAGATACACATGTGTATTTATATGTATATAATAAAACAGGCATTAATTCATTAAATACAATGTTTGCTTTTATTTTACAATAAAAGTTGGTAAGAGTTGTGGCAAAGAGTTTACCAGATGGTCTTTTGCTAACTGACTTACGGAGCATTATCCATAGGCCTTTGTCAAACCTTCCAAATTATTCCCAAAGGACTATGACTAAAAACCAACACATTTAAAATATTTCAGACTCATTAGAAGATGATATTTTTATTAAACCTATATCTGAATGGTTTTCTTATGCCACCCATCTTGCTTTTGCAACTGCAAATACATAGTGTCTCTTGCAGGTCCGTACATCTTCCAATTTTTCCAAGGGCTTTCCCATAGCTGCAACTGACCAACTTGCTCGTTCCTCTGATTATCCCAGAGTCTTCTTGAACCTGATGTGGATTGTTGTGTCAGCCTGCCTGTCTTGCCAGTTATCTCAGAACTTTTCTGCCTCAGCAATTGTCACTTCATCAGTCCACTCATTCCCCTAATTATCCTTGGATATTCCTGAGACATCGGTCTTTACAGAACCTTCTCCCACTGACTCCAGTTGTCTTGCTGCCCTCCCATTGATTTAACACAACTCCCGTGGCTGTGTCTTGAGTATGTGTCAATACACTACATAGACTTCTTACTTGGTGAGGTCTGGTCAAAAGCATTTTGCCATACAAAGCAGTTCTATAGATTGGAGATCTATAAACTTTCAAAGAATATCATGAGCATACTTGGGGTAAAATCTGGACTTTAATTTTGCTTGTGGAAGATTAACCAGAAGGTGCCCATACTGACCATTATCAGGATATTGGTAATGACACAGGGTACAAGTAATTTAACTTAATCCATACCTTTCTGTTTTTTTTTTAAAAAAAGACATGGCCAACGTGGGCCCATCTGGTGTTATTTCATGGCATATGAAAGATTATGGTAGAAGTGAATAGCAAACAGAATGAATTTTTTTTAAAAAATTGATTTATATGCCGCCCTTCTCCGGAGACTCAGGGCGGCTTACAAATGCGTTAAGTAATAGCCTTCATACTTTTGTATATTTATACAAAGTCAGCTTATTGCCCCCACAAACTGAGTCCTCAATTTACCTACCTTAGAAAGGATGGAAGGCTGAGTCAACCTTGAGCCTGGTGAGATTCGAACCTGCAATAATTGCAGGCAGCTGATGTTAATAACAGGGTGCTTTAGACCACTGTACTACCAAGAATTAAGAAACAAAATGAATGAAGGTAATATAGTAGAATGGAATCATTAAATACATTCAAATACATTCAAATGTATTGCAAAATACATTCAGGAAGTGAAGGTATAGGATTGATTATGTATTAATTGGTGTCATTTAGCGTGCCACTATACCACTATATACCATAATATACCATAATATAGTGGTATATTATGTCACAATGACTGGTGATAATGGAAGAATTAGATAAGATTTTGGAGGAATTTAAGCAGCATTCTGAATGCATACAATCTAGAGAGGAAATTATCCATCCATCCATCGATCTGGATGGATGGATGGATGGATGGATGGATGGATAGCAGGAAGAGAGAGTGTAGAAAAAGTGATTGATTCATTTGAAGACTATACAGTAAACAAGAATAGTGATAATTTGATGAGTATCTGAATTGAAAAAAATGCATTTGAAATATATGGTTTAAACATAAGACTATTCATGCAAATACATAGCAGGGAATATGAATAAAAATTATCTTTATTTGCTTTATTTGATTGATTTAATTATGATTTTTTTAAAAAGTAGGAAAGGATAGTATGGTGCTCAACAATTCTGAAGGATATTTGGTAGTCTCAAAAATAGATCTTGAATAGATGGAGAAGTAGAATCAGACTGGTCAGGAAAAATGCATAAAAGAATGATGACAACAGCAAATAAAGATAATGGAAACTGTTATACAGTTAATTCTCTGTTAATGACAACTTGTTCAGTGACTGAAGTTACAAAGGCGCCAAACAAATGATATTTATGACCTGCCCTTGAATTTCCGAACATCTCAGCATCCTCATTCCTCACATGATTACAATCCAGGCATTTAGCAACTGGCTTACATGACAGTTCCAGCTCCCCAAAGTCATGTAATCGCCTTTTGTGACTTTCCTTGCCAGCTTCTTATAAACAATGGGAAAGCTGACAAGAAAGATTATAAGTTGCTCTTATAAGCCATTTTATTTATTTAAGAAAATTTACCCCAACTCGCTCTCAGTGACTCCCACTGCTTTTTCTCTTGAGCAACCCAGCTGTGGAGTACGAGAATCTGGGGATCACATATTCCATAGCACCTGCCCACAGGGCACATGCTCAACCACACTCTTGTAGCACATGCATGCCTGACAGCACCATAGCAGCCAACTGCAAATGCTGGGAAAGGTGGAAAGAAAAACAAGAAGAGGATGACCAGCAGCGAGTTGGGCAGACACAGTTGTAATTGACACACTGTTAGAAAGATCAGGTTAGGAACAGATTCTCATGGAAGAAATCTATTTGGTTGCTAAAAGTCAACACCATTTGATGGTGCATAATCATTATTTAGTGCATTGATAGAAAATAAATAACGGTGGCTAGGTTAAAATATCTGTATTTAAGACAAGCTGAAGTGCTTTTATAAATCTGGATAGAGAAATGTTAAGACGTGGAAAGAGAGTGAGAATAAGGTAGTCTTTTATGAAGAATGGCTGTTTCTTGAATAAAGCAAAAATGGCTGTACATACAAATGTACTTCTGACCATTTTACTATTGGAAAGTAAGAGTGCGGTATTTCATAAAAATAAATGTAATGGAAACAAGATACCTACAAACTATATACTTAGTAAATTAATAAGATATGAAAAATAAATGGATATTGAAATGAAGATTGAGTACAAAAGTGAGTGGACATACAATGAAGTATTTTAAGATGGATTGGCATTCTGAGAGAATGTGTGAGGATAGAATTGCAAAACAAATGAAGAAAAGGTGAACAGATGGTAAGACGAAGACTGGAAAAGCCATGGTTGAAAGGAGTTGGAGAGACCCTGAGAGAGACAGAAGTGAAATGTTTAAAGAAAAAAAAAGACAATTTAGGAAATGATATATGGATATGCTGTGATAGAAAGATCTGAAGTGATTCTATGAATGGTGTAAATATTCTAAATGTCTGTCTAAATATTCTAATTAGATCCAATCAGCAAAGACATCTGGCTATCAAGAATATACTTCTGATATAGATTTGTGCTGTTTAGTCAAATAAAATTTTTCATATTGTTTATCAGAGTTTTCTAGCTGATGGTTCATTTTAAGATGGAGGGCTTTTGTGTTTAACATAACCTTAGCAACATCGACATTAAAAAAAACCCAATTTTGGTAACAAGCAGCAACTATAATTCACTAATTCCCTGTGCGCTCATGAGCCATCTGGGTATGATTCTGAACATGTGTTGGTTCAGAATGTTCTTGGCAGAAATAAAACAAGATGAGGCTCACCTAAGTTCTTTAGCAAAGTATACAGCCAAGGAATTTATTAAGTTTGACTTCTGTTTGTGCAGCATCAACAGCAAGCAAAATCAGCTGCAAGCAAGGTTCTGCCTCATAGCAGTTATATTGCTTCTTTGATTTGCAGTCTAAATAGTCTAACTTTACTGCTGTGCTGACTTAAAGATGAATAATAAAGCAGAGTCCGTATTCAAATTGCTTGCTATTTGAAATATACATTTAGCTAAGGCAAAATTGAACTGGAATTTGGAAAATAGAGGAATAATCTAAAGTTTTATTTGTATGTATTTTTATTGCCTAGTATGATTTTTTTTAAAAAAGAAAATGTGCAGTAGAACAGACTCGGCTGACAATCGAGCACTTACGCCCCTTCTCCCCCTCCCTCCTTGGCCTTCTCCCATCATCAGTTGACAATCAAACAGAAGCGTTGGAGGTGAGAAGGAGGGAAGACGAGATGACTGCCTGGGAGAAATAGAACACAGAAGCTAAAAAAGATAATTTGCATTTCTCAGTTCCCTCTGCCATATTCTTTATGATAATTTCTGAAAAATCCCTCATCTGTCAGTAAGTGGCTGGGGAACTTACCAAATAATAGATAAGTAAATTGATGAAAATTGTTTTCTATACTTCGCTTTTCATTAGTAAAATAAAGTAGGGTTGCTTTTCATTAGAAAAAATGATTGAAAACGATCAATTATTAAGCAGTAAAATATTCAGTGATAAGTATTTGTAGATTGGTAACAAAATGAAGCAGAAGTATCCAGGATGCAATAACCAGACTAGGATTATTCACACAATGAACTAATGATGGCCTCCATCAAAATTATATAATACAACATCCATGACATTATTGGGTTATGCAAAGGAATATAAAAACAGTTAATTCGTTCTAGGGCATGAGCATTGGCACAAGAAGTTTTATCAAGTCGTGCACTATTGCCAATGTTGCCACTTCTCAGTTCAATCTCAATAGTTCCAGGCAATAATGAGGACCCAGATTGAGAGGGCAATAAGCTGAATTTGTATGAATATATACAAAAAGTATGAAGGCTGTTGCTTAACGCATTGTAAGCCGCCCTGAGTCTCCGGAGAAGGGCGGCATATAAATCAAATCCAAAATAATAATAATAATAATAATTTGTTGCCAAGATATGTGGGCCAACCAACAATACATGATGGAGATGACAGCATTGACTAGAAGTTGTCCTATTGATGCTGTAAGTTTCTCTTTCTTGTAAGGCAGATCCAAAATAAAACAAATGTTTTGAAAATTCAGGCCTTTCATTATCCAGAGGATTAGATAGAAAACTGGATTTTATGACCCTTGGCAAGAAAAATTACGAGACAATTTCCAGAAAATAATGGAAATGGACTTACCTATAGAAATGAATACGTAGAAGAATTTCTTCTTTATGACTCTGTGTGTGATTCCTATAGACAGACACCTGTTAGCTATTATGGGTCACACTATCAAACTAAAAGACTTTTGATGGGCTCCAGTGGGACTTTTTTTAAAATGATAAAGAAAATATCTGCATGCAAGATGGTAGTGATGAAGCAATCCTTCATATACGGTACTGAAGAAATGTGAAGAACAATACCTATTTTCTTGATAAAGTCTTATAAAAGACTTTCCCCTTCTGTTATTAATAAAGAAGGCCTTAACACCTTTGCACCTTTACCATTAAGGCTACTGAAGCTGAACAATTCTGGATCATGTTTTATTGCCTTTTAAAAAATGATTGGTAGAAATAAGTTACTTTCTTTTGAGTAGAGCACAATAGGACCCACTAAACAATTGCATAATTATATCTCTGGGAAGGAAATTGTTTGAGATAAGGAGAAGTAACATTTGCTCAGTAGTCAGATGAAGAGACCCAAACTCATTGGTAGCCTCACACTGCAATGAACAAGGACATTCAATTTTGCAGCTACTAAAATTGTTGGATGGGCAGGCACAAAAACAGCCAGGGAAGTGATTGAAGCCTGGGAAACAGGCCCCTCGTCAGTCAACAGGAGTGCTGATTTACCACCAGCCTACCAAGTACTTAGAAGGTGAGGGCTGGGCAGCACAAACAAATGATAACTAATGACTTAAAAGGAAGCCATCAACACATCCCCAATCAACATCTAATAAGCTACTTACAACAGGCACTATAAATACCACACACAGAACAGCACACACTCTGCTAGAGAGAAGTTCCCTGAAGATGGGCTCCAGCACGAGTCTGAAAACTCAGAAGGCAAAACCTCTGGTCCCTGTGACTGACCCAGATTGGATCCTGCAACACTATTCTGGGGGACATATATTTGTCTTCATTCGTAAGATTTGCTTACTTTGAATGAAACTTTAGGAAATCCCTTGGAATTCCATGACCCCTCTAATATTTCCTTTCACTTGAATGCATCTGTCATCTTGCTTTAGAGCCCTTTCTTCTGATGGTACTAAACTTTGTTCATATGACTGAAGTTATAAACATCAAAGCATACATATGAGTCATTATTTTTCAGCTGCTGTTGGTTTGTGCCAGTTCAAATCCTTTTCCCCCCCTCTGTTTTGTTTAATTGGTGATCAGTAAAGGAATAGGAGAAGACTGGTTGCCTCTGGCTGAAAATTGGTGACATTTTCACTTGTCTGTAGCAATCGGATCAGAATTTTCTGCTTTTTCCAGTAAATGCTAGCCTAATCTAAAAGATTAAAGAAAAGATCTGTGCCAATACAGACATGTAGCAATAGATTTTCCCCCATTTCTAAATTCTAAATATGCATGCAGTTTTTAAATATTTTGTACATGCATCGTCTTTTTTTTTCTTGTTAGCATTATTTTAGAGGAAAGGGGGGAAAAAGAGTCGCCAAATAAAAATAGTATTTCTTCCCATCGTTTTACAGATTTGACAACATCGAAAATATTATTAGGGGAAAAAATAAGAATTTGACAAAGAACTGATAGGAGTTCTTTTTTCTGCATTTAGCAATGAACCTTTTATGCGAGGGAAAATTAATATAGATTCCTTATAAGCTGTTTTGGTTCCATGTTGATAATCTTACAAAATCACCATTCATTTGAGTTGAAGGTCTTAAATAGATTTCAGACTTCTGGCCAGATTTAATTTCTCTGCCTAATTTGCATAGGAGAAATTTGGTTTTTATTTTTACCTCTACTGTGGAGATTTAAGAGCTAGAATAGTGAGCCTGATCCTGATTTTCTGTTCAATATGCGTATGCAAAAAATCTTATGTCACAGGATGAGAGAATGCCTTTGTTCACCTGGGATCAACCTAGGATGAGCTCATTAACTCACAGGGAGTTAATAAACATTACTCACATTCCCTTGTTTGAAGTTAATGCTTGAATGTGTGCATTATATCTGCTCAAAAGGAAGGCTATCAAAAACATCCTCTACTTTTTACAGCTAATTGCTATTAATTATTTGGATGGAAACTACAATATATTTAAACATTTGGGGAGGAGAGAATAAATCAAGTTCAGGAACAGGTTTGAATTTGGCTTGCTTAAGCAGACTATAGTTAAAACCAGGTTTCGATGAAACAAATTATAGTTAGTTGAAAATAGGACAATGATTGTGATCTTTCTTGCAGCATGTTCATAGCAACAATTAGAATTATTCCAGCTAGATACAGTTTTTGAGGTTATTGAACTTTGCCCTTTAAATAAATATGATATTGTAGCACCTTTAGTATTTATTTTCATTCGTTCATTCATAAAAGATATGCCAGCTTTTTATGCTCAATCACCTATTATTTCCTATTTTTGTCAACGTAATTGGAGTAAATCATGTCCTAGTTATGCTCAATGCAGTGGCACAAAATTGGTTTACTTTGCCTCATTTTCAGCAGTGTTCCCAAACTAGCAGCAAAAAGAGAAGCATCTGTTGACAGATATTGAAAATCTATGATTTGCAAGATAAATTGGACTGTGAGCCAAATATTCTTGAATTAATATTTGTAAAAACAACTACCTTATTCATCAACTTACAATTATCACTGCACGTTAGAGACAATCTTGTGATGGGATAGATTTGAGACATGGAAGATACTGGTCAGATCTCTACTCAAACTACAATAATAGAGTAACTTCATTCAAGATTTAGGGAAGCATAACCTAATATAAACAAATTCCTAAGAATCAGAACTGAAGAGAAATTATTTGGACCCAAGAACCTAATGGCTCCTTGATTCACTTTTTAGTTTACAATATTCAAGCTGTTTTATATCAACATCATTAGATTTTGTAGCTGTATTTAAAGTCAATGTTGCTGCACTACTGAGAGAGTAAATGACCAGTGTACGATTGCTTAAATCTATAACTAAAGTGGTCCTGAACCTAGATTTTCATGCAGTTATTTATTTATTTACTTGTATGCCCCTTTTGTTATTTTTTGCAAATAACTCATGAGGGCAAACATGTCCAATATGGCTTCCTCCTATTGTTCCCACAACAACAACCTTGTGAGGTGAGTTGGGCTGAAAAAGAGACTGACTGGCCCAAGATTACCACTTAACTGTTTTTCATAGCTAAGGCAGAATTAGAAAAAAAAACCAAGTTAATAGGACTGGTGGTGATTTTCTGTGTTCATTTGCATCTTTCTTATTTCAAAATGGTTTTGAAGCACGGGGAGTTTTGAAAAGCTATGCTGCACTTAACGTTATTTCTTACAAGGTGGCTGTAATTTACAAATAGATTATAGATTTTTGTTCCCTCTTTTTTAAAAGACAAGCAGCATGAAGTGGAAATCCCATCTCCAACACAGAAAGAAAAAGAGAAAAAGAAACGGCCTATGTCTCAAATCAGTGGAGTAAAAAAGTTGATGCACAGTTCCAGCTTAACAAATTCTAGTATCCCCAAATTTGGAGTCAAAACAGATCAAGAAGATATTCTAGCCAAGGTAAGAGCAATGTTGATTTGCAGCTGCTTCAGTATCTGTAACTCAGATCCAAATACAGTCACAATTATAGACATTCATATGTCTATATGAATTTATATGTCATGTGTATAAAATCTCACACACTGATTTTGTACAGCCAAATAAAGATTCTGATTCAATTTGTCACTAGCACATTGTGCATCAGAATTGTGTAACTGCAGAAGTCAAATGGATTTTTAAAAAAATAAAAAAACACCTATAGAATTTAACAAAAATTCAGATGCCATGTTTACACCAAAAGAAAGAAGCCTATATTTGTTTGTTTGTTTGCAGGAAAAATATATTTATTTTGATTATTTTGAAACTTAAAAGTGTACTCCCAAAGCATAAGATAGAGTAAGGTGGTGTCATTCCCTGGAGTATTTCCTAATACTCTTTGCTATATCAGAGTACTGAAGCATTTCAGGGCATTCAGTTTGGAGCAACATTTCTACTTCTTATTTAAAATCTTAAAAATTAGATTGCTAAGATCTAAAATACAAAGAAAGTCAAGAGCAGATGTTTTGTGCAAACTCTATTGCAAAGCCAGGGTAACAGTTTCTCTTCTTTTGTTTGGTTTTATATCAGGAGCTAGAAGATGTAAATAAATGGGGTCTCCAAGTGTTTAAAATAGCCGAATTATCTGGGAACCGACCGTTGACAGTCGTCATGTATACAATCTTTCAGGTATGTTTAAGGGGAAACAACTTTTTCCCTTTTCTTTTCCAGAGGCTTTTTCTTATACTGAATAAATAATTACTTTTCTCTCTGTAATTGCAGGAACGGGATTTGCTAAAAACGTTTAAAATTCCACCAGACATGTTAATAACCTATTTGATGACGCTGGAGGACCATTATCATGCAGATGTGGCATATCACAACAATATACATGCTGCTGATGTTGTACAATCAACACATGTGCTTTTGTCAACCCCAGCTTTGGAAGTAAGTCCACAATATCTGGGTAAAATTTAAAAAAACATACTTTTGAAACATACTTTCATGTCTCGTAATACACCAAAGTAGCTTGCCAAATGATTAGTTACTGAGAAAATAACTTTAATTTAAAGATATCAACATTTGATACTTTATTATAAAAAACATTTTGTAAATTGGACTTTCCAATTTTTAACAAGCACACCACCATATTAGTAGAGAGATCCAAGTGTAAAAGGGGAGAGGATCAGTGCAATTCTGTTTCACTTAGAACATATTCTCCATTAGTCATTCTTCTCTGTTCCACTATCTTATTCCTAAATATTTCCTTTCTTTCTTTCTTTTAGGCCGTTTTCACAGACCTGGAGATTCTAGCTGCTATTTTTGCCAGTGCAATACATGATGTTGACCATCCTGGGGTTTCAAACCAATTTCTTATCAACACAAGTAAGTTAGTTTATTTCTGGCTCCACTGATTGTTTATATACTTGAGATTCCTTGAACAAGTAACGAAGAAGATTTTTTTGTTTTAAAAAAATATGATTTTCAATATGTAAGGTATCTGCATACATCATGTAATCAGTCTTTAAAAGCATATTTCTAGTCCTGTGTCCCTTTGTCACAATGGGAAATTGAGGAATTCCTGTTCACTCAGCCAGTTGGATAGTCAAGGTCTTTCCATTCTTACTTGTCTATGGGTTTCACGCAACTGGGAAATCTAAGGCAGCTTTCTTCTGATAGATTGTTGGAGGTCACTGAATGCTACTTAATCTTCTAGGTCAGTGATGGCTAACCTTTTTGCCATAGCGTGCCAGGAGCGCAGGGGGGGTTGCGTGTGCAAGTGCCCACACCCATAATTCTATATGTCCCGCCCCTGTGCATGCGCGTGTGACACCCCCCCCCCCGCTTCCCCTGCTCCTGGCATTGAATGGTCCGGTGGGCCCAGTAGGCCTGTTTTTCTCTCTTCCCAGACTCCAGAGCCTTTCTAGGAGTCCGGGGAGGGCAAAAACGGCCTTCCCCGCCACTCCCCGAGGCCCTCTGGAGGCAAGAAATGGCCCGTTTGCCAACTTCTGGTCCCACCTAAAAAGGCTCTGGAGCCTGGGGAGAGAGAAAAAAAAGGCCTTCCCACCACCACCCCCGAGGCCCTCTGGAAGCAGGAAACAGCCTGTTTCCCTACTTCTGGTGGGCCCAGAAGGCCCGAAAATCAGCTGGCCAGCATGTACATGTGCGCCAGAGCTGAGCTCGCATGTCCACCAATATGGCTACGTGTGCCACAGGTTCGCCATCCCGGCTCTAGGTCAGTGTTTCTCAACCTTGGTAACTCTAAGATAGGTGTGGTGACTGTGGAATTCTGAGAGTTGAAGCCCACAAATCTTGCTGAGCTTGAAAATCACTGCTATATATTTTTTCCAGGGTTTTCTGGCCCATTTGGAATCTTTATACTATTAAAACTCTTGTTGTCATGACCTTTACCTGAAGTAGTGGATCATAGAGAACAATTTTTGAACAAAAGTATCTCAAATGGGCTAATGTACATAATGCATCCAAAATCAGGCTCAGTATTTCCAAAGAGAATGAAATTAGGGGAAGTTGTGGCTGCTTCACTACTGCTGGGCTGCTACTGCTGCAATCATATGATCTTCTTGTTCAAATTCTGCTACAGTTTCTCAGCCAGTCTCTCAATCCATCACTCCCTCCCCCACCTACTAGCAAGAAATTGATTCATCATGTGGCTCTCAAGAAAACAAGTGCCTGAAGAAAGACCTGGATATTTTTATTGCTTTATTGCCCCCCTGCAGAGGCACACAACATGCCCATGCATCTATATTCCATTCAGGAGAATGGACCACTATGTATGTATATTCATAGGGGTCCATTCTCCTATATTTTTTCACAAACTTGTGAAGTAGGTGGGAAAGTCACCAAGTGAGCTGCTATGCCTGCATGTGGAGTAGAAATTGGCTCTCTCTGGTGTTAGACAACTACATTAGCTACTATGTACCTCAGTCCTTGCCCATCCTATTTACAAGTGCTTCTTACTGTGAAGCTGAGTGTAGCCTGATCCCTCCTTTGGCCACTGGAGATCAGGTAGATCAATCCTGCCCTAACCTTCAGGAGCTCACATGATCCTATTTTCAAACTGCTGTGAGGTAACAATGGCAATGTACAATATTGTAAAATAAATGAAACTCATCAACATAATTATGCAAGTTGGCAATAGAAGGGGAACATCATGGTGAAGAGATGACACCAAACATCACTGTGACGTGGCAAGGGGTGCAAGAGATAAAGAAACAGAGAATGAAAGGGCTGTATTTCTGTAGAGCCACAAGGAAAATCACAGAATGAGGAGACAAGAAAAGGCAGAGAAAAAAAACGAAGATCAACTTCGAATGTGTGGCAAACGCTAATTACTGCAAGAGTCCCTCAGTATGACTACAACTGCCTTCAACCTCAACATTTCAGCAGAGAAAGAAGAACAAGGCAAAATGCACAACTTGCACAATGTAACATTTCTACTGATGTTGGTACCATGGCCAAAGTCTACCCTCACTGTCATAATTCTTTGGAAAAACCACTAATTTCTGCAATATGAAGGGTCAGGATAGGCAATTTGCAAGCTCTGCCTAATGAACTTCTCATTTTATATAGCAATGGTGAACCTATTGCAAACAAGTTCAGGAAAAACATCAGATAATACAACTGCCTCTTCCAAATGACACCCTTTGGTGCCAAAAAAGTCATTTGAATGAGGAATGGATAGAATCCTGTGATTATTCAAGGTGAGATCCACCATTATATCATTACCGAGCTGGAGGGGGGAACAGATTCTACCCTGGACTTCTTTTCTCCTCCCCCATCCATCTCAGGACTGCACAGTCTCTTCCTCTGGACCTCTTTCTGGGAAAGGTCTATGTCACAAAACTCTCCCAAAAATGTTTCTTCATATGCACATTCTATTACAGAGCTAATGCTGCTCAGTTTCCCACAGAACTCCTTGATTCAAGTGAACTCTCTGGATTGCTATCACATAAACTGGAACTGAAGATCATCATTTTAATGAGGTTGATAAAAATAGGATCGCCAACATGATCGCCAATGTCCGATGACGGATATGGCACAAGAAGAAGAACATTTTAATGAGGAAGTTGGAGCTTTTAAAGCTTCGCAAAAGGAATGCATACAATAATGGAAGGAGTCCACAAGAATCTCACTGTAGCAAAAGAAACTTTGGTGTGTTCAAAAGGGACATTGTCACGATTCCAAGAATTGCAGTCAATTTATCAGAAGGGACAGAAGTTGTCCCTCTTCAGTGTACACAGTTCCCAATGCAGTCATGCTCTCTTCTCATTATATATAAAGCAGAAGGACAAATCATGGAGAATGTGCTGATTTATTTGGAGAAACCAGCAATCCAGCATGGTCAGCTGTATGTCACTAAGGAAAATGTATGTCCACCAAGGAAAAAAAAATGTAAACCAGTATTCTTAAAGAATAGCACATCAATCACAAATATTGTTATCTAAAACGGGTCCCCAATCTGTGGGCCTTGGCCCACTACTGGGCCGCGGCCTATTTGCAAAATGCAAATGCAAATGACCAGCTATTTGCAAGGAATATAAACCCTTCCATTCTCCACCATCCAGTCAGACCTGAAGAAGCTTCTTGGATGAGAAACAAAACTTCTTCAAACAAAAACCAGGAAGTCCAGTTGCCTCTTGAAGAAGCACCTTTGGGAGAACCATAACCTGGATGACTGAGAATCTCCACAGACATATTACCACAATGTTAATATTTAGCTACATTCAAGTCAACCAACTACTGGCATATGATTAAGGAATCATATAATGCAGAGGGAGGGATGATATTCCATTTGCCATTGATAGGCATGCCTCCAAGTCTTTGGGAAAATTCCATTATTTGATTACAAAATTATTGAACATTTGTGCTATAGACTGGATGCTTTTGCTGAAACATTTGTTCATGATCAGCCCCAATTTGCTCTTATTTTGTTGCCCTTGTAATTTTCAAACTATTTCTAAAAACTGGACAGGGAATTGGAATTGGAGGAAAGTCTGTTGTCAGATTTGATTTGCAATTAGCCATAGTGGTGCTTATTTTTCTCTTTCTAATGTAGTTGGATGTTTTGGATGCCATAACATCCAAAGATGTTAAGATCCAAAAATATAACTTCTATAACAAATAAACAAAAATGCAATTTTTATTAACAGTGCTGTCTTTGGACTTTCTTGCAGACTCTGAACTTGCCTTGATGTATAATGATTCATCAGTCCTAGAAAACCATCATCTAGCTGTTGGCTTCAAATTATTGCAGGAGGAGAATTGTGACATTTTCCAGAACTTGACAAAAAAGCAGAAGCAATCATTGAGGAAGATGGTCATTGACATTGTGAGTTGTTTTTATTTAAAGCAATAGCACTTAGATTTATATACCGCTTTATAGCCCCCTCTAAGTGGTTTTACATAGTCAGCATAACCCCCCCCCCGCCCGCAATCTCATCCTCATTTTACCGACCTCGACCTCGGAAGGGTGGAAAGCTGAGTCAACCTTATAGCTCAGATACAAAATGATGTACCAGATAATTTGGGGAGGGTGGGATAGTTTGAAATAGGTTTTATATTTGATTTATGCAAGTTATGTTTCCATAAGATCTATATATTGATTAGGATATTTTCACTGACTGTCTCTTTAATTTCCTTACCAAGTTGTAATAGCTTTCAAAACAGAAGCAATTATTGTGACCTTTACCTTTTGTTTCTCCTCCAAGGTGCTTGCCACAGACATGTCTAAGCATATGAATCTGTTGGCCGATTTGAAAACAATGGTTGAAACCAAGAAAGTGACTAGCTCTGGAGTTCTACTTCTTGATAACTATTCAGACAGGATTCAGGTAAGGTACTCTGCATTTTAAACAAATTATCTTCTTTCTTCACCTCATTACATTCGGATGATCTGTGTGTCTTGACTTTTTGGACTGACAGCCATACCTTTTGCCAGAACATTTTCCCGGTTATGGCTCCTTGTACGGCATTCTTCTTTGATGAGGTGCCTCATCTTACAGCGGTACTTCACCCTTCCATGACTTCATTTAGTGATGCTAATCTACGTTGACTAATCAGTTTGTTCTGCTAACCACAGCTTTTTCAGCTTGCAGAAACGCTGTTACAAGTGAAGCAGTGCAGACCATCTGCATACCCATACCTATTAGTAGAGGAACAGAAATGTATTTTTTTCAGAGCCTACATATAAACTGTCAAGAGATTAGGTGCAATCCATTATGTCCCCACTGTATTTTGTTGCCCAAATGTCAACACTATCATTACACTAATGGATATATACACAAGTAGGAGTGTCTGAAGTTTCAATCCGTTGCTGTGGTCGGCTAGTTGGTTGGGTTAGGGTTAGGGTAAGGGTTAGGGTTGGATGGTTAGCTGAAAAGTTTCGTAACCTACAAAGTTCTACTTAGCAGTGAAGGGTTGGAATTACTTTAAATGTGCATGCATGTTATCAAAATTTTAAAATTAATTTTCATTCTTAAATCATTTTTAACATTTCCACATGAAGCGGTACCCACCTCTGCAGTTTGGCTTTCAAAATTTCATTCAAATGCTCATGCAGCCTGCAGGCCAGACCTAATTTAGGCTATTCTGTCAGGGTCTGAAGTTTTTTCCTGCTCTTGAGGGTGGCTAACAGGCTTGATTAATTCCCACATAACTGGTCAGTCTTGCACTTACAGCATTTTTGGCCTTTTAATATAGGCAAAGCAATAGATGTGAGATAATTGGTAGCTATTAATGTCAGTGTGAAAAACGCACAGCATATCATCCTGCTGGTGTTCAGAATAAACCTTGCACTCCATGTATTTTCAAGATTTCTGTTTTCTCACCCACTAAATGTGCAAATGGAAAAAGAGCTGTGTCTCCAGTAGAATAACACCACAAGTTTTCTCAATATTTTTTTCCTGTTCAATTTAGGTTCTACAAAATATGGTACACTGTGCAGATCTAAGCAATCCAACAAAGCCACTCCAGTTATATCGGCAATGGACAGATAGAATAATGGAAGAGTTCTTTCGTCAGGGAGATCGAGAAAGAGAAAGAGGCATGGAAATAAGTCCCATGTGTGATAAACACAATGCATCTGTAGAAAAATCACAGGTAATCATTTAATTGAAGGATGAAAAATCAATGTAGATGATTTAGAGCAGAGGTGTCAAACTCATGTCACAGCGGCATTACGTGACATATCGGGACTTTTTCCCCCCTTCGCTAAATCGGGCATGGGCGTGGCCAGCATGTGATGCATCGGGCCTGTGAGCCATGAGTTTGACAGCCCTGATTTAAAGAATTCTGTAAGCTCTTCAAGGAAATAGGCAATAACTGTTGATTGGTGTCAGACATTCAGATCAGGAAACTCATTCTACAGGAAGACAAGAACTATGTTATATTGAAAAGACTATACTAATAGAATCTTGGAAGACTGATTGGACTTCCTCTCCCCTCCCTCTTATATCTTGATGAATCAGAGAGGAGTCTGCCTGAGTTTGTTCCCAATGCTATCTCGTTTCCCATGATTTAAGGAATATTTCTTTGCTTGTAACATGGTTCTTGTTTATTTCCCTTAAGATCATCTTTACACAAATGGTTGATACAATACTAAAGCCTACAAAATAATGAAAAATTAATTTGAAGTTTTCATTTAAAAAGAAAGATAATATAGAAAAGAACTAAATAAAAAATGATAGCTTCTTGTGAAGTTAATTTTAAGAAATAATGTGATAAACTTAATTCTTCCTTCTTTAGAATAACATCTCCCCTTAATTCTACTTTGTAACAGGTGGGTTTTATAGACTACATTGTTCACCCTCTCTGGGAGACCTGGGCGGACCTTGTCCACCCAGATGCCCAAGACATCTTAGATACATTGGAGGACAATCGTGAATGGTACCAGAGCACAATCCCTCAGAGTCCTTCTCCTGCAGCGGATGACCAAGAGGAGGGTAGACAAGGACAAACTGAAAAATTTCAGTTTGAACTAACATTGGAAGAAGATGGTGAATCAGACACAGAGAAGGACAGTGGGAGTCAAGTGGAAGAAGATACCAGCTGCAGTGACTCCAAGACCCTTTGCACCCAAGACTCAGAGTCCACAGAAATTCCACTTGATGAGCAAGTGGGAGAAGAGGTGGTAGAGGAGGAAGAAGAGGAGAATCAGTCAGAACCTTGTGTGCTAGAAGAACGGTCTCCTGACACGTAACAGTATGCTAAGTGCATAGCTCTCTATACTCTCTCCTTTTCTGTTTTTAAAAGCTGAAAATGGTTTCCAAAGTGCATATCATATGGCACAACCATGATCATGCCTCACCGTCATCTGCCAGAGTTGTTTGTTGATCAAAAACTTAGTTCGGCACTCAGGATTAGTGTGACCAGAATTGTTCATCTCCATGGCACCAGAGAATGAAGGAAAACATCTGCAAAGAACAGTTGAATTAAGAGTTCAGCTTGGCTGATTTGATGAGAGACTGACAGCACTCACGGCTGTTTTTCAAAAGGAGTAAAGGCTGGTCCAAAGCTAATGTGAGTGTGTGTGTGAGATTATATGTGTGTTTTGTATTAGGTTTTAATTTCATGAGGAGGCAATTAATACCATACGTTTAATGATTAACACCAGAATCTAAAGAAAGTGACCAGCAAATGAATCAAGTTGTCTAGTGGAAAATAAATGCACTCAAATATCGGGATACAACATGAATCAGTAGGAAGATGAAGCTGTGGAAATCACATACTTTTCTAATTTCAAGTCTTCCTGACACATGACTGAAAAAGGTGTAGCTCAATGGTTGCACTGAAGTCTGCATTTTGTATCATATGTAAAACAGAAATCTTTTTGTAGAGTTTACTTTTATTATTAAATGTGTTGGGTTATTATATTTAAAAGAATGCAACACCCTCTGAATTTCATCTGCCAGTGGCTTTTTCTTCCTCCCTCTTCTCCTATCCCCAAAAAAGAGTAACTTGCAAGTTTTCAGTACATGTATATGCTACACTGGATAAATTGAATTTTATATTTGTTTGCACTTAGATTTTTCATAGCAATTCCTTCAACTGTTATAAAATAGCCTTTTGTTTTATAGACCAATGATACGTATATGATGCTCTGTTAATTCTCTCTCACCCACCCACTTACCCAGTCTCTTATTGTAGGAAAACACTTCGTTTTCTGTCTTTTTTTTTTTTTTTGGTAAATGTCCAAAAGCAGCAATATATTATCTGCTATGAGCTCTTTGGCCTCACAGATAGCTTAGTCCTGCAGATCCAACGTTTATGGTTGTGGGTTAATTCCCCTCAACCAAAACAATTATTTTTGAAATCTAGTGGAACACTAGAGTAGCAGTTCCCCAACATTTGGGTTGCAACAATTGAGGGGTGGCAGGAATTTGGACCATTAGGATTCAATCTTCCTATAGTAGATGCATTGGGGTTCAGAAAGTTGAAATGAATGACAAGTAATAGTGCATGGAAACTTGAGAATGCTCTAAAACAAAATTATTGGAAACTCATCGATATGAATAAATTTGGATCTGAGGTTTTCAGATCTATGGCCAGTATAAGTGTGACTTTCCTATTATATATACAAATGTTTTATTTGCTAACTGAATATTTCCTTTTCCATGAGACAGTTTGTTGGAGTGAACAATAGCATTGTAGGAATCTTTTGCCCCAATGACTTACTAGACCAACAAATAAGTACTTTGGTTGGGGGCATGCGGGCAACTGTCATCGCACAGTATTTCAGATTGTATTTGTGCAAACAGGTCAGGAATCAACTGTTTCCAAGGGATTTTTTTTTTGGTTACGTCAAAAACTTTTTGAGAGGGTTTGTGCTATTGTGGGAAGCGCACTACCCTACAAAACTGACAGGTTGTGCGAGGGGGGGGGAGCATTGCAGAGCAAAGTGTAGACTGCCATCCATTGTAGAATCACATGCCATTATGGCTGTTAATTAAAACGGGATTTGCGTATCTAATTTTAAATTTGGCTGTAGCTGTAGCATACAGCTATAATTATGTGTAGGAAATCTATGCACAGTAGCAGACATTAATGCAGATTGATGTCTGTGAGGATTGAAATGGGCCATCCTCACCTGACCTGTGCTGCCTTTCTCTTGCCAGATTGCATTAGTAGGCACATATTCATGCTGCTTTATCAACATGGTACATTTCCTTGACTACATAGATCCTCTATCTTTGACCTACATTTGCATAAAACAGCTCCTCGCCGTATGCAAAAGCTTTGCACAGAGTTATTGCAATCCCAGTATTGAAGCAACTTTGTTGACTGGGTTTGAATCATGAGTCTTTGTTTGGCTGCAATGAAAACAGAAATAGGATTGGATTGGATCGAGCCTAAATTAATAAGGCTTTAGTCTCATTGTAATCAATGAAACTATTCCTTCATTTATTTAGAATTAAGACTTGTTTTGTATATCAAGTTCTTACGGTAAGCACTGACTAATGAGGATTTTTGAAAAATGTTTTAATGTGTTGACTCTTTCTTAGTTCTTAATGCCTTTTGTTAAAAAAATACCAGCTAGGGAAATGAATGGAAGAATTTCATCAAATTGCTGTTAGCATAAATTCATGGCCTCTCCTTCACTACTTCAACATTTGTACAGTCCCCAAGAGTGCCTGGAATTTTAATGAAAAAAAAAGCAATATAAATTCCAAAAATCTAAATGGACATAGAAGGGTATTTTTTTTTCTGCACTAATAGTTTAATCAATAAAGAGGAGTGCTCTCTGGCTTGAGCCAGCAAGTTCTGAGGAAAGAACTGTTAAATACATAAATATCTTTGCTCTTTAACAAGATTTCCCAAATACTAATTTCAAGGAGGTTTCATTCATTGCTGGATCTTGTTAGAGTGCACACTGTAAGATTAAACTTTCAAAGAAAATGGAGACTGTATTGTGTATTGTGTAAAAATACACCCATACACATGGACAATCAAATGACAGAAAGCATAATAATTTTTAGAGCCAGGGATTGAATGCACTGTACAATCTTTTCTGTTTTGTTTTTATTTTATTTTGCCTGAAGTGTGTGATAGCACACACATGGCTGAAAAAAATATTAAAAGGTGACTTTACATGTGCTCTCTGTGTTTGCCACAAGTAAAATGCAAAGCATTGGTACAGTTTTGAAAAGGAGGGTGGGAAAATGGGGGAAAGGTGAGAGGAATATGAGTTTGCATTTATACTTTAGCTTGCAAGTTACTGTTCTTGGTAATGTGTCTGTTCCTTTTGATTTCTGATTTCATGTCATCGTTTTAAAAAAAATGTGATCAGATAATATAGGTAGAACAAATCACATTCAAAAGCTTTTTTTTAAAAAAACTTGAGAATGAAATGAATTTTACAACTTCGTCATTTATTTTACAATGCATTTATTTATTTTTTATTTGTGCCATGCATATTTTTTTCTCACCAAATGACCTTACTTGTAATAAGTCTTGTTTGTCTCTGTTTACAGCTATGTATTTATTGTAATGTATATAATGTAATGTTAATTGTAAATTATAAGTTCTTATTATAACATCATCCTTGCCAGGATGGTGTTGCTATATTTGGAAACTCTTGGTGAGAGAATTAATATTGTGTATACATACTCCCCTTGTACATTTTTTTCCCCTCGTGTAATATATCCTATATCACCTTAGAGCTTGTTTATGGAAGAGTTGAGAAAAATGATAAAATACATAGATATATAAATTAAAAGCTGCAGGTCTTTGGTCCCAGGGCTGTGCCTTAACTTTAAACAAAATTTTCTTCTGTTTTGCTGCATTTGGAAGAAAGGTCGTCGCAAACATGGGCTGGGTGTATCTCCAATATGCTTTTTTATAAAGGGACTTCAGTTGTGTCCCGTCTAGGAATGTTCTCTTTTCCACTATCTAGGATCCACTGAAGCTGAGTTTTCGGGGAGAAGGGTTTTTTTTTTAAGGGTAAGATGGCAAAAGACTGTGCAACTAAAAACTGCCATCTTGACTCTTTGAGACACCATGTGGATGCCCCTGCCGGCATCTGACCTCCTTTTGGATAAATGCCTTCTCTCTAATGGAATATACATTCCCCTTCAAAGCATTTCTTGAGGGATTCTTCACCTTTCTTAGAGAAAGTAAAGGGAAAAAAAATGCTACCAACACTTAATCAACAAGAATGAGCACTAAATCAATGGCAGCTACTGCTCTCAAGCCCCACTGAAACAAGGCAGTCACTTTCTGTCCATACCAAGGCAATTCATATAGGCAGATTGTACCCATTATCTTCAATACAGTGGCTCTCCAGATTAGACCTGTATTGATATTGCGCTGTAAAACAGGACCTCTTCCCTCCAATAAGGCTTTCAGGCAGCCAAAAGCTTACTTCTGTATGAATGAATGTGCAGAAGAACGACTAGCTTTTCTACATCATTGAAACACTACAGTTTGTTTTAGACAGAATCAACAATGGCCTGAAATATGTCTCTCTGCTGCTCTTATACATGAAGCTTCGTAGTTCAGATACCTCATCTCCATTCCACCCGCGCCCAGCCCATGTAGCATGTGATTGCTCGGTGAAAGGAGAGATTCTTTTTCAAGAAAAACAGAGCCGCCTCCTTGACACAAACTGTAGATTTTAGCAGCCCTGGCCCAAAGGAATACAACTGCTTTTGTTTTACACAATATAAAAGGGACACTATTACAACAGAATTCCTGAACAATATTTTTGTTGTTTTCAGTTGGTTTTGTTTCCTTTGGGTATGTCTTTAGAGTGACAGAGTATGCGAACATTGCAAATAATTCAATGGTTTCTTAGCCTCTCTTACAGCCTATGGAATAGTACTGTATGTCAGATACCTTCATATGAAATTTTTATATGCAATGGAAATAAAAGCATGGGTTGATTCTGCCTAGGTAACTTCATTTGACTATTTTTTTTTTTGCATGTCAATTTATCTTAACACAATTATTGTCCCATAAACGAAAGGGTTGGTCTAAAAAAAACAAGGTGAAAAGAGGAATGGGAGTTGGATGATGTCATGGTTGGATGTACAAACAGTTGTGGAGGGAAACATTTGAAGTAAAAGGAGTTAAATCCAACCTCGTCTTAATAAGTGAAAAAAAACTGCTACAGAGCAAAAAATTAAAAAAAAATTAATCATTGATAGCCAACAAATGTTTTCTATGTTGCTGTTTCACTAAGAATCTGGAACAGGTTTGAAGAAACGTATGGGGATGGTAAATTAACAAAATCAGTTGTCCCACAGTCTGTACAACTCTGAATCTATCCTATCATTTCTAATGTACCAACAGATGATACATAGAATCTAGAATTAGAGAGATGATAGATAGATAGATAGATAGATAGATAGATAGATAGACAGACAGACAGACAGACAGACAGACAGACAGACAGACAAGACAGACAGACAGACAGACGATACATGCTTGCACACACTGTTCAGACAAGGATGTCTAGCTGAGTTTTGTTTGTACTTCAAAGGAAGGCCTGATTAGTACTTGAATGGGAGACCATCATGGTATACCAAGCAACATTGGGAAATTGAAAACCATTGTGGAAAAAGTAGTGACAAACCATTTCCATGTTATTGCCAAAAAAACCCTACATGGACATGAAACAGCCAACAAGATTGAAGTGTGAATCAGAAAAAACTCCATTTTACCCTGTTGCAACACTAATTATTGTGCTGCAGTCAAGAGGGAAAAAATGCACTGGAGAGCCCATCTTAAGTTTTTTTTCCACGAATCTTGTTTGTAAGAACGGGGGCTTGTTTTAAAGTTTAATTGTGGTTTGGGAAATTTGACAGACAGACGGATGGCCTGCTTGTACCTTCTGTGATAAGGTATCCCTTTTGAACAATTGCCTTCCCATCTGCATTTCAAAAGGCTGCTTTTAATTATTAGGCTGTTTCAAAGCCTAATTTCAGTAGGGGTGTGTGTGTGTGTTTCTGTGGAGTGTTGGTGTGAGAAAGAAAGAAAGTGAAAAATGAGATATGTGCGAGAGAGTGAGAGAATAAGGTGAATATATGACAGAATAGGGTGTGTATATCTGGGAGATGATCAAGGATATAGTATTGGTATGTGCTGAGGGAAAAATGAAAGAGAAAAGTTTGAGAAAAAGTGGCGTTTTTGCGTGAGAGAAAATCCTGACAGAAATGAGTTTATAGACTATATTCGGAAGGGAACCATGGAATATGTCCACTGAAGTGCCAGCTGTCATTGGATCTATCCTTGCACTCTGTTTGCATGCAAATCCGGACATAGGTGCCTTGGGTGGAAAATGTTTCCCCAGCAATTATACCATTTTCTGGTCACCGCTATGTAACAACTCTTAAGAAATGAGGGTAGTTTTATTGCTCCTGCAATTAAAATGAATGTGGAAACTGCTTAGAAATTAAACAGGGTACAACATGCCAGAGAAGTGTATGAAGGTAGATGAATGGGACTTTGATGGAAAGAAGACATGAAATGTGTATGAGAAAAGAATTTGTTAAGTGCTACAAAAATGCTGAGAGAAAGCTATTAACAAAATGTGTGCAGTGAAAAATAGAATTGCAAAATGTGATTAAAAACAAGGAACACGGAAGAATGAAAGAGAAAGCGCTACGTGGTTTTGATTAAAATGTATAACATTTTTGGAAATGAATGAAGGCACCTAAACAAAGAACCTCCAGCAGAAGAATGGAACTTAGATCAAAGTCATGTAATTATCTGGGTTGAAACAGGAAGTGAGAGAATGTTGGAAGTTCGACTTCAGAGATATGTATGAGAAAGATATCAAAAAGTAGTATGGAAGGGAATGCTATAAATATTAATGTTCAAAAGAAAAATAGATGAAAAAGAAATTAATGCTGTCAGAATGTTGAAAAATGGAAAGGTGGTAGGTGTAAAAATGTCACTGGAAAAAGCATTAACATCTGAAAATGGTTTGCTTATGGAATGACTTTGAAACTTGTTTACTGTATATAAAGTCTGTGCTTGACTAGAAAATTGTTGTCCCTGTACATAAGAAAGAACAGCAAATGTAAATTGATAGTTGTTGGGTGGGGGAAGATTTATTTATTTATTTATTGCAGAATTATGATTGAAAAGATACAAGGGTTGACAATGAGCAAAATTTGGGAAGTTCAATATTGTTTTATGTCAGACAGGAAAAAAAACTTGCTTTTTAGCTGGTCATTGAGAAATACATGTCTGAAAAAAAAGAGAATGTGAATACTGGTAACTAGAACTGTAATTTTTGTTGCTAAGTAATTATTAAGTGAGTCGCACTCTATTTTATGACCGTTTTAGCCATGGTTGTAAGCAAATCACTGCAGATGTTAAATGAATCGTGTTGTTAAGTGAATCCAGATGTACCCATTGACTTTCCTTGTCAGAAGCAACCAGGGAGGTTGCTAATGGCAATCACATGACGCCAGAATGCTGCAACCATCATACATGCTAGTTGCCAAGCGGCCAAATTTTGATCACGTAACTGGGGATGCTACAACGGTTGTAAGTTCAAGGACCAGTTGCAAGTCACTTTTTTTCAGAATATTTTAGTATGTCACATAGAATTGCAGAGCTTCAGGAAAATCAAACTAAGATGACAAATGCCATCATATTGGGAGAACTGTGCAATTAAGGTCAACATAGGAACTGAAGCTCCTGCAGCCATCTGTTATGAGTGGGGGAAAAAACTGGAGAATAAAGCTTTAGAAATTTGCTGAAAAGATACAGGGCTGAAGAGGTATGAAACGGAGCAATTTTAAAACTGCCTCAGAGAGCTGCTAATTTTAACACAAATGTGGGACAATTGTGGAATAGTAATTGGGACTGACTGGCTGAATCAAAAGAAAAGAACATCTTACCTTCGCATTTGGGCTGAAAAGAAAAAAATATTGGGGTGCATTATAAATTTTCTGACAATTAATCAGTGGAACAACTTGCCTCCAGAAGTTGTGAATGCTCCAACACCGGAAGTTTTAAAGAAGAGATTGAATAACCATTTGTTTGAAGTGGTGTAGGATTTCCTGCCTAAGCAGGAGATTGGACTAGAAGACCTCCAAGGTCCCTTCCAACTCCAACTCCTATTCCTATTCCTATTCCTATTCCTATTCCTATTCCTATTCCTATTCCTATTCCTATTCCTATTCCTATTCCTACTCCTACTTCTCTTTTCTATTCTATTCTATTCTATTCTATTCTATTCTATTCTATTCTATTCTATTCTATTCTATTCTATTCTATTCTATTCTATTCTCAATATAAGGCTATGTGCATATAAATAGGTCTAAAGCTTTTGAAAAGCAGAGACAAGAAAGGCTTAAAAGCCCAGTGACAAAAATGATTTGCAGGTAACAAGCCTGGAACATAATAGAAAAAAAAAACCTGTTGTGCTTAAGATTCAGTAAAGTTGTTGCCAATGAGATCCTAGACATGGGCTGTTGCTTAAAGATTACTTACTGGTTCCATCTACCAGCCTTCCCCATGGAACCACTATTCCCATAATATCCAGTCATCGCTGATGGTGGATTATTGCATGTAATAATACATGCAATAATCACATACAGAAGTCAATAAAAGAGAAAATAATAAATTCTCTGACTTTTCCTTTTATAATATTTATGGAAAATTTTTAAGAGTAATAAAAAGAATATAAACTAAAATTGAACAGAGAAAACAAAAAGAAAAATGAAAGGAAGAACTAAAAGTACAAGAAAAAGAAAGAAATAGAAAAAAAATACAAAGAAAGATTTAAAGCAGTGACTTTCAATATTTTTCATAGTAGTTATAATGCACAATTATACTTTAATCTCTCTCTCTAAAATTACATCATTACTCTCTTCTTTCTATAGTTTAACTATCCTGTCTAATTTCAAAATCATTAATCACAAGTTCATTTTTTTTTCATTTGTATGCAAAAAGCCCATAAAAGGTTTCCTTTCACCAATAATTGTAGATATTGTCCTTTCTCTAATCTAGGAAATCAATTTGTTCATCTCACCAAATTCTCTCAATTTCACCAACCATACCTTCCTGGTGGTTTATGTGGAATTTTTCCATCTTACTTCTCTGATTCTTCCATCAAGTTTTCTTGGGTGCTGAATCCTCAAATTTAGCAATCCATCGAAGTTGGCCTACATATGCTAAGAGATCCTTACATATGAGTAATACCTCATAAACTGTTACACTCAGATAACTAAACACTAGCATAGTTTATAGGGCTAAAAGAGAGAAAGAGGAAAAGAAGCAAGAGAGTCAAAGGTCTATTGGAATAATATGCTAGCCCAGTGAAAGCAAACCTTTTCAACACCGAGTGCCCAAACCCCGAGTGCCCAAACCTCAGGGCACCCCAGAACCCTGTAAACCAGAAGACTTCAGGTTTCCCGCATGTGCATTCCAGCTGATCTTCATGCGCGCCGGAGCCCTGCGCACCAGCCACCGAATCTTCCAGTTTCCAGCTCTCCAGTGCGTGCGAAGACCAGCTGGCATGCCAGAAATCTGAAGACCAGCTGGCAACGGCATGTGTGCCCACAGAGAGGGCTCTGCATGTCACTTGTGGCATAGGTTCGCCATCACGGTGCTAGCCATTAGAAAGATAGGGTAAAATTAACCATGGGGCAGAGTGAGCAAACCTGGTGCAACTCAATGTCAGACATTTTTGGTGCTTGAGAATGGTATAAAGAGGAGCAATAATGTAAATGGGATGGGATTGGATTTTTCATTCTTTTTTTTCTTAAGAAAAAGCGAGGATTGCAGAGATTATACTACAATTTTTGTACGCTGTAATTACTGACTCAAAATTGTCACCACTTTTAACTAAAATAATAATGATCAGAAGAGGCCCCGAGAAAACTAACAATCCAAAATAAATCTTAAGCCTTCAGATCCCTCAGTAGGAAAGAACATATAGCATGGTGCACCTGGAAGTCAACAGATTAGAGAAGGCTGCTTTGGATCCATGCACATAGCAAACATCAAGCCACATGGCTTTAGGTGATTCCAAGGGAAAAGGAGTGTCAAAAAAAATCAAGAAGACAGCTTTGATTACATGATTGCAGCTGCCATCTTGACTTTTAGATTCCCATTGCAGATGCCCCACCTTCTTGGAAATTTATGCTGAGTTCTGTAATCCAAATTGACAAAAAATAAGAATAAAAAATAAATAGAAGGGACAGATGATGAAATTATGCACAGTAGCAGCATAACTCTTTTTCTAACCTCCTACACTTTCCAGATGCATGAGTCTTCAGCTCCTATCAGACTTGCTGGCTGGAAAGATGGAATAAAACAGATCCAGACAGAAGTTGATTGGGAAAGTCTAGGCTAGAGTTTCCAATTTGGGACTAAAACATCTTTTAAAAAAACAGAATAGGAAAATGTGGCAGAGGAAAAGGGGCTTGCACAGGTCTGATAAGGATCTATACTGCCGACAAAATAGAACAACGAATGGGTAAGAGTAAAATTTAACTACTATTCAACTATTCTCTTAACAAATCTTCCTCTTCCTCCTCTTCTTCTTCTCCCCCTCCTCTTCCTCCTCCTCCTTCCTAGAGTATTCCCGCATCATTGAACACCACTTTGCATGGTTAGCTGCATCTCCAGGGTGCAGGCCCGTGGTTTGCATATCTTTGTAAGATGGTATCTTACCATCTCTGTTTTGGGAGCCCCCGAGGTTGCTGGCCATTGACTTCTAATTGTTAGGCAGCCTTGGCAACAGTGGAAGGTGCTGCTTTCAGGACATGTCCATACCAGCGGCGCTGGCCTTCTCTCACCTTCTCTATAATTGGTGCCACATTAAAATGTTGTTGAATGGTCTCATTTGTGATGGTGAAAAGGGAAATGCCCGATATCCAATGGAGCAGTTGCATTTCCATGGCATGGAGGTAGCTTTCGGTCCCTGTTGTTGCTGCCCAGCATTCAGTACCATACAGTGACACAGGGCGGATGGTTGTCTTGTAAATCTTAGATTTAAGACGGGTTGGCATTTGTCTGTCACATAACACACCAGTGAGTTCTCATCAACATTCTCGCCAAGTCTGCATTCACCCTTGCTCTCACCTCGCCATTGATGTCACCATTCCCTTGGAGGTAGGATCCTGACACCGAAAAATATCCACCTTCTTTAGGTTTTCTCCACTGATTTGAAGTGTTACAAATCTACATTGGATATCATTTGGCACTTTCTCTCAAAGAATGGTTTAGTTTGGATTGATGATTGACACACCCATTTTTCAAAGATTAATCCTTCTGTTTTTCTGTATGTGGAGACGTTTTCT
Source organism: Ptyas mucosa (assembly GCA_012654045.1). Lineage (NCBI taxonomy): Eukaryota > Metazoa > Chordata > Lepidosauria > Squamata > Colubridae > Ptyas > Ptyas mucosa. The sequence continues at coordinate 49,838,068 of WNWU01000002.1, forward strand.
GGATTGTGTTCTTCTTCGTTACAATCATTTGGAAGCTCGCATTTCATTTGGAAGCTCATTTGAAAGCTCACATTTAAGGGTCATTCATTTGGAATTCATTTGGAAGCTCACATATAAGGGTTAATTCTTCTTTCTTCAAAATGTAGGAGGAATGGTTTACTAAGAAATATCAAAGCTTTTTCCAAAATGCCAAAGCACATCCTAGCTGAAAGGCTCTATTTTTATAAGCAGATCTATTTTAAACCAAATGCATTACATTGCATTATCTTCACACGTGCTAGCAGGATGAGAAAAATAGAAAAACGAAGGATGTTGCTCAGTTAGAACCAGTACCTTGGCAGACACGTGCCAGCTTCCCTTTCATAGCTTTAGCCTTTGCTCTTGTTTTTTCCCCCCTCTTGGAAGGGACTTAGAAATCATTCAATGTGAGCGAAAGACATCAGTGCACTTTGATCACTCTGTTACAATATGCAGTGCTGTTAATTCTGTTGTCATTCCACATCAGCGTCATATTGAGCTGTTTTTATTCTTGGTTGAAAGACGAGCTGGCAGAGCTGGCATTCCATCCATGTGCCTTCACAATGCAGGAGAAATGTTCGGCTTCTTATGAAAAGGCAACGATACAACAATGATCAAATGAAATGGAGCCAAGAATTAGGGTTTCCACTCTTCTTTCCAAATTCTGCCATTCCATAAAAATGGGATGTGCACTTTGCTTTGTTAAGGAGGATTCCACTTAAGGTTTTAGAAGGGGAGTAGTTTTGTGAAAAAGCCAGTTCTTTCCTCCTCCTCCTCCTCCTCCTCCTCCTCCTCCTCCTCCTCCTCCTCTTCCTCCTCCTTCTCCTCCTTCTTCTTTTTGAATGGGCTGTAAAGTACAAGCCAACTTCATAAATACTTTCTTGCCCTTTCTCTGTCCTCATGCTAAATTGGCTAGCTAAGATGGATTTGATGGAATCAATATATTTATCTGAAGGTCTTTTATGTCTCATTGTCAAGTCTAGTAAATCAAGCATAAGGGCTATGTGTAAAATCCCTTCCCAATGAGTGTTATTCTACAAAATGTTTGATCAGAATGGGCACACTGCTTGAATCTCGTTCATGATAATTGCCTTAAAAATGCAGTGAGAAATGGTGTAGATTAAATGACCATTTCCCACTAGAATTCTGAAGCATCCCAAACTCTCAAGTATACCTGCAAATGGACAGATTGCTACTCTGGTGTACACTTGTTCTTGCTCATATTTTACCTTCCTGCTCACGCAGCATATCCATTCAAGTGAGGATTTCCAGCACAGTTGCTCAAAGACCAGAAATACCGTTGCTAATTTTCAGGAAAAAAGGGGTTCTATATAAGGGAAGCAGTGGCTCAGTGGCTAAGATGCTGAGCTTGTCGATCAAAAAGGTCGGCAGTTCAGCGGTTCGAATCCCTAGTGCCGTGTAATGGGGTGAGCTCCCATTACCTGTCCCAGCTTCTGCCAACCTAGCAGTTTGAAAGCACGTAAAAAATGCAAGTAGAAAAATAGGGACCACCTTTGGTGGGAAGGGTAACAACGTTCTGTGCACCTTCGCCATTGAGTCATGCTGGCCATATGACCATGGAGACATCTTTGGACAGTGCTGGCTCTTCGGCTTTGAAATGGAGATGAGCACTGCCCCCTAGAGTTGGGAACGACTAGCACATATGTGCGAGGGGAACCTTTACCTTTACATATATATATATATATATATATATATATATATATATATTCACCCCATTCTTGGTGGTGTAACTCTGTGAGTCAGTAATGAACTTACTTGTTCAGAGGTCCATTAGACTGAGGTCTGATGAATGCGGGAAACATCTGGAACATCTAGAGTGCTGGAAACATCTGGAACAAGCCAACAAGAACTATATCTTGCTGGGTGTTTGATACTGTCCACCAAACGAGTTAGAAGGGAGAGATAAAGCAGGTAACTGAGGCTTTAAAAAACCTTGAAAGGGTATTACGGGACATTTCAATCACCTAGATATCTAATTGGAAGACTTCTGCCAAATACATAATGTCACATAAATTTTTCACTTATGCTGGCCATATTTGTTCAAAAGATTTAAGACAGGCATTAGAACTACTCTGGGTCTGGAATTGATGAAAGATGTTAAATTGATAGAAACCTTTGCAAATGGCTTTTAGAAAATAAACTAAAATAAGGAAGATGCCACGGAAAGAAAACCTTAGAAATAAATGTATTGCGGATGACTGAGACTTCTAAAGATGGAAATTAAACCCAGTCTCAAACAGTTCTTGTGAGGAAGAAAACTAGGAGACATCTAAAGGAGCCCTTGTGGTCCCATAGGCAGCTTGCAAAGGGGCTGAAACTAAAGAAGGAATGATGATTGGAAATGTAGTGCCAGTCTTTCCTGATTAGTATGATGCTCCACTACATACAGTGTTTCCATGAAAATAAGACCCAGTTTATACATACATACATATGTGTGTGAGTGTGTGTGTGTGTGTGTGTGTGTGTTTTGCCGAGACACCTGCTCTGCCCCAACATGTGGGAGGGGGCATTCTGCTCCCTTTCGCCTTTCAGCTCCAACCCAGGAGCCCTCAAACAGTCACATTCACGACAAACCATTTTATACCAAATATATATTTTGCTGATAAAGAAATAAAGGGAGACTAGTATAGATCTATTTCAAGCTTTTTAGCTCTCATCAGCCAGCCATACCCTTACTCGGATTCGAACTTGGGCTGCCTGCATGTTAGGCAGTTGTATTAACCACTGAGCCGCAAGTTCTCCTCCCTTCATCATCTTGAGCCAGGGGAAAGATTAAGTGTTTACCAAGACATCTGGTCTACCCCCACATGTGGGAGGGGGCATTCTGCTCCCCCTCCCACATGTTGGGGTAGACCAGGTGTCTCGGCAAAACACATAATTTTTTGGACAGGCCTTATTTTTGGGGAAACATGGTAGTAACTGTTTGTGCTTTTTCCTTTCTGTAAAGCAAAGTCACAAAATCACCGGGGGGGGGGATGGGGTTTCCGGTTCCGGATGGCAGCAGATGCTGCCTGGGTGAGTTCTTGCCCCAGCGTCTGAATCCCCCCGCCTGGAGGCCCCTTGGGGCCGGGTGCCCTGGTTTTGGGGTATCCGCCGTTAAGGGCGGCTCACCAGGGGTCCCCTGCCTCAATTCCAGGGGCTGGGTGGCCAATGCTGGTGTGCCCGAGGCTCCAGCGAGTGTGGGCGGCACGTCGCAGCCATTCCCAAGGCCGTTCCGTGCCTATGTGCCTGTAGGACCCGGTGTATATCAAAATTAAGGCAGCAGGTAAAGAGGCGATCGGAAGAGGAAGGGATGCAGGCCAGAGAATAAGTAGAAAAGGAGAGACCTTGATTGGTGAAGCGACGAGGCATCCTGCGAGTGAGGGGGGGGGTTGAAGTTTTTCTCCCCCCCCCTTGTAGCTGGGAAGGGCACCGTGGTTGAGAAGAAAGAGGAGGAAAAAAGAATGAGACCTCTTACCTCGCTGATTCTTTGTGGAGAATGATGGAGGCGGAATTCGGGAAGGGAGGCTGGAGGCCTCTCTCCTTCTGGAGAATCATGGTCGGGGCCTGATTTCCTCCTTCTTTGTACACAATTGAAGACATCACCCACCTCTGGTTTCCTGTTTGACCTACTCTACAAGCCAGACTCGTTGCTCCTGTGAGCGCCCTCTGGTGGATTGTGAGGAAACAGTGCTGATTTTTAAGAGAATCTTCTCTCTCTGGATGCTTGTGCCTACCTGAGGACCTCTCATTCTTTATTACTGTAAGATGGCTAAAGGACAAAGACCAGCTGCAGGTGACATGGAAAATTTTTTGGAGAAATTGGCAAAATTGGAGAAACTTGAAAAACTTGATGACCTGCAAAAAGGGCAACTGGAAATAAAATCTGAAATGGTAGTTATGAAAAAAGATTTAATTGCTGTTCAACAGGTGGCAGAGGAGAATAAGAAAAAGGTGGGAGGTTTGGAAGGGGAGGTGCGGGCAATCCAGAGGAGGGAAGAAATGAGAGGAAATGTAATCTTAACTTCGCAGCTGGATAGAATGTCTTATTTTCTCAGGTTTCAAAATGTGGAAGAGGTGGACCAGGAAGATCTGCGAGAAGTGATGGTTAAATTGTTGGGCGAATTTATTGAAAGAGGTTTGAACTTTATGAGATGGGATATGGATCTAGTTTATAGAGTAAACTCACGATATGCAATTTTACATAGTGTCCCAAGAGAGGTCCACATTAAATTTGTGAGAAGGGAAACGAGAGATGAAATACTGAGAACTCAAAGATCGGGGGCGCTGATATACAGGGGCAAGGAGGTCACCATTCTGAAGCAGATCCCTAGGCAGGTATGAGAATTAAGAAGAAATTATTATTTTTTATCAAGTAAATTGTACCTTAAGGGAATTGGCTTCAGGTGGTTGATGCCGGAAGGTTTGATGATTTTCTGGGAGGGCAGTAGGAAGAAAATTAGTAGTGCGGCGGAGGCTCAGGCATATCTGGAGCAACATAAGACCCTCCTAGAGGGTGAAGATACAGGAACCGAGGAAGGGGAGGTACCAGATGATCAAGGAACGGGGGCGGGCGAGGCCGTGGCGGTCTGGGAGGAGGGGGGTGCTAAGGCCAGAACCTTGAGATCCAGACCAAGAAATGACGAAGGGGGAGGAATCTATTACTTTGTGCCTTTTACGATATCTCTTATTTTTGTAAACTTCAATATTACTCTGGATACTGAACTGATATTTTTGTATAAATCCGGTTGTTAAATTTGAAATTTTAATAAGGGAAGATCTGCTGTATGTGAAAAAAAGAAAATATATATTATCTTTGTAAAAGGATAATGAAAATTCCACATATTGTAAGCGATAATATTGTTTATTTTTAACCAATAAAAACTTTTATAATTAAAAAAAAATCACCAGGTGGGGACCCAGTACTGGTTGAAGTACTCAGTTTTACACTAGGCCATTAACCTGCTGGAAGAAAGGAAGGGAATGCTGGCCAAATTAAGAAGATCCTTGGTAGCTAGAAGGTGAAGTGATGATGTTACTTTAGTTGCTGATATTATATAAAAAAGTTTGCTGTTTTTATTAACTGGAAGCCTTCTAGAACCTTCTGATGAGAGGCAATACAAGTGTATGAATAAATAACATATTTTGGGACTAAAAATTTATTCTACCTAAAGAAGAAGAAAAATAGCCCTTAGCAACTGATGCAGGAATAATATTTCAGGATGTTTATATCTTCTGAGGCCAGTTATGATTATACTTTAGGTTATCTAGAGACATCCCCAGTGCAAACCATTGTATTTAATTCCACCTAAGCAGAGGGCACTGCCTTGTGCTTTCTTCCAACAAATCACAAGGTTTAAATTGCAAGGTAAAAGCACAAGCAGCCGGTGGGAGGAACTGTGCTATCGCTGGGGTGAATCATGCTCCCCTGCTTTGTGTTGTCTTCAAGCGAGCCATAGTTGGGACTCATTAATAACTGATCCACAGGGGAAATGGTGTGATGTGTCCTCATTGTCTTTGGTGACAAAGGCAGGCAAAGAAAGTTTTTATAGCTATTTTTGCAACCTACACTCTGCAAGTGATTCTGAAAGGGAGATGCACTTTTTGCAGGAGACAAAAATAACATTAAGGAAATAATCCCCTTGTGTTTGTCTTAATGATCCTTGGAACAGCAAAGAAAACAGTGCTGTTAGCCAAGGTACAATGAATGTGTTTAAGGCTGACATGGAGAAAAAAGTGGGAGGGAGGCAAGTAAAGAACAAGGACCAAAATCTAATTTGGCTGAGAGCTCCTATTGGTTCTGCACCGTCACATTCATGAGTTTTTCCACAGAGTTCAGTTTAATTGCCTGTCAACTCCAGAAGGAATTGGCAAATGGACTTGGTAGTCACAGGAGTGTGAAAGTCTGAATGGACCAAATTAGTGGCTCAACTAATTTAATGGGCCAACGCTTCAAAACACTGAATGACCACTTGATGGCAGCAAAGAGATACAGAGGATGTTTTGCTGCCATCTGTTTTAGCTATCCCTCCTTATGTGAAGCCATCTCATCCATAAGCTTATTCCATCAGGTGAGGAATATGGGAACTTAAAGCAGTGTTCTGCATGTTGGATTAAAATGGAAAATGGAATTCCACTTGCTTTTTAATCACTATCTACAGCTTGATTCTTATTTTCCTCTGTGGAGCAAGGACCCAAAATACTCAGCATAAGCAAGGAAACAGATACCCAGAGAATATGGCATAAATCAATAAATGTCAGCTTCACAAAATACACAGAATTGGATCCAAACTTATCAATGCTCAGGAGCAGTTTTCTGAAGCCGCTGGATGAGATGTGTTATGACATGGAAATGAACTAAAGTTGATTGAATCTGGGTTTTACTGAATACATGTGAAAGTATACCTCCACGAAAGTGAACAGTTTAATTTTTTTTAAAAAAAAATTATTATATTGCTTTTCTAGTACTAATACCTACAAGAAACTGTTCCAAGAGAATATTCAAGTTAATGTAGGTTGCACAGTATTCTGTATGGATTGAAACCAAGATAGCAGAAACAGAATTAGAAGGTAGAATGATTATCAACACAGTAAACATGTTAGATACCAGCACTGAAGATTAAAGTGGTTTCAAGTGCTGGACAAACAAAAATCTTTTTAGTAGATCAACTACTGCTGTTCTGGTGGCTCAGCAGACTAAAAGCATTGTGATTAACACCAGCTGTCGGCAATTACTGTAAGTTCGAATCTCACCAGGCTCAAAGCTGACTCAGCCTTCCATCCTTTCTAAGGTAAAATGAGGACCCAGTTTGTGGGGGCAATAAGCTGACTTTGTATAAATATACAAAAGTATGAAGGCTACTGCTTAACGCATTGTAAGCCACCCTGAGTATCCGGAGAAGGGCGGCATATAAATCAAATTTTTTAAAAAAAACATATTCACAGTTAAGAATATGGTCCTTTAAAGGACTATTTACCTATTGGAAGAAGTCCAGTTGGGCTGTAAAGGTGAAAACAGTTAAACCCAGAAATTGGCAACATTTGTACCAAATCTAGATTTGGCTCTCAGTCTCGCCAGATGTCCAGGTGGATTCATAATGCTTTGTGGAAGGAAAGCCTTCCAGTGGTCAGCAAAAGCACTTGCTCCTTTTTGTTGTTTTCCCAATTCTCTAGGACTTTAAGGCAGCTTGAGGAGCATTGGACCATATCTAGTCACCAGTCCCAAAAGGAAATTGCTGATGGCGTTGGTGAATGTTTCGTGTGTGGAAGAACAGGAACAAAGAATTTGCTGTCAGACAGTGGAAAAGCCATGAGACTAAAGGGCAACTATCAGTGAAGAAGTGGGCGTGGATTCCAATGAACCAACTGCATGAGAACTGAAGGGAGAAGCAGAGCCCAGCAGCCACTCCACCTCATCAGAAAAGCTGACAGCCGACAACCATCAAGCCAGCATCTGGTAAAGCCCCTTCTTTCTTCTCCCTTCCGATCATGGAGTAAAAAACTGTGCAAAGCCCACAATTTAGCAGCAGTTCAGAAGAGTAGCTGACATCAAGAGAAGATAACTAACTTCTTGGTGGCTCAATTAACAAAGGAGAAAAGAACTATTTATAAGAGTACTTGGGATCAGATATACACAATGCCATAGACACAATGTATGGTTTGTTATACTGATGTATAGATGTACAGTGTAGACACACTGTATAGTTTGTTGTATGGATGTATTATACTGCTAAGTGTCAACTTAATGGTTAAGAAGTAAGTGCATTTGTTGAGTCTTTTGTATAATAAACCCCCGATACTATTCTCTTTGTACCATTTCAAAAGGAATCTTCTTACACACCTGATACAAATAAGTCTAGGGCAGTGATGGCTAACCTTTTTGCCATCGCGTGCCAAAAGCAGGGGGAGCGTGGTAGGGTCATACACACGTGTGCCCACATCCATAATTCTATGCGCCCTGCCCCCCCCGTGCTCCCCCTGCTTTTGGCACGCGATGGCATGGTGGGCCCGGTAGGCCCATTTTTTGCTCTCCCCAGGCTCCAGAGCCTTTATAAGAGCCTGGGGAGGGCAAAAACGGCTTTCCCCACCCCCTCCAGAGGCCGGAAACAGTGTGTTTCCTGACTTCTGGTGGGCCCAGAAGGCCCGAAAATCAGCTGGCTGGCACATGCATGTGTGCTGGAGCTGAGCTCGCGTGCCCACCGATATGGCTCCGCATGCCACCTGTGGCACCCGTGCCATAGGTTCGCCATCACGGGTCTAGGGGCTCCATTCCACTGACTCACTTCTTATTTGGTTATTTTCTTCTCCTTTTCTGTTAACAGGCATTCCTTTTTATGGGTGCATTTATGTAACTCTTGGAAAGTCAGGAGCCTGAATGTCCTGTGATTCCCACCCTCCTCCTGTTTATATTTCTCTGTTAAATCCAAGTCATATCACTAAGTGCTGCTCAATTAGCTAAGATTTAGGAAAGATATCAACAAAAAAATGGATCCACATATTCAATCATATCACAAGACTCTTATTGGTGGTAGTTATTATTAGTGGGTTTTAGAATTTGGTCTTGGTGCTTCTGTATTATAGAATTTATTGCAGTGAGCAGTAGACAAGTACAAGGAGGTTAATGTGCAATGGTGAACAATAGAAGGTTTGATCTTTGCATATCATGCACCTATTTTCTCAACCACCAGGCATTATGCAGTTCCATCTTTATTTTTATTTTATTTATTTAGTTTGTCAAACATGTACAAGATAACAGGTATAAGTATAAACATGGACATAAACATAGGAAATGAGTACAAATAAATGGGGACAGTAGGACAGGGATGGTAGGCACGCTGGTGCGCTTATGCACGCCCCCTTTACGGACCTCTTAGGAATGGGGTGAGGTCCAGGGTAGACAGTTTAAGGCTGAACCTGTGAGGGTTTGAGGATGTAACAACAGAGTTGGGTAGTGCATTCCAGGCATTGACCACTCTGTTGCTGAAGTCATATTTTCTGCAGTCGAGTTTGGAGCGGTTTACCTTGATTTTGAATCTATTCTTTGCCTGTGTATTATTGAGGTTGAAGCTGAAGTAGTCCTTGACAGGTAGGATGTTGTAGCAGACAATTTTGTGTACTATGCTTAGGTCAGACCGTAGGTGGCATAGTTCCAGGTTGTCCAAGCCCAAAATGTCGAGCCTGAAAATCTTCTCTTTTGTAGTAAAAATAAGATGCTAATCTAGGCCGATTCTATATGTAAAACAAGACTCTCTTTCTCTCTCTCTCTCTCTCTCTCTCTCTCTCTCTCTCTCTCTCTCTCTCTCTCTCTCTGTGTGTGTGTGTGTGTGTGTGTGTGTGTGATGCTCTATTTCTCAAAGACAGAATAACTTGAAATGCCTTGCAGAAACCCTGTACCAAACGAAAAGATCTCGGTTTTTCCAGCAGATGTTTTCCCCCCGTGCAACAGGAAAAGGTGTTTGCCAAGCCTTCAGCCATGTAACATTTCGCACCTTCTCCCCAGGTCACTCGCATTGCTGCAAAAATAAGCTGCCTGGAATTGCATTGGCATTGTGTTAATCACCACCTGAATAATTTTGCCAAGAACCTGGAGATCACTCCCTCCAGAATGGAAGAACAAAACTCAGAACATTATGTACGCAAATAAAAGTGATTAATCATTAATGTATCCAGGAAACAACTTGATCAAAGTAAAATGAGGCTAAGGACCACTAATCAAGGTGCGAAGCATCTATGGCTCCTGTGTTCACACACCTTGAAATATGCCCCGCCGAACAAATATGTGTAGGACTTCACTGCAGAGTAACTAAATTATGCAAACCAAACATTTGCCATACAGGCTTCATGTTTCATGCCATGTTCTTTCCATTCTTTACTTCAGATATAAAACTATACCTATGTATTGTAAGTCAGTAAAGATTTTACAGTATAGGTGTTACAACCCACAAAACAAAACTTACAGCCACATGCTTTATTAGGTGAGAACGTTGATAGATGCAGTCTGTCACATCAGTAGAGCATCAGCCTGAGTATAGTCTCAGATTTCTCCCAGAAATTATTGTTATATGGGATATTGGTTAGTTCCGAGGTATCGTAAACATTTCAGAAAAACCGAGATTTTTATTTTGCCATTCTTCAGTCATTCTTCTCTTATCTCTCTGTCTCTCTGTCTCTGTCTCTCTCCCTATCTCTCTGTCTCTCTCTGTCTCTCTCTCTCTCTCTGTCTCTCACTCTGTCTCTCTCTCTCTCTCTGTGTCTCTCTGTCTCTGTCTCTCTCTGTCTTTCTCTCTTTCTCTCTCTCTCTGTCTCTCTGCCTCTGTCTCTCTGCCTCTGTCTCTCTGCCTGTCTCCCTGTCTCTGTCTCTGTCTCTCTGTCTGTCTCTGTCTGTCTCTCTCTGTCTCTCTCTGTCTTTCTCTCTTTCTCTCTCTCTCTGTCTTTCTGCCTCTGTCACTCTCTCCCCCTGTCTCTCTCCCTGTCTCCCTGTCTCTGTCTCTGTCTCTCTGTCTGTCTCTGTCTGTCTCTCTCTGTCTGTCTCTGTCTGTCTCTGTCTCTGTCTCTCTCTGTCT
>WNWU01000002.1:49848747-49869682 GCA_012654045.1 Ptyas mucosa
CTCTCTGCCTCTCTCTCTCTCTCCCTGTCTCTGTCTCTCTCTCCCCCTCTCTCTCTCCCTGTCTCCCTGTCTCTGTCTCTGTCTGTCTCTGTCTCTGTCTGTCTCTCTGTCTCTCTCTGTCTCTCTGCCTCTGTCTCTCTGTCTCTCTGCCTCTCTTGCTCTTTCTCTCTCTCTCTCTGTGTCTCTGTCTCTCTCTCTGTCTCTCTCTCCCCCTGTGTCTCTCCCTGTCTCTGTCTCTGTCTCTCTGTCTGTCTCTGTCTGTCTCTCTGTGTCTGTCTCTGTCTCTCTCTGTCTCTGTCTCTGACTCTCTCTCTCTCTCTCTCCCCCCCCCTTCTGTGCACACATGTATAATACCATGCTGTTTCCTTTCAGGACAAGCAACATTACACAAGATCCTGAAAAAGAAGGTGTGTGTGTTTGTATAGAGAGAGACACAACAAGAGAGAGATAGCAAATGAAGGCTGTCGTCAAGTAATATGGTGTCATGTAAAACATACATCCTTTGGAAGACTAGACCACTTGGTATACGCATTGCCAGTGCAATCCAAAAAACCTGATCAGAAGCAGCCATGAGTTTTGTGGTGTCTCAGCATGTTCAGGTTTATTCTGAAATAAACGACCATGAATGGTTGCCACTACTTTACATATATATCTATCTCTATGTCTGAGTGTTATGTGAAGAGTAAGGCCTGAGGAAAATAGAATACAAAACATTGCAACAAGGAATACAAGGTGTGGGGGGGGGGGAAGGTGCATGGCTTCAAGTACACAGGCATGGCCCCAACTTGAAATTCTTGGATATCCATTCTAACAAAGACAGCCCTGCTGAACTATTCAGGAACTGAAGTCAACCTACAGCTTGATCAGGGGTCTCCAACCTTGGCAACTTTAAGACTTGTGGCCTTCAACTCCCAGAGTTCCTCAGCCAGCAAAGCTTAGATTATGGCTTAGATTATGTCACTTGGCTTAGTGACATATGGCTTAGATTATGTCACTTTCATCTATCATACCCCCCAACAGAGTTTCTTTCATGGGGGAAGAAGTGGGATTACTTTCTCCCAAGCTTTGGCCTAGAAAGGTTGGAACCCTTTGCTGGTTAGGTTTTGTTGTTGCTGGTTGGATTCATGAATTTGTTTCATGTTTTTATTCTTATTGCATATTTGTTACATGAAGTATGTTGTGAGATGCTCAAGTCAATTTAGAGTTTGGCAGTGCATAAATTGAATGAACTGTATTGCATTGCATTATAGCTAAGCCTGATGGAAGATGGGAGATTTGAATTTCATCCAAAGCACCACCTGTAGGTATGCCACAAACAAAATCCAATGTGTGCTTCTTACATCAACAGCCAAGGCACAAATGAGACGAACAGATTTTCGAAAAGATAAGCAGGTGGAATTCTGTGTTGGCCGTGGTAGAAAACTTTGTCTATATCTGAGCTGATGCAGTGAAGCCAAATATTTTGTTATGCATTTCCACCATCCAGATTGTGGTGGTGTTTGGGGGGGGGGTTGCTCTTCTAGGAACTGAGATGGAGATGTTTTTCTTTTATAAGTAAAATCATGTGACGTTCACACTTGATCCTGTGAACAGTGTGATTTGTGAAATTCCAGTTAGATCAATAGACATAGTTTTAATAGGCTGCCTTTGGACAAATTCAGGTTGATGATCAGAGGCTCATGGTCCAAGCAGAAGTTAAACATGCCAGCAGTTGAGAAAAGTCAAAGGTAGCTCATCTCCAGCAGAAGCAGGATGAAGGGGCCTGAGTGGCGCAGTAGACTAAGGCACTGTGATTAATATTCAGCTGCCTGCAATTACTGCAAGTTCTAATTTCACCAGGCTCAAGCCTTCCGTCCTTTCTAAGGTGGGTAAAATGAGGACCCAGATTGTGGGGGCAATAAGCTGACTTTGTATAAATATACAAAAGTATGAAGGCTATTGCTTAACACATTGTAAGCTGCCCTGAGTCTCCAGAGAAGGGCGGCATATAAATCAAATTAAAAAAATGCAAGCTTGTCTTCCCACTGTGAATACAGGCCAGTAAAAGGTCTGTCCAGTGGGTGCCACTTTGGTGCAGTGGTGAAGGCACTAGAAAGCAGCAGAGTGTAAGGTTAGCCTCTCTTAAGCCTGAAAGCCACCTGAGTGACATTGAGTCGGTCACTCACTCTTAGCCTAACCCACCTTGCAGGTGGTGGAAGGAATATTGGTATGTTCACCACCTTAAGTTGACCAAAACATATTACAAAAATGGGATAATGGGATAAAAAGATTATTATGGTTTGTCTCACACAGTCAGCCAGATGTTGAGAGGGGCATTTTTGTCCACCTATTGAATCTTCCCCAAGGGAAGATGTTGTTTGATGATGTTAAGGGCATCATTGCATAGTGTAAGCTGTTTCAATGACAGCTGCCTTCTGCAATTGACTAATGGTGATTTTGTCAATGCTGATGGTGTTCAAGTGGTGCTTCAGATGTTTTGGGATTATATATAAGATACGTAATACTATCACTAGTTTTGCCTGTGAGGTAGGTTGCTTTGCTTTCTTCATATATTGTGATTTTTCTCCAGTTCTTCCTCTTGCAAAAAAACTGAAGAAACAGAGAGCCTCCTAGTTAGCTGTCCACGTCTTCTCAGTTGAGACTTGAAATCCTTAACTAAAGCCGTCTTTGGTATGCCTACACTAAATATGGTAGGAAATTGATGGAGAGCATCTCAGGAGATTAGGAAGACTGGTGGGAAACAGCTTCTCCCTTTATCTTTCTGATATACAGGTCTTTTGTGATTGTTCATGGCAGATTTTGTGTGAATCCTGCAGTACTGAGATGAAGGCATTTGAACGGCAACTTCCCATTTTCCTAGTGTGAAACAATGAAAAAGGGGTGACAACAGTGTGATTCATAAGTCTGAAATGGGACTTAGCCCCTCTGTTTCCTGAATGAGCTCATCTGCTCCTCATCTTGTGCTAAATAACTCCAAACAGCTTGTGTTCGACACCTCTATTTATACACTGCGTCATTTCTTTCTCTCTCTCTCTTTTCGCTTTTCTTTGAATCTTCAGCTTATCTGTCCAATATATTATAGGAGTTAATTATATGGTTTGTTTTGTTCCTTTAGTTAATCTTTTTCTAACTTAAAAGACAGAAAATAACTACCGCTAAATTAAAAATGAGGGGAAATGTTGTTTAAAACCGATTTTAACGGTAAGAATCAATGAAATGTTCATTCATTTCATTCACTTACTTTTAGATCAGAGAATTCAGCATACTTGTAGGATGTGCTCACATACTGTATTAACAGAGTTTGTTTGGGCTGATGCAATGTGTGAAATCGGTCCATAGCCAGGAAAGATCATTATCAGCTCTTTAGAAGATGGTTGATACATGTCATAAAGTTCCAAGAAATTTGACATGCCACAAAGCCATTATTAATTCATCTAGCCCAGCTTATCTGCCCTCACTTTCTGAACTTGATGCCCTCAAGGTATTTTAGACATCAGACTTGTAACCTTGAGGTGTTGGCAAGGCTGGTCAATTCTGACAGACAGCAATTCTCTAGAGTCACAGGCAAGGTCATTCCCACTTCCATAACCCAAGAATTTTAAGGATAAACAACCTGGATGATAAATACACCACCTGTCTCTTCAAAACAAACAACTCTTTCAACCTTTTCCCATCTCACATGATGCAAGGAGAGACTTCCTTCAGGGCAGATGATAATGGAAGGAAGGTAATGTCATCATGGACTTACAAAGGCTCATTTCGTGCTTATTAATTTGTCCCAGAATCATCTACACTAAACTCCTATTGAATCCAGCAAAATCCCACCGCTGGTTCCTGGCAATGCACCACAGGTTGATCTTGCCTGTCTGGGGTTTTTGTGTGTGTGTGAGCGTGTGACACACTCTCTCTCTCTCTCTCTCTCTCTCTCTCACACACACACACACACAGAGAGAGAGACAGAGAGACAGAGAGAGACAGAGAGTCAGATAGAGTCAGAGAGAGAGACAGGGAGAGACAGAAAGAGAGACAGACAGACAGAGAGAGACAGAGACAGAGACACAGAGAGAGAGACAGAGAGACAGACAGAGACAGACACAGAGAGAGAGAGACACACACACACACAGAGAGAGACAGACAGAGACAGAGACAGACACATACACACACCCAGAGGCAGAGGCAGAGGCAGAGGCAGAGGCAGGCAGGCAGACAGACAGACAGAGACAGAGAGTGATAAGAGAAGACTGACTAGCGGCAAAATAAAAATCTTGGCTTTTCTGAAATGTTTAACATACTTTGGAGCTAACCAATATCCCATGTAACAATAATTACTGGGAGAGAAAAAAAAAGTTCCTATTAGCAACAAGAGATTGGCTTTAACAGGTTTGAGAGAGCTACTTTCTCCAAATTCTCTCCCACTGTTTCTCCATTAGATTTTAGTGCTGCTGCATAGTGGAATTTTGACATGTATCTCTAGCAGAGAACAGGCTCAGAGAAAAAGAAATTTGATTTGGTACTGCAAATCAATGTTATACATTGTCTGCTTTTGTTGTGTGTGTCTCTCTCTCCCCTCCCCAATCTTTTAGCACTTCAAACCTGGTAATGAAAAACTTTTGCATCCTCCTCTGTACCTGACACTTCCTTCTTTCATATGCCTCGGTCTTGCCACAATCACCAGAGAAGTGATACCGTCAGTTGACTACCCCCTCTGGGTACCTCTGTGGAATCTGAAGAAAATCTGGGCATTCACTCTCAAACTTTCTAGCAAGGCTTCCCGGTTTCTCCTCGATCTTAGAATGGTAAATCATCCCCATTAAGATGATTTGTGTATGTGTTGAACTTAGAAGGCAAAAGACCTGGTGCCTTTTTGAATAGGATGATTGCAAATGACCAATTGGCACCTGAAGCACTTCAAAAGAGAAGCAGCAGAGGCGGATTGAATAATGGTTTGCTGAGGGGATTACGGCACCGCATTTAAAAAAACAACAACCCACATCTTTGAGAGAGAAGACAGCTGGCTTTGCCGTGCATGACAATTTTGAAAATTTTTCTCTTTCTCAGTTAATGGAAATTATTTTTGGAGGGACTTGTCAGAATCTCACTTACCTCAGGCTTGCACAGTATCAGATTAAAACTTGCCGGGGTTTTTTTTTTTTTTGAATGTTTTGTTGTATTTGCTCATCCTTCCACCTTCCTCTGTTCAGTCAAATCTTCATATTTCTCCAAGGAAATGATCTCCACTTCCATTCCCATAAAGGTTCAGTAAAAGAGGAGAAAGAGGACAAAATATCTTCCTTGTTTCTAGGCACCCATTGCTACCTCAGGACCTAATTACATGATCCAATCACCCAGCTCTTTTCTAGAACCCAAAACCCCAAAGCTTCGGATGCTGGTACTTTTAGGCACAATGAGAGAACAGCCAGTGACGCAGTGGCAACCAGTGTTTGACATATCAAGAATGGTTGCAGGAATTGGGTATGCTTGGTCTAATGAAAAGAGACTAGAGGTGAAATGATAGCAGTGTTCCAATATCTAAGGAGCTGCCAAGAAGAAGGGGGGCGGGTTGTCAACCTATTCTCCAAAGCACCTGAGGGCAGGACAAGAAACAATGGGTGGAAACTAATCAATGATAGAAGCAAGCTAGAACTAAGGAGAAATTGCAGAAATTCTGCAATAACAAATAACCAGTGGAATGGCTTGCCTTCAGAAGTTGTGTGCTTCATCACCAGAAGATTTTAACTGGACAATCACTTGTCAGAAATGGTATAGCAGGGGGTTGGAATAGAAGACCTCCAAGATCCCTTGCAACTCTGTTATTCTGTTAAGAAAAAAGCCTTAAATTACTTTCCACAGTAGCTGCCAATATGCTGCTTTGATTTTGAGTCTGTATTAGGAAATACAGGGAAGCAGTGTTGTGAGGGTGAAACACATAATAACTCAAAATATAAGATGAATGTGGATGAATGAGCACGGAAAAATCTGTCAATGGAAGAGATGCTCTTTATTTCCCCCATCTACAACTCTTCCCTCAGGTAGATCTGTTTCTTGGCTGAGAGTTTGAGTTTTTTTTTTGACCCTGCAGAACCTTGAGGTAAATCAATGAAATGAGTTGATTCTGTAAGTATGTTTTGTGAACTCAACCACTGCACCAAAAGATTCTTCTCTAAAGCGACTGAGCTAGGAACTTCAAAGGCAGGCTTCCAAGGAGCTTCCTAAGTTATGTTATAGACCAGGGGTTTCCAACCTTGGCAACTTTAAGCCTGGTAGACTTCAACTCCCAGAATTCTGGGAGTTGAAGTCCTCTAGGCTTAAAGTTGCCAAGATTGGAGACCCCTTTTATAGACACTGTTAGATAAATTCAGAATTGGCAATCTTTTCATGCCTTGTGTACCACCAAATGATCTCCCTCCCCCAAACAGGAAGAGAAAAGCCAAAGTCTTCTGAAGTCTCACATTAGATCACCAAAATTTGGTGACAGTAAGAATTGCACAATTTCATCAGGTTTTCGCAAGAGCTCAAGAAATTTCAGCATTTTTACTCAAGGTCTTATAAATAAGAGGGTTTGGTGGTTCCAAGAAGACCCTGTGAGAATATTGAAATATCTTAAAAGAACTTGCCTGCTTTCATCAATGTTCATATTTTATTTATATGAAATAAAAATATGCAACACGAATGGTTTTCCATTAAGCAAAATGGTCTAAATACCTATAGTATAAACTTTTGTTTACTGTCATTAATCATATATAGTTCTAGAAAACATGGAACCCAGGGAAAAGAAGAAAAGCAGGAGGCACTTGAGTCACATGTTAGCTTTTAGATTGAGGATATAATGACCGCTCTGCCATGTATGTATCATTTCTGAGAAATACTTCCATACTTTGGAGGGAATGAGGTTAAAAGAGGACAAAGCAAATGCTTGTGTCAACGGAAGAGCTTTTCACGCGCCATCTTGTGGTGAACATTAGCCAAGCAACATACATGTTTTGCTGTGAAAAGGAAGATTAGGGTTTTAGGGTACATTCTGGTGCACCATAAGTCCATCTATTAATATGCTATTCCTGGTATGTGATGTTTTGTATACATACAGACAAAGAAGCACTCTTGTAATCTTTGACTTTTAGGCTTGCTGTCAAACATCAGCCATAATACTAATGACTATTTTGAACAATATGCAGGTTGTATTACCCGGATGTCTATTTTATATGTGAAATTATGACTGAAATATTTCTGCACCTATATTGGTTCATACTGTCAGGAAGTTTCTCCTTAGTTTTAGATTGCTTCTCTCTTTGTTCAGTATCCATCCATTGCTTCTTGTTTTGCATTCTGGTGCTTTGGAAAATACATTGCCCCCCCCTCTTTCTGGCAGCCCCTTAAAAGCCTGTTCCTATCACACTCTTTGGCAAACCATGTGAGCCATTTCCTCTTTTCAGTGGTCCATGAACGTGCATCTATAGTATGTAGATAATAAAGTTGAAAAAAGGCGAACCACTTTTTTACAGAACTATAGATATGTTGAGGCTGGGTGTGACAAGGAATGGCTCAGAGGGGTGAGGCCAAGCGAGGCACCCATTGACATGAGTGACATTGAGTTGGCCATGCCTACCCAATCACATGACCATCAAGCCATGCCCACAAAGTAAGCCACACCCACAGAACCAGTAGTAAAAAAAATTAGAACCCACTCCTGATCATTATAACGGTCACATTATAAGCAGCCCAGGCTGTATATGGCTGCACACAAAGTAATGTATGACACAAGGTATAAATTAAGTTTATCTGCCATGAGCATTTTAGTCATTATTTATGAACTATGGCTAAAAAGGGAGGGAAAAAGCAGGAAGGGTGAGTTTTTCTACATTTAGGGAATGGATTCAAGACTATTTATTTATCTCATTGATTTATAAGGCTGTCCAACTTACCCAATGTGAGTCATACAAAATTGAGGAAAATAACTAACTCCATATATTTTATAAAATACTGCATAGAATGGTGACCAAATGGAACAATCAGACAACCAAAATATGTCTGCTCTTATTGTTGGTGGTGTTGGGCAACTCATTTATTCATCTCTGACCTAAATCAGGATCTCCCAATAGATCACTCCAATGGTCATAGAATGTGTCTGAGGAGATCTAGTAGGTCATCTACAAAAGTAATAATCCTGGTCCTATAAGAGAGAGAAGTTACTTTTAAAAATAAAGAAGTCATAGATGTTTATGTTTTGGGAAAGAAATTGCACCACAACTAGACAACAATTTTGGTTTCAATAATTTTTGTTATTTTTAAAAGAACAATACCCTAGACAAATCAGGAGGCAGCACATGTTTTCACTAAATAGCTCTGAAAAATTAATACAGGACAGGGAAACAAAATAATCTCTGTGCAAAGATGTCCAGGACTATATGTCATAGCACATATGTTTCTTAACGTAGTTTTTCCTTCTTCCATAGTTACAACAAAAAGACCAGAATATCTCACCAGTAATCAACCGCCAGACAAGCTGGGATTGATATCAGGATTAACAATCAAGCAATAAACAATACTTAAATCAAAGAACTATCAATTCAGATAAGCAAGCATAAGCCTAATCAAGGAACTATCAAGTAGAAAACAGCACCTCCACTAACATTGACGAGAGTTACTGTATATAAACAGAAAGCAAAACTCAACACCCTTCTAGCTCTGAAGATGTTACCTAATGTCTGCAACCAAATAACCAAGCTCAAAGGGCACCAAGGACCCAATAGTTCAACCTTGAATTAAATATTCTCTTCGATTGGTTGCTAAGAGTCAACATCACTTTGATGACACATAATTAATTGATCAGTCAGTCAATCAATCAATGTTTTTTTTAAAAAAAATGTGGTTTTCCTCAAAATTTCTCAATAAATTCTTTTTTTAAAATAAAGTATTAATGTCAAAAGGAGAATTTCCATTAAAACTTTCACCACACCCAAGCCTGCACAATTGTACAGTTACCATTATATTTCAGTATTCTCCAATGGTCTGATCTGAAGCACTTCATAAACTACCGGTAGTTTCTTCTCTATTTTTCTAGAGATGCATTAACTGGATGGTTTGACAGAGTAGAGGATATTCAGCCTGGCTAGTGACCTCCTTGCTATAATTATCTTTTGCTGGGAATACTTGGAAGAAGGGGTCTTCTATGGATATTTTAAATTATTCTCTTTTCGGGCATAACAATGTACCTTAGTTGCTGAAGGATGAAGGATCACTTTTTGGATGTCTAATTTTAGAAAATAGGTTGAAGGAAAATTACCTTAGAGGCTGAAAAGTCACTGCTTGTTAAGAATAGATGGTACCTATCTAGGTGGACCAATAAATAGTCTACCATATGAAATTCGCAGCTTCTAAATTTAGTTGAAATATTCTTGCAGCAGTTAATGTAAACAGTAATTACTAGATAGCTTGTAGCAATCCATAGTTACATCTAGTGCGTCCTGAAAATATGTATCAGGAGCAGTAGATGGGTTGCTATTTTCTCTGGGTTTGCATATGCCCTGAAGGTTAATGGTATGGCAGCATTAACCTCACCAAGGAACTCTCACATTTCTGTGGTGTTTCTATTTGTAGACACATTGTTAGGAAGAAAGAAAGCTATTGTGGGTGGCATTGGTATCCTGATTCTCCAATATTTGGGGGCTGGTGAGCTCATTTTGAATTTTTTCAAACTTGTGGGCTTGCTTATATAGTACCATGGGGACCTAATTAGCAATAACAATAGCACCAGGGATGAAATCCAGCAGGTTCTGACAGGTTCTGGAGAACCTGTAGCGGGAATTTTGAGCAGTTCGGAGAACCGGCAAATACTACCTCTAGAGGTAGTTGGATGGGAATAGAGATTTTGCAATATCCTTCCCCTAGGAGTAGGGTGGGAATGGAGATTTTGCATTATCCTTCCCCTGCCACGCCCACCAAGCCACACCATGCCCACCAAGCCATGCCCACAGAACTGGTAGTAAAAAAACCTTGAATTTCACCACTGAATACCACTTAGACTTATATACTGCTTCACAGTGTTTTACAGCCCTTGCTAAGCAGTTTACAGAGTCAGCATTTTGCCCCCAACAATCTGGGTCCTCATTTTACCGACCTCGGAAGGATGGAAAGCTGAGTCAACCTTGAGCCTGGTGAGACTTGAACTGCCAAACTGCTGCCAGCCAGTGATCAGCAGAAGTAGCTTGCAGTACTACATCCTAAGCACTGCGCCACCGCAGCTCTTAATTGATTCCAAAGCAAAGATTTATTATAAGTCTACCTGCCACCCTGTTTAGGCTAGATCCCCATTTTTTAGGACAGAAGTCCCCAATCCGTGGACTGCAGACCGGTACTGGTGCTTGGCCTGTTAGGAACTGTGCTGCACAAGTGGCAGGCGAGTGAATGAAGTTTCATTTGCACATGTGCGAGATCTAGGTTATGTGCAAACGGACAAACACACACACACAGCTTCATGGAAGAATTGTTTTCCACAAAACTGGTCCCTGGTATCAAAAAAGTTGGGGTCTGCTTAGAATGTCTCCCTCCCCTTGCTGTTCCTCCTGTCCCTTTTCCAGGCAAAAGAAAATTCAAGATAGCAATCATTCATCATTTTAGTTTTTAAAGAAAGCTTAAGGGATCCATTTAGGACTCAGAGGTCTTGAAGATAAAGATGCCATTGGAGGCCAGCATCTTCTTCTTTTTTAATTAAAATTCTTAAAAGTCATGTCAATCATGTAATTTGGTGAGGATTAACGGAGATGTCTGAAGTCATGTTGTCTATTCTGTGGATGCTCCTGGGAACAAAGAAATTCCGAGTTACATTTGACAGCAATTCCTGATGGTATCACTGTTCAAAATTTTTTATTATGGATAGAAGATTCACTCGTTGATTTTTAAGAGAAGACCCCCATGGGCATCTAGCAGCAGGGATACTGTATTCACTGATTTCCTAAATCAGCAAAGAATTGGACTGGATGATGCTTTTTCTGAGTATGATCAGAAATATTCTTGACCCAGTTAGCTATGCTGTTAGCAATATGAGCTAAAGTCATACCTGAATAAAGAGTTACATCTATTTTTTTCCATAAGTCTCAGTATAATATATGAATATCAAATTCGTTTATTTTCAGCAATATTTTTACACTACATATGTTCATTTGGAGATATTTTACCCCTCCTTCCCGCTCTGCTCACTCTTTCTCTCTATCAAACACTCACACATAAAAGTAATACATTTACCTCCTGCGTCATCAGTTTGCAAAAATGTATTTTTGGCTTCAGCTGGCCTCCTGGAAGAAAGCTAGGGCTCTAGCTACAAAAATTGATATAAAATAAAACGACCTTGTCTATTCTGTCTGAACTGCCATTGGTTTCTGATGAATAATGTAAGATATACACACATAAACAACTGTCTAATAAAACAGGGGACTGGCTTGGATGATTTTTTTTTTAAAAAATAGGAGCCTGTCAAAGAAATTTAGACTTATACCCCACAAGGAATGTTTACAGGGACTTATACAGACTTTGACACATGCTAATTTACATGAATGTTTCTTGGAGAAGATTAAAAAAGAAAGGAAGGGGGCATACTACAAAATGTTAAAGATAGGAATAATCTTGCTTATGGCCTTCCTCAAGAGTAGCCGTGAGCAACTGTAGCAACTGTTTTCTGCCTTCATATTTTCCACTCCAGTCCCTGATTCAGAATTAGTGTTACCATATTTTTCAGAGTACAAGACGCACCTTCCCCCCCCAAAAGGGAGTGAAAATTTAGGTGTGTCTTAAACACTGACTGTAGCCCTGCCCACCCACTGGCCCCCACCCTTTGGCCTCTGCCTCCCAGCAATTTACCTCTTTGAAGCAAGCAGAAACTGCCCATTTCAGCTTCAGCACATCCTAATTAGCACAAGTTGATTGTCCGTTGGATCGGCCTCCCAACTCTCATCTGTTTCAGGCTGCAGGGATTGCCATTGCCTATTGCTCTGCAGGCTTCTGCTGCTTGCTGCAAGGAGGTAAATTGCTGGGAGCAGATTTTTTTTCTCTTGTGCTAATCAAGCTATGCTGAAAACAAAAATGAAAGTAAAGCAGGCTATTTGCTGCAACTAGGCAAAATTGCTGGGAGGCAGAGGCAGATTTCTTTTTCTTGTTTTCCTCACCAAAAAAGGTAGGTGTGTCTTATAGTCTGGAGTGTCTTATACTCCAAAAAATATGGTAAGTCAAGGTCTGTTGACTTTAGCATTGATATGCTTCACTGTTTTCCCAAACTCCCCCACCCCACCCCACAAACCTTTGGGGAGGGGTATCTCTCTTGGTAATGCCATTTCCATCAATAGCTCTTCCACCCAGAAACGGAGGGAAAAAGTGAGTTTGCCTAAGTGAGTCATGCAAGAAACTTCTATGATTGAGAGTAGTCTAAGATGCATGTCTCCCAGCTAATAGTCCTTAACTACTCTACCACACAGATTCTCTGAATACATATTTGGGGCGGGGGAAAGACTTATCCTAACTTTTGTTTTATTTAATTTTTATTTGTCATAATTCTCACATACAAGTAATACTATAAACAAGAGACAAGCAGGGATTGTGAATCCTTGCCACTCCAATCCTACAGTTCCAGAACAGCTTAGTACATCTGCTTTCAGCCCTAATTCAAACTATAATTCTCAGCCAGGTTGGTTATGCTGGATGTGGAATTGGAAAAAAATTGTAGTCTGGCATACCTGGAATATATGAAATATAGCAAAATTGAACTAGTTGCTCATTTATTCATATTTTTTTCTCATACATGCAAGAGATTTGGAGTGGAAAAGAGTCAATATGCAAATCTGGAGCCTGTCAAGAGCCTCCAAATCTGGAGCCTGTCAAGAGCACAGTGGTTAGAATGCAGTCTTGAAGGCTAATTCTGCCAACTGCCTGCAGTTTGATCGTCACTGGCTCAAGGTTGACTCAGCCTTTCATCCTTCTGAGGTGGGTTAAATGAAGACCCAGATTGTTGGAGGCATCATGTTGACTCTGTAAACTGCCTAGAAAGGGTTGTAAAGCACTATGAAGCCAGTGGTGGGATTCAGCCGATTCGGCCCAGTTCAGCCAAACTGGTTGTTAACTTTGTGTGCAGTTTGGAGAACTGGCTGATCCAACCACTGGCTGGCCCCGCCCATCGCCCCACCTTTGTTTTAGGTAAGCACCAGTGGTGGAATTCAAATTTTTTTACTACTGGTTCTGCGGGCATGGCGTGGTGGGTGTGGCAGTGGAAGGATACTGTAAAATCTCCATTCCCACCCCATTCCAGGGGAAGGATACTGTAAAATCTCCATTCCCATCCCACTCCAGGGGAAAGTTACTGCAAAATCCCCATTTTTTCCTGATCAGCTGAGAGGCAGAGAGTCGATGGGGACAGGGCCAGTCAGAGGTGGTATTTACCGGTTCCCCGAGCTACTCAAAATTTCCACTACCGGTTCTCCAGAACTGGTCAGAACCTGCTGAAACCCACCTCTGGTAAGCACTGTCAATGGTGATGAAGGCATACTGGAAATAGATTGCAAAGATGTCCAGTCATTTCTACTTTTATTTTATTTTAGAGAACTGCCTTTGGCCATTGAGCAAAATGTGCTAGAGTCACGCTCCCAAAAGTAAGTATGTCCAAGAAAAAGATAAGATGTGGCCAGGTAAAACTAATCTGACCTAATCAAATTGATGATTAATTAAAATTAAACCAACCCATGCTATTAATCTTCAAGCATTACATGTAGCAACTTGCATAACTTTTTTCTGGGATTTATATCTAAGACATTTATTCATTCATTCATTCATTCATTCATTCATTTATTTATTTATTTTATTTTATTTGTTGGGACTTGTATGCCGCCCTATCTCCACAGGACTCAGGGCGGCTCACAACAATTAAAACAGAACCGACAAACCATTAAAACAGAAGTCCAAGTTAAAATTAAGAAATTGAATTAAGAAATTCAATAAAAACCCAAATTAAAACCCCCATCAGTCCAAGGTGGCCAGGTGAAATAGCCAAGTTTTCAGCCCACGGCGGAAAGAATGAAGGTCGGGCGCCACCCAGAGCTCCAGAGGGAGTTGATTTCAAAGCGCGGGTGTGCTCACAGAGAAAGCTCTCTCCCTGTGGGTCACCAGCTGACACTGTCTGGTCGACGGCACCCTGAGTAGGCCCTCCTTGTGGAAATGTACCAGGCGAGATGGTCTGCCAACATTTAAAGAGACATTCACTCTACGGCCTCTGTGTGAGCTTCCTTTCCCGAAACAGATTCTTTCCTAAATTCTAAAGAAGCAAAACTGTCCAAAAATTCATTAAGGTATAAAAATCATCTGGATAAGCGCTTGCTTTTCCTCCGTGTGAGACTTATATGAGAGAAATACATTTTTGTGCACTCGGCTGATGGAATTTCCTTCATTTCCGTGTCTCTGCTGCACCTGTTCTGAAGCACAATTCAAAGATGCCCTCTTGTGTCCACTTAACGCCATTCACAACCCCTTCAGACTGAATGCTAATCATTGTTAGGACTGTTCATCGGAAAAAAACACACTGAAAGGTTGCACTTTTGGATAAAATGGGTAGAATGGTGGCTCTATTTTTATTTTTATCTCTTGGCTTCTAAGAGGAGTAAGGCCTAGATTTTATTTTGAAATGAAAACAAGCAATCTGAGAATTAGGGTTAGGTGGAGGAGAAGGAAACATCTGCCCGGTTTCCATCAAATGACTTGCCAGAAATTATGGGCTATAAGGTTTCCTTTTTTTGTTTACAAATAGAAATTTAGTTTTTTTACAACAGTTCTTTGTGATCTCCTAAATTTCATATACTGTTTTCAACACTACCTGAAACAAGCTATATCATCATCATCCTCTTTTAACGACCTCTTGCAGGGTGGAGTCTGGAAAACTGATTGGAGCTGAGTGTTTACTGGCAGGATGCCCTTCCTGTCACCATTGTGGAGGTTTTCTTCCAGTAGATATATTCTCAGTGTGCCCAGAGAGAGAAATATCTGCATCTATCTAGGATGGGTGGGTGGAGCCTCCCAGCACTGCCACTACTGGCAGACCTGGGGTGAACCGGTAGCAACCCATCACTGGTCTGATGCAGACATATGAATTATGGCATTTGCCTGATTACATTACCCCTGATGCATTGTAGTTTGTACCCAACTCCGTTGGAGATACCATGGTTGTTTTTACTTGATATACCGTATTTTTGGAGTATAAGATGCACCTTTTTCCCCCCTTAAAAGAGGGTGGAAATGTTGGTGCATCTTATACACTGAATACAGCCATTTTTGGCCTCCTGAAGCCCCGTCCCGCTCGTTCCATTTTTGCGAAAAACAGGCCCGTTTTTTGCCCAATTTTTGCAAAAATGGAGGAGTTTTTGCCTTCCCCCAGCCCCCAGGAGCACTCTGTAAGCCTCCCAAACTCTCTGCACACCTCATTTTTCGCAAAATTGGGTGAAAAACAGGATGTGCAGAGGGTTTGGGAGGCCTGTCGAGTGTCCCAGGGGGCTGGGGGAGGGCAAAAACGGGGCCATTTTTGCAAAAAACGAGGAGTGCAGAAGGTTTCAGAGGCCTCCAGAGTGTTCCTGAGGGCCCGGGGGGGGGGGGGGCAAAAACTTATTTTTTTTTGGAAATCCTGGTGCGACTTATACGCCGGTGCGTCTTATAGTAAAAAAATACGGCATATGTATATGATTGCAGTCTTTCTGGAGATAAAACAGCATCCATACATTCAGGGTGTGATTCTTGTAAGTAATCCCAGGATTGTGCAACTAGTTGTATCATGGAATAATCTGAGGCTAAAATAGGCCAACCTGTACATTCCAGAGTACATGGGACAGGTCTAAATTGAGGCTGGACCATTTTCATAGGAATAGTCTGCTTCACGGGCTGAAAAATATGTTTAATGTGTCTAGATTGGAATAGTTGCATGCTCTCATGACATTCCTTCTTTCTACAGAACCTATAAAGAAAGAAAGAAATGCCTGAACATGGGAAGCTGTTCATTAAACATAGATGGAACTTTCACAACAGATGATTTACACAGGAATACATTTGCTGGATAATAAAATGTTCATGCAAAATTAGCTCCATCCAAGCCGAGGGAGATGTAGACCTGATGCTTTGTCATACCCATCCCTATGTCCTAATTTTCCTCTTCTGAAAGTTTTGTACCTTTCCCTACAGAAATTGTGAGGAAGAAAGTTCTGTTGCCTTTGCTAGTGGAAGAAAGGATACAACAGATAAGGACGAGTAGAAGACACAATTTTCTTCGCTACTCTGGAATTGCACCGCCTCTATTTTCTCTTTGAACTATCTGCTGAATTTCCCTGTTCAACAGGCTTCACAGAGTAATAAAATCCTTGGTCATTATTACTAGAAATTCCTATATTATCATTGTTTATTGGAAGTGCAGTCAAGTCTAGTTCAAGGGCAGGACATATAGACTGTATTGCTAATAAAGGTTTGTTGTCAGGTTCAGACAAAGATGAGTACTTCCAATCAGTTATAGTTTGTCATTAAAGAGTTGAGGGTACAAAATGAGGCTACTATTCTAACATTCACATGACATCATGCAGACATTTTAATGCTGAGAGCTCACAGTCTTTCTTTGCGCACAGCCAACATTGTTTAGATCAGTATACAAATATTAATCTATTCAGGAGCAACAATTTACCCTTAATGGAGTTATTCTCAAGTGGCAAACTGCTTTTGATTGAGATGTTGAGTCTCCTATCACTTGGGTGCTCTAAACTCCTTATTTATCTTTCATCTAAGATAAGAGTTCTGGAACTTGGTCTTGCTGTACATTGAGACATGACCTTATTGACATTAAAGATTTACATCCGAAAAGGATTTTCTACTTCGTGGCTGTAAATCTATATATATATAAGCGAAAACCACTCACACTTAAATCATAAAATCGCCAGAACCGTAAAGCCTACAAACTTGAAATTCGCCACGTATGTTCCTCTTGGCTTCTAGGTGCTCACTAAGAAAGGATTTTTTGAAATGACCATCAGAGCATTAGTATTTCCTATATTATTATTAACACGCTCTGATGCTAAGGAGTTCTACTCCCACTCCCCACCTGAAAAGAAATCTGTTCCAAATGCAAAACACAAACAGAGGAGAGGAGTTGCACTTTCCATTTTACTTTCACAGCAGCAAGCAGCTTTAATACAGAACACTAGAGTTAAGCCATGGCCAGGCACCTTCCTGTCTCCTTTTTGCTCACGCAGCAAATACTGTTTCACTTTCCAAATAGCCCTCTGATGCTAAGGAATTCTACTTCCCCTCCCCACCTCAAAAGAAATCTGTTCCACACTTTGATGTTAAGGAGTTTTACTCCCCCTCCCCACCTCAAAAAAAAATCTGTTCCAAATCGAAAACACAAGCAGATGAGAGGAGTTTCACTTTCAGTTTTACTTTCACAGCAGCAAGCAGCTTTACTACAGAACAGTTAAGCTAAGCCACGCCCAGCCTCCTTCCTGTCTCCTTCTTGCTCACACAGCAAATACTGTTTGAGTTTTCAAACACCCCTCAACTCTCTCACACACTGACAGGATGCTAGCCAGATGAATACCGATGGATGTTGCTGGCTGGGACATTCTGCTCCCACTCCCTCTCTGTTCCAACTGCCAGTTGCATTATATTAACCCACTCTGATGCTACAGAGTTACACATTCTACATTAAGTTTCAGGTTGTAAGTGTCAATTTATCAAGCCCGAGCACATAGTTTTGTAGCAAAGCATGGGCATCCAGCTAGTACGATATAAATGATTTAGAAGTGAAAGCAGTGTGCTTGCAGGAGAACCTGAACGGTTAATCTCAAATCCAAGCAGATTTTCCAAGAGTTTCCAGTTTTATAATACAGCTAGTCCTCAATTTACACAAGGTCATTTAGTGATCCTTCAAAGTTACAACGGCACTGAAAAAAGTGACTTATGACCATTTTTCACACTTGCGACCATTGCTGGATCCCCAGGGTCACATGATCAAAACTCAGATGCTTGACAAGTGGTTGTCAAGCACCTGACAATGCTGGTTGCCATGTTCTGGGTTCACATGATTTCGCGACTTTCTGACCAGCAAAGTCCATGGGAAAGCCAGATTAATTTAACAACCATGTTTCCAACTTAAGAAATGCAATGATTCACTTAACAACGGTGGCAAGAAAAGTCATAAAATGAAGAAAACTCACTTAACAAATGTCTCACTTAGCAACATTAATTTTGGGCTCAATTGTGGTCATAACTCGAGGACTGCCTGTATAGATTACTGCCATGAAAAATAAATGTGTGATCTGGGGAAAGGAATGAAGTAGCATTTTTAAACAAATAATAAATCTCCCCACAGCAATCACACAATAAAGGATGAACTGTTATTAATCTGTTGCCATGCAAAGCTTTCTTGAGGAAAGAAAAAGCAGCAGGGAAAAGTCTTGACCCACAACAAGGTGTGAACAAAATCCCAGTGTCATTTTTCACACTAGCATCTATAAATGCCTTTGGATAATGAGCTCAGATAACTATTATGATGAGCTAAGACTTGTTCTTTAGGAAGCACAAGATTTCTTCTCTTGGTTTTTTAAAATGGAAATTCTCTTATTAGTCACTGCAAAGGAGATAGATATTATTAATACACCAGATGCCTAATTGTATTGCTTCAGTTTTCCCATTGGTTGAATCTTCCAGTAAGGCGCAACTGCAGGTCAGTTCCAAATATGAGGAAGTTCTGGAC
Organism: Ptyas mucosa; assembly: GCA_012654045.1. Classification (NCBI taxonomy): domain Eukaryota; kingdom Metazoa; phylum Chordata; class Lepidosauria; order Squamata; family Colubridae; genus Ptyas; species Ptyas mucosa. The sequence goes on from WNWU01000002.1 coordinate 49,867,499, forward strand.
AGGTCTTCTGCCGGGACTCTATCAGCGGTGGGTTTCACATTATGTTACTACCAGTTTGCCCCGTGTGCATACGTTTGCTTTGGGCATGCACATGCCCGGTTCATGCACCTGCCTTCTGCACATGCGCCCGGCCTTCCATGAATGCAATATGCTCTCATGTGTGCCTTCTGTGCATGTACCCGGCTTGAAAAATATGCCTAAATAGGATGGCATAGAGCCAGGGCGGCAGGGCAGGGGAGCGGGGGGACACCCACGATTTCCTCTACCAGTTCGGGCGAACCAGTCTGAACCAGCTGAATACCACCTCTGGACTCTATGCTGATGGAGTTCTGTTCCACTGCACCTGCTTCTGGTGGTTGTGTCCAGCCAACAAGCTTTTAATGCTGAGTCAGCAACTTTCAGCCAGAGAACCTTGGGGATCTTCAACCATAACCTTTTATTTTCTGGAAGGTCTCTGGAGCCTGTTGCCAAAATTCATGGCAAATGGTCATTTAAAAGCTCAGCACTTCTGATGTTTATTTTAATGAACAAGACTTTGTTTTCTAGAGGGATACACACACACACACATATACGAATATGTATTTTTCTTTAGCCAAGTTCTACCTACATAAGCCAAGATTTTATGCAGCCCTAGTTCAGTGAAATCTCATTCACTAGTTTTGGGGCTTTTTTTCTTCTAGCAGTCAGCAAGCTCTTGATAGACTAAGATAGATCTATTTCTGCCTTATAAGGTGTCATCAGTTAGCCACACCCTCATCTCATGTATCCTCCCCGTAAAGGTACAATATGTGTTTTTCTTTCTGTTTCATAGGTTTTATGTGTATTTTTCTTTACAGGGAGGATACATGAGATGAGGGTGTGGCTAACTGATGACGCCTTATAAGGCAGATATAGATCTATCTTAGTCTCCCAATGGGCAGCAAAGAGCTTGCTGGCTGCTAGAAGAGAAAAAGCCCCAAAACTAGTGAATGAGATTTCACTGAACTAGGGCTGCATAAAATCTTGGCTTACGTAGGTAAAACCTGGCTAAGGAAAAATACACATAAAACCTACGAAAAAGAAAGAAAAACATATACATACAGTATATATACATGTATATATGTAGAGGTAGTCTTTGACTTACAACAGTACACATTTAATGACCGTTCAAAGTTGCAACTGAAAAAAGTGACTTATGACAATTTTTCACACTTATGCCAATTTTTTTTATAGTTAAGGGACAAAATTTGGGCTGCATTTCCATGGGAGGCCATTGGAGCATCTCAAAACTGTAAACAAAATTGGAAGCTGAAGAGCATCTCAGAGGAAAGCAACAACAAAGAATTATTTTTTTACCAAAAAGGTTAGTTACATTTGTCTTGGTTTGTTTTAAAGAAAGGGTAGCTGAGTATAATCAAGGTAGAAGCCTTACAGCCTTGCCCGTCTCCCTCTAAATCACAGGTGTCAAACTCGCCGCATCACGTTACCATCACGTGACATTTCATGATGTTTTTCCCATTCATGGAGCTGGGGTGGGCGTGGCCTGTGGGTGGCCTGTGGGTGGGGGCTTTGATTTAGACACTGCTGCATCTAAATCATATCCCCCTTGGTATGGTCAAAGCTGCAGCTGCAGCTCCTAACTTGGACTCTTATTCTTTTTTCAGATGAAATATTTTAACTAATCAGCTCTGATCTCAATGGGGGAGATCTGATGTGAAACTGAAGCTGCTTGGAAAAAGAAAGTTGCTAAAAAGGAAGTTTGTATCCTCGCACTTTGGCAATGCTTAAGTCTTCGAATTTGCAGTATAGAATAAGATACTTTGGATATTAATTTACTAATTTACTAAGTCTGCACTACTATTAATCTTGTCATCGTTCCTATCATCCATCTCCTCCCACTTATGACTGTATAACTGTTGCTGTATCTTTACGATTTATATTGATTGTTTCCTAATATGATTTGATTGCTTATTTGTACCTTATGACTATCATTAAGTGTTGTATTTTATGATTCTTGACAAATGTATCTTTTCTTTTATGTACACTGAGAGCATATGCACCAAAGACAAATTCCTTATGTGTCCAATCACATTTGGCCAATAAAGAATTCTATTCTATTCTGTTCTGTTCTGTTCTGTTCTGTTCTGTTCTGTTCTGTTCTACTCTACTCTACTCTACTCTACTCTACTCTACTCTACTCTACTC
>WNWU01000002.1:49869692-49885345 GCA_012654045.1 Ptyas mucosa
TACTCTACTCTACTCTACTCTACTCTACTCTACTCTACTCTACTCTATTCTCATTGCTTAAATGCTTGTTATATATAAATATAAATCAAATCATAAGGTAACCAGAAAATAGCTTTATATAAGGGGATTTTAGACATAGAGGGAATTAAAAGCAAACAGTTCCTTTGTTAATCCACAAGAAGATTTTCTTTTCTTTTTTTTATGATTAAAACCAAAGCTGAACACATGTTAATTGAACCAGATGAAAGCTTTGAGGCTAGCAAGAAAAATGAATAGGTGCCTGATGCGGGAAATTGATGGCAGGGAATAGTAAAGGTTGGCTGCACAAGGAGGATTTGAGCAAGCAAAATAAGATTTCTGTAATAAAGGTAAACAGCACTGAATGCACATGTCATGATTTTTTTAAAAAAACCCCACAAAACATTAGGCCAGTATTTGAAGCAGTTTTCAGATCTCTTGGAGTAATTTAGATTCCTCTGGTTTTCATTACAGAAGAAATCCTGATTACTTCTACGCAGACACATTCTATCTGCAGGTCAAATCATCAATACTATTATTTTTTATGTCTAAATTACCACTACAAAGTAAAAGTAAGTAATTAAATTTAAGGAGAGAAAAAGGAAACCAATTTCAGGAAAGTAAGGTGTTTCCCTGAAAATAAGACCCTGTCTTATATTTTTTTGAATCCTGAAATAAGCGCTTTGGCCTTGTTGTCATGTGCTCAAAAGTCCGATTGGGCTTATTATCAGGGGATGTCTTATTTTGGGGGAAACAGGGTATGAGTTAGGTGAATGCAAGGTTGATATTCTTTGTAGGAGGAAAGACTTTTCAAAAAGACTACAATTTCAGCACTTCTGCATACCTTTGTTACACCAAAGATATGAGTTTCCCACACTGCCATTAAAGCCCAAGTGGCTGCTTAAGGCTGAACAGCAGGAGGCTGCAGATGGATGAAGAGCAATAGAGCCATCTGAAAAACACCCCCTAAAATATATTGTAAACACCCAGAGATCAAGGAGGATAAATAGAAGCTTCTAATCTGGAGGACAGAAATTGCTGCATTAATACTAGAAGTAAGGAAAATTCTCATGTACTATTTTAGGAATATAAAATAGTGACTTAGTCTGTCTCTTACTCAAACTTAAATTTGGTTCATGGCAGTGGTGGGATTCAAAATTTTTCACTACCGGTTCTGTGGGCGTGACTTGGTGGGCATGGCAGGGGAAGGATACTGCAAAATCCCCATTTCCTCCCGATCAGCTGGGACTCGGGAGGCAAAGAATAGATGGGGGCGGGGCCAGTCAGAGGTGGTATTTACCGGTTCTCCGAACTACTCAAAATTTCTTCTACCGGTTCTCTAGAACTGGTCAGAACCTGCTGAATACCAGCTCTGGTCACGGTCATACTAAGTCATACCCTGTTAACTATGGCTTATTAAGAAGCCATAATTGGCAGTGTTCATATAGCACACTGTGCTTTACAACACGTAGTTGGCTAAGTTTTCAGTGCTAAGCCAAATCTAAGGAAACCACATGGCATCTAGCCAATATGTGAAGCCATGTTCTCCAAGAACCCAGTCCGCTAAACTTGATTCCAGTTTAGTTTGGAAAGACCAGAGATTTAACCTAAAGCAATTTCATATAAAGTAGGTACTCTACCTAAACTATGGCTGCAATATACCGTAAAAATGCAGATGTATGCTTTCTTAATATTAATATTCCTGTGCAAATCTACTTAAATTCACTTCAAGACAGAGACTTGGCCTCTGAGTGATGTGCTTTCTTTCATGGAAGAGAAAAATGAGATCCATGTATTTTGAACTGTTTTGAGCCAATGCTAAAGAGACGGCTTTTCTCAGTGCAATGGTATTTACTGAAACCACTCAGTCTGGAAGATTGTCTGTGCGTTCTGAAGTTACTCCAGCTAGGTGGCTTCAGGGCACTACAGGGATTGCCCACAACTCAACCGGCCTGGAAGATATTTGGCACATGAGCTCCAAGCTGAACAGCTTCAGTGCAGGCTAGAATTTCCTGCAGTATTTAGTAAAGCCACCCAGTGTTTGGTCAGTGCAACGGAAGAAACTGTCTCTAGCAGGGGTAGGTTCTAAAATTTTTTACTACTGGTTTTGTGGGCGTGGCTTATTTTGTGGGCGTGGCTTGATGGTCATGTGACAATTCTTTAGGATTTAGCAGAGATACTGGTCTACCAGTCTTTTAACTGCTTGCAGAGTTGTACCAGTCTACTCATTTGTTTTTGGAGGCACCGGTCTACCCATTTGTTTTTGCAGCCACCGGTCTACCACCACACTGCCTTTTAACACTGATCAGCTGTAGGGCGGCCCTTTGAAGCCTTGTGGCAAGAGTTTAAATAGTTTTTTCGTTCTAGCTGATCAGCTGGGACTCAGGAGGCAGCAATAGATTGGGGGTGGGGCTAAATAAAAGGTAAGAATAACATGGGGGGGCGGAGGCCAGGAGCCAGAAATGGTTCGGTGACATCATATTGTCACCGCTACCGGCTCGGCGGAACCGGGTGAAACCGGGAGGAACCCACCACTGGTTTCTAGTTTTCTTTCCACAGTGTGAGCTCTGCAGAAGAAAGCTAAGAAGGGTGATGCAAGGAGAACAATCCAAAGCACCAAGGTGGCTTTGCTTTTAAGGCGGTTATGTTACCTTAAACCTTTGCTCAGTCTTAGTATCTATTTATTAGAACAGTCAGGGCCGGATTTTCCTTTAGGCTAACTAGGCTTCAGCCTAGGGCCTCAAGATCAAGAGGAGCCTTTTATTATCTCCCATGTAATTTACAAACTTAAAAATGGGAGGTGAAAGGGCCTCATAAGTGGAATAGCCTAGGGCCTCTTTTCATCTAAATCCGGCCCTGAGAACAGTAACAATGATTTTCACTGTATGATATTAAATGCACAAAACCTGTGCTTGAGGTGGGAAAAGCAGTCAGAGAAAAGAAAGAAAAAAAGAATCTAAGGGCTAGATTATGGATCTAGCAGAAGCTATTTTTGGCCTTTTGAGAAATAACCATCTCCATCTAAGGGCTTCTGTCCAGTCAATAAGATCAAGATCAGGAATGAAATGCTACCAGTTTGGGCCGGTTCGCCAGAACCGGTAGAAACAAATGTGACTAGTTTGCCGAACCGGTAGTAAAAATGCCTTAAAAGGTTAAAAAAAAAAAAGCTGATCATCTGAACTTTTTTAAACTTTTTTTTAGCATTTTTTTACTACCCATTCAGGCAATAGGTAGTAAAAAAATTGTTTTAAAAAAGTAAAACAAAAAGGTTCTGACAATCAGCGGTGACAATCAGCTGTGCCGCGTGATCCTTGGAATTTTTCTTTTTACTTTTTAAAGCTTTTTTTATTACCTTTTACTACCTATTGAAGTCCATTTTTTGCTCCCAGGAGGCTTCCCTGAAGCCTACTAGGCCAAAAATGGGGTGTGGGGGTGGGTGCTGCGAAAGAAAGAAAGAGAACGAAAGAAAGAGAATGAAAGAAAGAAAAAGAAAGGGAGAGAGGAAGAAAGGGAAAAAGGAGAGAAAGGAAGGACCACAAACCTGGCACTAGAAGCAGCTTCAGAGGATACCTTGAAAGAGCACAGCAATCAATCCAGGGCTGGAAGGGACGTGGAGGTCATCTAGTCCAACCCCTTGCTCCAGCAGGACATTGTTAAAGTGAGTTTCTGTCTTTTGACCCCTCTGGTCACATGACTACATAGCCATGCCCACCCAGTCACATGACCCCCCCAACCAAGCCACACCCACAGAACCAGTAGGAATTTTTTTAAAATTTCACCACTGATCAAGATTGATAGGCTTCCTTCAAGTACAGTATCTTCTCTTAAGGGTTGTCATTTTCATGAAGTCAAGCCTTTTCAACTGAAATTACCTTTCTTTGGACCAGGTTACCTCCTGGGATCAGATTAGCTCTTACACAGTTGGGCTTCAGAAAAATAGCCATTAAAACCGATTTTTTTAAAGAGAGTGGAACTGATCAGAGCAGTTGCCTCATTCATGCTTTCATGTTTTACTCATCTTCAGATTGTTTTTTTTTAAAAAAAATTTGATTTATATGCCGCCCTTCTCTGGAGACTCAGGGCGGCTTACAATGTGTTAAGCAATAGCCTTCATACTTTTGTATATTTATACAAAGTCAGCTTATTGCCCCGACAATCTGGGTCCTCAATTTACCTACCTTAGAAAGGATGGAAGGCTGAGTAAACCTTGGTTGTTAAACTTTACCTAATTTAGTTGAAATTTCTCTCTCTCTCTCTCTCTTTTTGTTATTGTTTTTGTTGAAAAGGAAGGAAGTGAATTGCTCACTCATAGTAATTTTAGATTAAAGGTAACCCCTAAGAAGTAAATAATTGATGGACATTAAAATGAACAGATTATTTTTTTTCTTCCAGACAGAAATATCATAGGTGAATTCTGATAATAAATAGAAACAAAAGAGAAAATGTATACTATATATTTTGTGTGTCTGTGTGCATGTGTATGAAAATAAAAACAGATATTTTGAAATATTTATGGATTATAGATTAGAAAACTACTGTATTTTTCGGACTATAAAACACACTTCCCTCCCCAAAAAAGTGGGTGGAAATGTCGGTGCACCTTATAGACTGAATAGAGCCCTATTTTTGGCCTCCTGAAACCTCCCTGCGCATCCCATTTTAACCCAAAACAGGCCTGTTTTTCACAAAAACAGGACATACAGAGGGTTTGGGAGGCCTGCAGAGTGGTCCTGGGGGCTGGGGAGGGCAAAAACAGGATGCATGGGGGGTTAGGGAGGCCAAAAATGGCCCCGTTTTTCACAAAAACGGGATGCACAGAGGGTTTGGGAGGCCTGCAGAGTGCTCCTGGGGGCTGGGGAGGGGAAAAAAAACTAGACACAGAGGCCAAAAACTTTTTTTTAAATTGTTTTCCTCTTTGAAATCTAGGTGCGTCTTGTAGTCTGAAAAATACGATACTTTATAATGATCTGAAGGAAGGAGGAGTGGATGTACCACCAACATTTCTATCTTTTTTATTAACAGGTTAGATATTCTTGAGACAGTTACTGTATGAAGGTAACAGCACCCCTCTGCTGTTTGAGGTCATGGCATAGGAGATGGTAAGCACATTAGTCAAGAATATGTAATCAGATGACCTGGTGAATTAAATATGCAGAGAACTGTAGTTATTTTGTCCTTATGCTTTTAACTGAGCTTATTTCCAAATGGTGTCTGCATGAAATATCGTAGTCTTGGTATTCTTTCTTCTCTTCATTTCTGCCTACCTCGTATAAGGCAATGCTGACAATTCCGTGGAAAAGAAAGGAGCTCAAAGTTACCAGAGAAAAGAGCTTATTTCAGAACAAGTCCTTCTTCAGAAAAAGCTAAAGAGTTATTTTTAATCTGAAATTCAAATCAATAGTGTGTTCCCATGTGGACAATTGTCACCGAAGAACGTTTTGAATAAAGCACTTGGTTTAAAACATTTGCATTTACATCAAATAATGACAAGCCTTTTAAATTCTGTATTACTGCAGCTTATCCTTTATAGCCCTGTCAAAAAGTCACTACATATGGTATTAAGAGCTCTAATCAATAATGTGAATTTGTATTCATTTGAGCGAGGATGAGAGTACCAACAGAAAATGGTTGTAAAGACTGATTTACTTCAATTTAAATATAAATTGAGGTGTAAATGTTTGTTCTTAGTAAAATTCTAAGTTTCTAAAATTAATAATGGCATTAATTAAATATAAACTATGGCTCATAGATACCATATTGCAACATGAGTAACAATAACCCATTGAAGTCTTGCAGAATGTTTTGCAGAATGTTATCTCCCTAATCATTTTTAAATTAAAAGAACCTAAAAACCTAACATTAGCAATAGCACTTAGACTTTATATACCGCTTCACAGTGCTCTCTAAATGGTTTACAGAGTCAGCATATTGCCCCCAACAATCCTCATTTTACCGACCTCGGAAGGATGGAAGGCTGAATCAACCTTGAGATGGTCAGGATCGAACTCCTGGCAGTGAATAGTGAGTTAGCCGGCACTTCTGCATTCTAACCAGAGTCAAACTAGGAGTAGAAGGAGTAGAGTATCATGTGTTGGTAAAGACATTTTTTGCACAGCAAGAAAGATGTTGCATGGATACTTTTACCCCCAAGCAAACTATTGGGGACTGAAACTCAGGAGAAAGTTACGTAGAGAAAAATGTGAAAAATTGCCAGTGAACTCATCAAAGTTTTAATGTTCTCATGAACCTTATTTGTAGCACCCTGAATAGAGGCATCCAACAATGAGCTTCTTCTACAGAGATGAAGGCTCCAGGTATGAAGGGACATCTATGGTCTGTAAGAGGCCCTTTCAAGAGTTAGAGGACTCTCAATAATAGAGAACTTTCCAAACATAACAGAAAGAGGGGACAATAAGGTGACTTTTTCAGTAAATTCTTGCATACATCAGAAAATTATAGCTCTGCATAATATGTACTGGCTCCAGAATACAAACTCTGTATTTAAAATCCTAGATACACCCACATTACACCAATTCTCCGCGAGCTGCACTGGCTCCCTATTGGTCTCCAGACGCAATTCAAGGTTTTGTTATTACCTTTAAAGCCCTACATGGCTCAGGGCCAGGCTATCTTTGAGACCGCCTTCAACCGCATAGCTCCCATCGACCAGTAAGATCCCATAGAGTTGGTCTCCTCCTGGTCCCGTCAGCTAAACAATGTCGGTTGGTGGGCCCGCGGGGGAGGGCCTTCTCTGTGGCTGCCCCGGCTCCCTGGAACCAATTACCTCTGGAGGTTCGAACTGCCCCCACCCTATTGGCCGTCCGGAAAGCGGTGAAGACCTGGCTTTTCTTGCAGGCTTGGGGCCATTGATCTCGCTACGGTAATCTTGTGAGACCCAGCCATGGAATGGAGTTTATGGGTTTTTAATGTTTTCTTTTAAAAAAAATTTATGGGATATTGTTCGCATTGGTTTTTTTTGGCTGTAAGCTGCCCAAAGTCCTTAGGGAGTTGGGCGGCATAGAAATGTGACTAATAAATAAAATAAATAATAAAATTCTGGGTTCTTTATTGATAAGAGGGCAGAGAAGAAATATGCCTTTGGAAATGGTCACTGCCTCCCTGGCTTGTGTATGCCAAAACAGATTGTCATGTCAGCTGCTATTTCTACCATTCATATTTTGGGCTAAATACCTAAGTAGGGGAAGGAAAACTTTTCCAAGTTTTTGCTGAACAGAGGAATTAGATGAAATAGAATTTGCTTTTGAAATTTCTATCAAAGGAAAGAAACTTGAAATGCATGGAGTGGTGTTCAAGGGGGCCAGCGTTTGAACATTAAGTTCTTGTTTTTCATTGTATAACCATTTCTCCAAAGATCTATAATGTTCCTTAGCTTTGATTAAATCCCAAGGGAAGAAATTGTGACAGAATTTCTCCATATTGTGTTTTTGTCTGTGGCAATGTTACCGTTACCAATTAGGAAATGTCCTGCCTCTTTAAAAAATGTTGACGATTTTTTTTTTCATTTGGAGAAATTCAAATAAACCATCTACGGATAAATTTGATGGGAAAAGTTTGAAAGGCCATCTGTGTTAGGAAATGATTTTATTTAACTTGTTGGGCTGGCAATATATAAACTATCAATATAGCTTTAAGTCTGCTGTATTACATCATACTGTGTCCTGATTGGTTAGCTCTGTAGCCAATGTCCTTAAGAGGGAGCTAGAAACATGGTTTGTTAAACATGGTGTTTATTTGTAATTACTCTCAATTGCTTTCATGTGCACACCCTTGCTACTCAAGGGTTACTATGCGAATTCCTTAACAATCTGTACACAACCTCTAGTCCAAACTGCCCTCTTCTGTCATGGTGGAAGCAAAACGGAAATAATCTAATTTTAGGAAAAGGAAGCATTCACATGGCAGATAACACAGAACAAAGAAAAAGGAGTTAGGTATTAATCATATGTTAGGGATGTGCAAATCAACCAAGATCTGTTCTTATTTTGTGATTCAAGAATCAACAGTGAGGAGATCTGATAAAATAGTCAACCAGATGTTATGCCTGACCAATGAGAAAAGTACTCTGCTCCAACTTAAAAATAAAAACTTCCAAAAACTGTTTAAAAAGTAAACTCTTATTAAAAATCAAAGACTTCATCAGTCTTGGACTGTTTGTTTTTCAGAATTGGCAAGCTGGTTGGCATGGCTCATTGGCTTATTGGTGATGCGGAAGGATGCCATTTAATGGGTCCTTATGATGTAGCTCACAAACTTTCCAAAACGGAGATCTTAAAAGATTTAAATTTACCCTTTTACCTTCTGACCATTTGCTTTCTTGGCAGCTTGGCTTGGCATCTCATCTTTGGATCTGGGAAATGTTTCATTATGAGAATGAAAATGAAGAACATCACCATGCGCTGTGGTGGCACAGTGGTTAGAATGCAGTGCTGCAGGCTACTTCTGCTGACTGCTGGTTGCCTGCAATTTGGCAGTTTGAATCTCACCAGGCTCAAGGTTGACTCAACCTTTCATCCTTCTAAGGTGGATAAAATGAGGGCCCAGATTGTTGGGGGCATTATGTTGACTCTGTAAACTGCTTAGAAAGGGTTGTAAAGCACTATGAAGCAGTATATACAGTAAGTCTAAGTGCTATTGCTAGAAATTAGATAGTCCAGAGCTTTACTATAAAAAAGATTAAGACTCAGATGTCTTGTCTTTCAGCTGAGCATTCAGAACATTTTCATTTTCAGATCATTGGAAAACAATCTGACAGTTTGGGCTTCAAGCTTGTTCCTCAAATATCTTTTGTCAACCCTGAAGCGAACCTGGCTGGGGCCATCTTTGAGGCTTCAGGGTTGCCAATAGATGGGAGAGGGAGGGAAATAGTTAGCTGGGGTTTTGCAACCAAAACAAAAGGTTTTCCTGTGGGAACCAAGGTCATTCCAATAGGTGGCTGGGAGAGGAGGAGCGAAGTAACCAAGCAACTGTCCAGCACCTTGATTGGACCATGAACTGTGAAGCAGTATATAAGTCTAAATGCTATTGCTATTTAATGCCAAGTGTTGACATTCTGATAAGCAGGATTTATGGAAGTAGCAAAATATTCGCTGGCTATTCATGGCACTATCAGAGACATCATCACAGCACTGTTTGTCATCACCTTGACCAGATAAGGACAGAAAGTTACAAACATGTTTGAGAGTAATCAAAATCAAAAGCATTGGTGTAACAATTTTCAGCACCATGCCTTGGTTGCCCTGGTTTGTGTGCCGTGAAAGGTTCATAGGTGTGCCAATTCAGCAAGCCAAAAAAAAAAAAATTATAGGAAGTGGTGTGCAGGTAGAATTCTGTCTCCGTGACATGACTGGATGGATTACCCCTATTTCTTAGCCTGAATCCCAGAAACCCATGACATGGGACTTCTAATTCTGTGACCCAGAAGTCCTCTGCATGAGAACTGTGTGGTGAGATGAAAAAAGTTGAAAACCACCACATTAAAGCAGTGACTTCAACCTTTGCAATTTTAAGATATGTGGACCTCAACTCCCAGAATTTTTCTAGCCAGCTTTTAGTGCACTGAATATGATTCAAGGACATCTCATCTAACTCATCACTTTAAATAGAGCCTTGGTAGTACAGTGGATTAAAGCACACTGTTATTAACACCAGCTGCCTGCAATTACTGCAAGTTCGAATCTCACCAGGCTCAAGGTTGACTCAGCTTTCCATCCTTTCTAAGGTAGGTAAATTGAGGACCCAGTTTGTGGGGGCAATAAGCTGACTTTGTATAAAATATACAAAAGTATGAAGGCTATTGCTTAGCGCATTGTAAGCTGCCCTGAGTCTCCGGAGAAGGGCGGCATATAAATCAAATTTTAAAAAAAATTGCCTTACAGACCAGACTCAAATTTCAATTCAAGGGATAAGTTGCTTGAATCACCTTCAAACTGAACTGCCCCATGCAAAACTGCATAGTCCTTGCATCTCTAGGTATACTATGTCTCTTCAACATAGGGTTTGGGCAGTGCTCCTCAATGCAGCTGTTTTTCTTTGATCCCATGCCATCAGTGTCTTTGGGCAACCAAACTGATTTCCTTCTTGCATGGCTGTTCCAAATTTCAAATGTCAAAAACTGCACTTTGCTTGAGGTATGAAATGCTTGGGTGAGTCATGTTGTGCAATGGCTGTGCAAATACTGGTAACCTTGGGAGACAAGAGGAAGATCTGCAGTTAGACAATGGTCTGACAAAAGACCCCTGAGTCCAAAGGAGGGATGAGGTTGGAGAAAGCATCTGAGAAGGGACTCTCCCTAGTTCTCTGGAATGTAAAGGCAGGCAGGGGTGGGATTCTACTGGTTCAGACCGGTTCGGGCGAACTGGTAGCTCCGATGATCAGCTGGGAGTGAATTGGTTCGCTCTGATGATTAGGTTGGCTTGCCCACCTACCCCTGCACCTTACTTACCTTTATCTTCTCAGCTGATTGCATGGCAGAGCGGATTGCCACTCCTCAGCTGTCTTATTCCCAAGTGGTAACACAGAAGGTTAGTATTTGTAAAACTGCGCACGAGCGTGCAGCGAAGCACATGACCACCGAACCGGTTGTTAAGCCAGCACTGAAGGCAGGGGAGTGGGAAAAAAGTGTTTTCAGACTTGCAAAATTCTGTTATTGCAATCTTACAATAAAGATAATGTTTTAGGACTCACGGTTTTGGTTTGTTGTCTGGACTTCCTCAAAGGGCTGATAGAGATCTACTGATAGGAGCTCACACTAGTACTTGCACCTCAACTCTCTGTTTCTGCCATTTGTGATATCTTGGGAGTTCCATGTGACCCTTGCACCAGATTTTGGGCAGCCAGGCCAAAACTGCCTGGTAAGTAGATTGTGATGTCAGTTGGCTGTTCTTTCAGAGGTTATATGAGTATCATCCCAGGCTGTTGCGACAATGGTGTTGATAGCTTGGGAAGGGCTTGGCTGTTGTCCTCTGGCCATTTGAAAGTGCCCATAGACCACCCAGAAATCTAATGGCATGTTGATCGCTCACTTGGAGCATTTTATGGTGCTTTCAATTACTGTGTGTCTTACCACTGCTTGAGGCCTCTCAGGGAACAGAACACGAAGCAAGCGTACACCAGTTAACCACATTTCTGGCAGCCTGACTGGCCCAGCATTCCTCCTCCAATGGAGGAACTCCAGCAAAACCCACAGGAATGCAAATACAGCCACTTTTCAAGGTTGCCAAGTGTACAAGGCAGGACGATCGCATCATTCTTAGGATGGGTATCGGAACACCCTGAAACTACCGTACTTAACTCTCCATTTTAAATGCATTGTTGTATTTTACCTTGCTAGATTTTTTTTTTAAATGCCTGGCTTGAAGAGATTTTGAACAACAGGCATCTCAACTCAAAGACGCCATTTGAAAACAAACATCTTGTGTCCAGATTCTGAACTAAAATGAGAAAAAAAATATTTTCAGACACGGCCCTTCAGTTTGACTTGAAAAGGTAAATGTATAGGTAATCTGAATGTCTGCTGCTAAGTAATTCTGGTTCGTGAATAAAATGGAGCAGGGGTGAAATGTAAAATCTGTTATTACTGGTTCTGTGGGCGTGGCTTGGTGTGGGGGGTTTAATGTGACTGCGTGGGCATGGCCAACTTTTTTTTTTAACTTTTCAAAGCATTTTTTCTAATGCTTTGAAAAGCCTCTCTGCCAATCAGGAACTCAGCTGGGATCATCAGAGAGGCTTTTTAAAAAATGCCTCTCTGCCGATCAGGGAACTCAGCTGGGATCGTCAGAGACTTTTCAAAGCATTTTTTTACCACCTGTTCGGCCAAGAGGTTGCAGAAAAAAATGCTTTGAAAAGCCTCTGATAATCCCAGCAGAGCTGCGCGATGATCAGAGCCTTTTTTTTTTACTTTTAAAAGCATTTTTTCATCGGAAGAGGTTGTAGAAAAAATGCTTTTAAAACTAAAAAAAAAGGGGCCTCTGATGATCGTGTGGCTCGGGTGGGGATGGGGGGGGGGGGGCCGCAGGTATTTTTGCTACCGGTTCTCCGAACCACCCGCCGCCATCGCTACCGGATCGGGCGATCTGGTCCAAACCGGGAGCATTTCACCCCTAGGATGGAGGTACTTTATTTCATGAACAAAAAACTGCTGCTAAAAATGTCCCCCTCTGCAGGTCAGTTTCCTATTGTTTACTCTATTGTGTCTTGTCCTTCATATTCTTTATCTTGAAACCATTATGAATTGGGTTACACTATTTAGGCTCCGAGGAAAACTGCTCTCCAATCTTAAGAAAAACAGTTTTGTTATCCCTCTGCAGCAGTCATAGCAATAGCAATAGCACTTAGACTTATATACCGCTTCATAGTGTTTTACGGCCCTCTCTAAGTGGTTTACAGAGTCAGCATATTGCCCCCAACAATCTGAGTTCTTATTTTACTGATCTCGGAAGGATGGAAGGCTGAATCAACCTTGAGTCGGTCAGGATCGAACTGCCAGCAGTTGGCAGTCAGCAGAATTAGCCTGCTATACAGCATTCTAACCACTGCACCACCATAGCCATTGTCTAGTAGTACACAATGTGTTTTCATTTTTAAACAGGGAAGACACTTCCCTTTTTTTTGCAAATGAATTGAGGACAGTCCATTTTTTTTACATGAAACAGTTGTTAGATTTTTCAATCTTAAATTGATCACAAGTCAAAAGAATCAGAACTGTCTGGATTGTGCATGCTTCAGAAAAGTTTTGAAAGACTTGCTTTAACTTTGTGCAAGCATGGCGCCTGTCCTCTGCTCCCTAAAACAGCTCCACTTTTTTTCAGGCTGTCACACAAACATGGCAAAAAAAGCCTTGCCCTTTTTAATGAAATGGTTTCTTATATCTTGTCAGTTCTCCTAATGTCTCATGAAAATTAGCCCAAGGACCCAGTATTTGGTTTAATGTACTTTGAATTAAAATGTTAAAGCAAAACTTTATTTCAAGGGTAGCATCAATTGAGAACCCAGGGCAGGAGGAGGTAGTAACTATGGACATCTAAAAGTCTCTGGCTTTGGATTAGATCAGGGGTCTACAACCTTAAACACTGAAAGAGCCATTTGGACCTGTTTCCCACAGAAAAGAAAACACCGGGAGCCACAAAACCCTTCCCGTGCCTGACTATTTCTTAAGCACCCACAAAACTAGCATATGTAATTGAATTAAACGTTCTGTTTTCTTCTGAAACTTTTCTTTTCTAATAAATCGCGTGCCGGTGGATGTTGCACATTGGTGGTTGTGACACATATTTTGGGTGACAGGGAGCCACAGCAGAAGGGTGAAAGAGCCACATGCGGCTCCAGAGCTGCAGGTTGCTGACCCCTGGTTTAGATCATGCCCATACTCACACAACCTTTTTTCCCATGGATCCCAAACTCCTCTTGTTTTATGAAGGAGCTGAGGGATATGAAATAGTTGAAGGGACACCTAGAGCACCAAAGGAGGATGGGAAAGAGAAACCCAAACCAGCATGAGCAATAGTTGCTATTAAGGCCTATCTAGTGGCAGTAAGGGTGGTGAAATCAGTATTGCATCAGAGGATAGTCATCTGGCTACCCTGTTCAAGGTAACTTGGCTCTTCCGAGGATGATTTGGAAATTTACTTGCAGAGCTGCTGTGAGGAATATGCTTGGCATCTGTTGGATAAAGTTGCTCAGATTTGCTCTTGGACTGTAAGTTAAATAAGTCCATCTACTTACCAGTAAAATTACTGAAGTTTATTTCTGAGTAAATCTGTCTCAGACTCTATTACAACACAGAACTGTGTTTTCAATATCTGTATAGTGAAAGATCTAAGTTTTTTGAAGGGACATAGGCTTGTAACACTTATAAGATGCATGTGCCAGGTTATCTAACATACATATATATTTGGAATAGTTCCATGTTTCTAGAATACATTTTAAGTATTAGAGCAGTGTTTCTCAACCTTGGCACTTTCAAGATGTGTGGACTGCAGAGGTGGGATTCAACCGATTGTTGAAATTCTGCCCAGTTTGGTGAACCGGCTAATCCCACCACTGGCTGGCTCCACCCCCACCTGTTTTTCAGGCCGTTTTTTGACTGTTTCTTTGGCTGTTTTCCGGGCTACTTTCTGGGCATTTTCTGGGCTGTTTTTGGCCATTTTTCAGGTGAAAAACAGCTTGAAAAATGGCCTGAAAATGGCCATTTTTGGGGTGTTCTTTGGGCCATTTTGGCTTTCGATACCATCGACCATGGTATCTTACTGCAGCGACTCGGGAGGTTGGGGATAGGAGGCACTGTTTTGCAGTGGTTCTCCTCCTATCTCTCGGGCCGCTTGCAGTTTGTATCGGCGGGAGATCAGAGATCCTCCCAGAGGCCCCTCACACGTGGGGTGCCTCAGGGTTCGGTTCTCTCCCCCCTGCTCTTTAATATCTACATGAAGCCACTGGGTGAGATCATTCGTGGCTTTGGGGTGAGGTATCACCAATATGCGGATGATACCCAGCTTTATATCTCCACCCCGGATCACCCTAGGGATGCCCTTTCCGTGATGTCCGTTGTCTGGAGGCAGTGTGGGCCTGGATGGGTAGGAACAGACTCAGACTCAACCCATCCAAGACTGAGTGGCTGTGGATGCAGGCATCTCGGGATCTAGAGGTACCATCTTTAGTGATAGGAGGGGAGACTGTTGCCCCCTCCGCTAGGGTCCGCAATCTGGGTGTCCTCCTGGATTCTCGGCTGTCCATGGATGATCATCTGATGGCGGTAACCAGGGTGGCCTTCGCACAGGTCCGTCTTGTTCCAGTTGCACCCTTTCCTAGACCGAGATGCCCTCGCCACGCTCTCCCACGCCCTTGTTACTTCTCGGTTTGATTACTGCAATGCCCTCTACATGGGGCTGCCCCTGGGGCACATCCGGAGGCTCCAGCTGGTCCAGAATGTGGCTGCGCCGGTAGTTATGGGAGTTCCTCATTACTCCCGTGTAACACCTCTCCTGTGCGAGTTGCACTGGCTGCCGGTTGCTCTCCGGGTCCGCTTCAAGGTGCTGGTGCTCACCTATAAAGCCCTACATGGCTTAGGCCCGGGGTACTTGCAGGACCATCTTCTGCCTTTCTCCCATTGTCCCGTGTGCTCCCACAGAGCTGCCCTCCTCAGGGTGCCATCAGCCAAACAATGCCGACTGGCGGCCCCCAGGGGGAGGGCATTCTCTGTCGGAGCACCGACCTCTGGAATGAGTTGCCCACCGAGCTCAGGATAGCTCCAGACCTCCTCTCCTTTCGCCACAAACTGAAGACGTGGCTTTTTCGGCAGTTTGTGCAATCTGCTAGGGGTTGCACAAACTGTAATAATTTTATATATGGTTTTTAATGGGTTTTTTAAAACTTATTTCATTATTTTGTGATTTGTATTGTTGATTGTTGTTGTAAGCCGCCCTGAGTCCCTCGGGAGAATGGCAGCATATAAATCACAATCAATCAATCAATCAATCAATCAATCAATTTTCTAGCCATTTTCAGGCCATTTTCCAGAAAAATGCCCCAAAAATGCCCTGAAAAATGCCTGAAAAATGCCCCAAAATGGCCTAGAAAACAGGCCAAAAAAGGAAGGAAGGAAGGAAGGAAGGAAGGAAGGA
>WNWU01000002.1:49885355-49939726 GCA_012654045.1 Ptyas mucosa
AAGGAAGGAAGGAAGGAAGGAAGGAAGGAAGGAAGGAAGGAAGGAAGGAAGGGGTTAATCCAGCTTTAGCTTAGTCTCTTTCAGAATTGCCTGCACAGAAGTATTGTCAATCCTTCTCCTTTTGCTATTTATTTATTATTTTTGGGGTGCAAATGGGCTTTAATTGTAAATTGCTTCTGAGGAGTCAATGGGATTTATGACACAATATAGTGCTTTTTAATAAGTTCAGCCTCCAATGTTTTACTTTCCTTGGTGATGGGAGCAGAATGTTTTGCTGGTCTCCCCCCATCCTTTCACTGGGGGCGGGGGGCATTTGCACCCGGAAACTGAGGGTTGGTTAACCTTTCATTTCTGGAGGTTTTGTGTAGGCCCAAGGCATGGGGAAAGGGGGAATGGCCAGGAGGCGGGGCTGGGTGTGATGAGTGATGTCGAGTTGGCCATGCCCACCCAGTCACATGACCACCCAACCACGCTTACCCAGCATAGGGCAGAGAACTGGTTGTTAAATTATTTGAATCCCACCACTGGTGGACTGCAACACTCAGAATTCTCCAGCCAAAAGTTCCATCCTGTTCATCTTCTAGTGTCAGGCCAAATGGCATCTTACTTAATAATCTTCATTTTAAGACAATTTTTAATCCAATAGAATGTGACCTAACATAATGGTATTTTAGAGTAGCTTTACCCAATGCAAGTATTCTTCAAAAGTGTGGATGTCACGTCCAAAAATTCAGTGCAAATATTGGTGAGAATTCTGGAAATTTAAATTTTAAGAAAATATGTAGTTTGAAGAAAGGTGTAGGATAAGAGCTAAAAACATTTTTTCAATGGGTATAAGCTAGAAGATTTTATATATAACAGTCTTAACAATCTTTCTGAAGAAATGTCCTTGAAACTTCATTTGAAACCCATAAGCGCACCACATTTGCAAGCACAAACTGATGGAGAAACATTTGAGCTGGTTCAACTAAAAATGTTCTTCACTCTTTTTATTTTTAGCACAATCTTTTTTTTTAGATAGTTCTAGAAGTAAAATTAACATGCACTTGCAAAGAAGGAAACATGGACATTTTTATATGTGTGTGGGAGTGTATATATATTTATATAATCATCTCATATAAGAAAAATAATTTAACAGAATTAGGAATAGAATATTTTTGCACAACACTATTAATAACATTTGTATAATATACGCATGACTATCAGACACTTGACAGCTAATAGAAATCGTTGAAATAAGCCACACAGTCATCAACAAACAAGTGGAGGCATCTCACACATTCAACACAACTCTCTCTTCCACACAAGTTTATATACACTGAGTAGGTCGTTAAATATTGCACTGATTGGCCCAAGATCCCTCAAATTTGAGGTGTTCAAAAATAGAAAAGAAATCTATTTTTAAGTAACATCTTCATGCAACATTTAAGACATTTCAGTTACACAAACACTATTAAAGAGTATATACATTCCGACAGTCCAACTGAGTCACAACACATTAGCTGACGTTATTCACGATATGTTGAACAGGAATCACAGCACAGGTTCTATTTAACACTAGTTTGCAAGGTACGTGTCAGGATTCCCCATTCCTGCCAATTCATCATGGTTAGGTGGTGAGCAAATCCTAGTATCAGTTTCATGTGTTTGGAAAGAGAGATTAGGTGGTCAAAAAGTTAAGGTCAGTCTCTCCTTTAAAATGCCAAGTAGATCCTGTATTCAGGAGCCTGCCATCTGCTGCCACTGTAAATATAGATTGTACAGGTTGGGAAATTACTAGAGGCACTTGCTAGTGACGAGATGAATTTCTTGGCAAGTTCCACATAGCAGAAGAGACAAAGAAGAGAGGAGAAGAAAAAGGAGGGGAACTGGAACTGTACAGAGATTGTCACCACTAAACTGAGAAGGGAAATGAGTTGCCATGAGAAATAAAATATATTTGGTAAAGTGAGACTTGAGCATTTACATACAGTAAATAAGTTTTAAAAGTGATAAAAACGAAGTTCTCTTAACCTGAATTGAGCACTTTGAATTCAAGTCTTTCAAATGTAAAACTAAAAAACAAAACAAAACCCTACTTGCCTGTGGGAGGTGGGGGATGGGTCTGAAATATGACTGACCTATTTACATGAAATAAATAAACATTGGCCAGCTATAATTATGGGAATTATAATGCTGGTATTCAGCATAGTATTTCTGATTCCCAAAGCAGTTAGCACAAAGCTATTTGCTGTATTTGGGAAGCAGTGTTCCATTGGCTACAGATCCAAGATTGGCCATATTCCTGTGACTTCCGATATGTCTTATCATTATCTAAATTAGACAGGTCTGATTGGAGGTTGGAGTTCAACATTTGGAGGGGCACATATGGCCCAATGCCCACCCCTGCTCTAAACTTTTTAGTAACTTATTAATTGAATGAATGTATGTTTATGAGTAACCAAAGCTACCTGAGATGTGAATGTTTTTGGCCTTTCTAATATACATACAAATATATGAGAATCTGCCCATATCAAAAACAAGCAAAATCTACAAAAAGACCCTCGGGGTCTTGTCATTCCATAATAGCACTGGTTTAACAAAATCAACATTCATAGTTGCCACAGACAACTTCAACTTCAACAGACAAAAGTTCAAGCTGAGGACAGTTCAACATGGGTTCATATAGGATAATTGAGAGTTCAGTCCAGGTTTTACTGGACGTCTCTAGCACAATTTGGGTGGGGATATATGTAGATTTTGCCATCACAGAAGCAATTACATCATTTGATCCATATTCAAATGAAAATATATTGGTGCGTGACAGGAAAAACAAAACTTCGATCTACATTGAAAACTAGCTCTAATAACTATGATTGACAAAAAAACGGACATCAACGGACATGAATCTTGCACCACGGTTACATTTCTTAGAAACCATGACATTCCAAGAAGGTTGCAAGTTAGGAGCAAACTCCAGTGAACATAGTGCACCACAGCACTTCATTCTTAAAATTAAGTAAGGTGCAGGCAGTACAGCTGGATGTATCAGAGCTGAGCTGACCAGAAAGAAAAATCGAATCTTTCAGACTCAAGCTCTGGAAAGGCCACATACTGTAGATCTAGCTATTCAGGTAGTGTTCCATGTCAGTCATCCCTGACCAGGTACCTTTTACTGGCACTGGGCTAAAATATCCATAATTCTCCAGCCAGCATGTTTGCTTGCTGGTGAATGGTAGCTGTAGTCAAACATCTCTGAAAGGTGTTGGGTCACTGCACCATGCAGTGTATTGAAGGCTAATGAAGTTCACAATAATGCAAAACCATTTCACTTAAAATGGAGGAGAGTATTAAAGAAAGGTGAAAGCATGCTCAGGTCTTCCCAAATAAGGATTAGCTACATGAAGTGAACATGATTTCAGAGTGGCAAGGCAAAGTCCATGAAGGGCTTTCCTAGCAAGGTCTAAATATTTGCAGTGAGAAGAGTTTAAACATTTCTAGCTCCTCTGGAAGCTCCCTCCTTCTTACCTTAGCAATGGACCAATCAAACTTACCACCCAGAACAGTAAGTTACCTGTGCCACTCTTCTTTTGTGATGTCATTAGCATGATCATATAGGAATCTATGGTATATACAATATATCTTTGTAATTCAGGTAGCACTATAACATTGGAAAAAGAATCTCAGTTTTCCAGGAACAGTAGTTTCTTGAATGTCAGGGAAATATACAATCCCGGCTAGAAAGCACTTTACCAACATAGATAATTAGTCCTGCAGAAAATAAGTTCCATTGCATTATTAATCATTTGGAAAAGCCCTCTGTATAAGTACGAAAGTATAAATGGTTCCATTAACAGTCACATACATTGCAGCTAAGAGTAAGGAAACATTTTGACAGAAAGGACAGACCAAGCTATTCTGCATTTTGGACATCAAGCAAACAGTTTTATATATAGGGTGGGGTTTTTTTGCTTTTTGTTTATGTGCTGTCTTGAATTAATGGCACACAAAAGGACAAAGCACATTCATAATTTCATAAAGTGAGTTTAAATGCCAAATTATCAATTTATTGATAAGATATGTAAGACCGTTGATAGATTCTGTTTGCATTATGTGTTTATGGTCAATATACTGTAAGTGTTTGACTTGCACATCTGAAGGATATTTTATGAAGAAATCTTTTGCTCTCCTGCAGGGAGCAAAACACTTAAGAATGTGATTTACTGCAATTTTCCTAATTAAATTTCTTGATTAAATATTGGTTTCCCCATTTCCTCCTCTTTTTTTGCTCACTCAATCTCCACCTCAATTCTGTAACAATAAAGAAGCAAAATATTGGTTACTATCCGGTTTTCTAAACTTCGGTTTGATTTTTGTAATCTTCTTGTATATATTCTTAAATGATTTTGGTGCATTTGAAAGATTCTATCTAGAGAAAGTTGTTCAGTAGGAATCATGGAATAACAACAGCCAACTCATTCCTATTGTTTCAATTAATGATAGAGGAAATTTTAATTTAAGTTGCATACCAGATTATGTATATTAGGACAAAATTGTAAATATCATGCATATAAAAGCCTCCACCTACAGGCTGAAGTGGCGTAACCTACACACATATTTACTACTCTCATCGAGTCTAACCTACATTCACTTTTTAAAAAATAGCTAATTTCTACATTCTAGTCTGAACTGTGCTGCAGTTTATCCTGGCCCGAAGTTGTCACTTGGCAATATAAATTGCAGAAACTGGTGGTCAAATCAGGACCACAGTGGGGAACAAAAAATTAATTTTCCCTCCCCTTTTCTTAGGTTTTGATTTTGATTAGATTTTTGCACTTATTCTAGAGCAGGGGTGTCATACTCGATTCCATTGAGGCAGGGGTGAAATTCAGCCGGTTCTATCCGGCTCGGGTGAACCTGTAGTGGCGGCTGGGGGAGGCTCCACCCACCCATGCGGATGTCATGATGTTGCTTTTTTGTAATGATTTTAAGCCTCTGTGCATGCGCAGAAGGCTTTGCACATGCGCAGACGACAGCGTGTGCACATTTGCGAAACGGTAGTGAAGATAAGTGAATTTCACCCTTGCATTGAGGGCTGCATCAGGATTGTGTTTGACCTCGGGGGGCACAGAGTGGGTGTGGCCAAAGTGGGTGTGGCCAGCTTGATATCACTCATGTTGGGGGCGCATGCGGCCTGAGCGCTCTGCGAGAGAAAATGGACTCCCAAGCTCCATTTTCAGCTATGATGGCCTCCTGCAACCCTTTGCCAGCGAAAACAGAGCTCGGGAAGGCGGCCCTCCCAAGTTCCATTTTTACTGGCAGAGGCACTGCGGGCCAGTCCTTAGCTGTTTCCAGGGCAGCCCCAGTGGCCAGATCTAAGCACCCCATGGGCCACATCTGGCCCCCGGGCCTTGAGTTTGACAACCTGTTCTAGAGTAAAATTCTCCTTCTCCACAACCTAGTTTCTACCTAAAGAAATATATTAATGGGCCCAGAGAGGCCCAAATCAGAGGATGCTCTGACACATTTGGGCCAGTTGAGACAAGAAGAAGACAATAGTAGTGGTGTAGGAGTTGCCTGAACTATGTAAAAAGTATGGACATTGAATGTCCAAATGCTCCTTATTGGTGTATTGCATGTTTTTGTAATAGTCTCTTAGCATTTAAGGAGCTTAGTCCTTAAATGGGCATCCATTTGAAGTGGGAAAGAAAAAGAAAGAGGCTAGTAATAAGGATAATTATATGTGTATATATATATCTCAAAATATGTCACACATATATAAATCAACAGGGACAAAATAGATATTCCTCCCCTAATAATCTGCATCCATTGTTATGTTGGCCAGAAATTCTAGAAATTCATCTATACATGGGATACATTGGTTTAAATCTTATTCTTCTTCTGTAGCAACAACAATCAGATATATGGAAGATTATTTTCTTGCAATTATTTTTAATTTATCTCTATTACTCTTGATTGATCAACTTGGAATTTAATCCATATTTAAAATATGATATAATGAAGAATGATAAACATCTAATATTTATTTGGGAGCCCCACTCGTTTGAAGGCTTTTGACCCAAATCAGTGGTGAAGATGGAACATGCAGGTTGAGATAAAATTACTTCCTACTTCCAGAAAGAGAACTAATTAACATAGTGTGAAGTAAATATCTTGGCACAGGGGACTATAATTAAAATATTTGGCACACTGCCCTGGTAAATTCATCTAGAGATTTCATAATCATTTGCTATAGTCTATTTTTTTTTGCAATTGTTGACTATCTTGTTGCTACTAATGTCGTTAATAATAATAATAATAGTAATCAGAAACCATCCAAATTCAGATGATCTCCTTAAAAGTTGCAAGAAAATAACCAGGGTCAAATTATTTCTAAAAGCTAATGATTCAGTCAAGACCTTTTATATAGCTCCCGATGATGTCAATGAAAGTGGAATGGAAAGGGAAAACAACATTTTATAAGAACAGAAAAATGACTTTACCATGACAAATAGGGAATCTAGTTTTAGGAATCAGAAAAGCAGTTCTTCAATAGATGAATCTCCACTGTTGTCATATTCCTTTGTAATAGATCTATCACATTAAAATTATAAGGGTGTTCTTGAAACACATAAAATTTCCATGGGCATGTTATAGTCACAGCTGCTACCTTGGTGACTCTTGTTTCTAAGTGGCACTCCTCACAATGTTTTAGGACCGTGCAATGGTCAACATACAGGAAAAAGAGGAAATGTTGGAGCTGCTGACCCAAACTTGTAGGAGAGCTTCAGTGGCAATGAAACATGAGATGCCTAATCTACTGTGAAAGTCTTTGATATGGCTGTAAGGCTAATCAATTAATAAATGACTACCACTGTACAACAGGATCACCAGATATCTTCAGCATCATCATGCTGGTAAGTTTAGCTGCACTTTTAGAAAACTAAAAGGTTTAATGATTTATTTTTTCGTGACCAAGTATATGCTCTAGGGACAATATTGAAAAATGCATTTAAAGATCATAGATTCCATGTATATAAAAACCGATGAAAAGATATCTAAATCACTTTCCTCCTATTATGCTCCTGATGTGTCGAGGCTATTTGTATCTACTACCTGCATTTTCTCATCAGTCAGGTATTATATGTACTTGTGAAGAGTTGTTTTGAATAAACTTGCTAAGCCCTTTAAAGATTGACTGCATTTAATTTTATATGTCCGTGTTTGATATGGAAACAAACATACAAACTGTATTGGAAATCTTAAAGTATTTTGTGTAGTGGAGGTAGGGGGCAGCACCTGCTTTCTAGATGTCAGGCACCATTGTGCATTTCATATGATAGTGTGAATCCCTATTTTTAATGGGTTTAAAAACAAATTCCAGATCAAATCCCCTGAGATAATATGCAAAAATGCTGAAATCTCACAATATTTTTTTGCAGTCTCTTTAGATGCTATAAGAATCCAGATATCTACAGATAGAATCTTGCTGTCTCCTTTTCTCTAATGAGAAGAGGTACTATGGGGGGAAAATAAGCCCTGTTACATCTTATTATTTGAATATGGACATCTGAATTAAACTTATTTTCCAAATTAAGCAGGACAGTCAGTTCTACTAATTGAATCAGATTGGAATTCTCTAAATCGTTTCAGATGATCTGGAAGTTTTGTCCAAATAGGTTCTAAATTTCAACTTGAATAAACATAATTAATTTGATTTGAGCATTGGAATAAAATTGGATTAATTTTCCCTGAATCACATTGACAATTTAAACAGGGTTTTGTCTGCTTCATACAGACTTCTGCCACCTGTCTATCTGCCTTAACAATTGTCTTCATGTGATCAGTACGGAATATATATCGTTTTTTCTTAATGAAACTGAATTAAATGTTGCATGAATGTGATCTAAATAAGCCAAACACTGTGCGATAGTGTTTGGCTATGGGTCCACTTGGATTGAACTACAATGAATTGGTGGACCAGAACAAAGAAATGGGCAACTAGAACAAACATTAAATTTAATAACATTTTAACTGAATGGTAATGAAAATGGTAATGAAAAACATGCAAGCAATGAAATTGCCCTAGATGTACGGTATTTAATAGTTTTCTAATTCAGTCACATTAAGAATCATAAAATGATGGACATTTTTGGAAGGACTCTGGGAATAGCATCTAAGGTTTTAGAAGGACTGCATGGACAAATTCTGGCCTAATGATGGATGGGACCTTGCCAGATAATCAGTGCTGATAAAAAAAAATCCAATTAGAAGTAGGCAGGCAGCACATTTTTGCAAAACCTATTTCTGAACTTGTGTATCTTGGCTTTGAGTAGGAGACCTCACTTACCATGAAAATGAGAGCGTGGCATGCTTGTAATTATTTAGGGACACCATATGATTTCTCTAAAAGTGCCAGATCCTTGCCACGTGGAACTACTCATCTTCTGGCAAGTTATCTAGATAATATACAGGTAGTCCTCAACTTACGATCATTTGTTTAACAACCATTCAAAGTCAGAACTGGTCCTTGCGCTTACAACTGCCTCAGCGTCCTTGCAGTCACATGATCAAAATTCAGGCACTTGGCAACCACATGTATTTAAGATGGTTGCAGCTTCCCACGGTCACCTAATCACCATCTGTGACTTTCCCAGAGGGCTTCCAATAAGCAAAGTCAATGGGAGAAGCCAGATTCACTTAATGACCACATGACACATTTAATGACTGTGGGGGGAAAAAGGTTAATAAAATCAGATACAACTCCCTTAACGACTGCATCGCTTAGCAATGGAAGTTCTGGCCGCAATTGTGGTTATAAGTTGAGGACTACTTACGGTTGCCTTTGCAGAATCGCATTGCTACACTTCAGCAGTTTTTTACGTTGATCCAGAATGCTGAATAATAGAAGTCATATTTCTGAACTACTTGGTCATTGCCCTGGAATAAATAGCAATAACTGAAAATGGGTGATGGAAGAGTCAAAACCAGGCAGAATTTGTGACGGAGGTCACAGCACCAGCTGAAGCAGCGATAGATTTAGAAGGAAGGAAGGAAAGGTCACAGAGAAGACAAACAGCCATCTAAGTATTGAGGCCAAATGCAGAGAAATTAGAGAGTCCTTTCTTTACACATTTGTAACTCTGAATACATCTTTTACCAGGAATGGACATTAAAGAAGAGGTATACTCCTCTGAAATGAACCAGTAAGACATTATAAATAAAGGCATATAGACCTAGGTAAATACTCTATTGGCCAAAGAACACACTGGAGTTGCCATGGTTGACAATGATGTTATTAACAGCCACAGGTGGGTTGCTGTGGTGGTGGGGTCTCCTTTAGTCTCGTGTTTTGTTTACCAGCAGCAATAGCAGGGTCGGTCTCCAGACTTTCAGACATTTTGTCGCAGATGATATCCACAAGCCGTTCAAAAGTCTGCTTGACGTTGATGTTGTCCTTGGCACTTGTCTCAAAGAACTCAAAACCTAGTGAACGAAACCCAAAACAGGGATATCATCAAACTTTAATCATCTCTCTTTTGAATAAGGTTTATAGACTGCAGCTGAAAACGGTAATATAACTGAAAGAACTAAGGAAATCAATAAAGGTAAATATAGTATACATCTAGTCTTCCGCTTAATGACAGTTCATTCAACAAGGGTCCAAAGCAGGGGTGGGTTCTAAATTTCTTTACTGTGGGTGTGGCTTATTTTGTGGGCATGGCTTGATGGTCATGTGACAATTCTTTAGGAGTTTGCAGAGGTACTGGTCTACCAGGCTTTTAATTGCTTGCAGAGTTGTACCAGTCTACCCATTTATTTTTGCAGGTACTGGTCTACTCATGTATTTTTGCAGGCACTGGTCTACCCATTTATTTTTGCAGGCACTGGTCTACTCATGTATTTTTGGAGGCACTGGTCTACCCATTTATTTTTGCAGGCACTGGTCTACTCATGTATTTTTGCAGGCACTGGTCTACTCATGTATTTTTGGAGGCACCGGTCTACCACTAAACTGCCTTTTACCACTGATCAACTGTAGGGCGGCCCTTTGAAGCCCTGCGGCAAGAATTTAAACAGTTTTTTTTGTTATAGCCTATCAGCTGGGACTCAGGAGGCAGCAATAGATTGGGGTGGGACCAAATAAAAGGTAAGAATAACGCGGGGAGTGGGGGTGGGGCGGGGGGCAGAACCAGTTCAGTGACATCATATCGTCATCGCTACCGGCTTGGCTGAACTGGGCCGAACCATGCAGTATCTGCATGACAAGATCACTCAGATTCGGGAAGATCTGGCCTCCGACTGGGTAAGTTCAGACGGGATGATTGAGGCAGGTCTTGAGAATATTATCTGGGAGGAGTTCGATCCTGTGACTCCCGAGGACGTGGACAGGATTCTGGGATGGCTGAATGCGACCACATGTTTATTGGACCCGTGTCCCTCCTGGTTAGTGCTGGCTTCCCGGGAGGTTACACGAGGCTGGCTCCAGAGGATTATTAACGCTTCTTTGAGTGAGGGTGCCCTGCCGGTTGCTTTGAAAGAATTGGTGGTGAGGCCCCTCCTCAAGAAGCCCTCTCTGGACCCGGCTGTTTTGGCCAACTATCGTCCAGTCTCCAACCTTCGTTTCATTGCAAAGGTTGTTGAGAGTGTGGTGGCGTGGCAGCTTCCACAGTACCTGGATGAAGCTGTCTATCTGGACCCGCTCCAGTCCGGCTTCAGGCCTGGGCACAGCACGGAAACAGCATTGGTCGCGTTGGTTGATGATCTCTGGAGGGCTCGGGATAGGGGTTGCTCCTCTATCCTGGTCCTATTAGATCTCTCAGTGGCTTTTGATACCATCGACCATGGTATCATGTTGCGCTGGTTGGAGGGGTTGGGGGTGGGGGGCACCGTTTTGCGGTGGTTCTCCTCCTACCTCTCCGACCGGTCGCAATCGGTGTTGGCAGGGGGGCAGCGGTCGACCCTGAGGTGCCTCGCTTGCGGGGTACTGCAGGGATCGGTCCTCTCGCCCCTCCTGTTCAACATTTATGTAAAGCCGCTGGGTGAGATCATCTGTGGCTTTGGGGTGGAATTCCACCAGTACGCTGATGATATTCAGCTGTACATCTCCACCCCAGGCCACCCCAATGATGCCCTTGAAGTGATGTCCCAGTGCCTGGAGGCCGTGCGGGCCTGGATGGGGAGGAACAGGCTTCATCTCAACCCTTCCAAGACCGAGTGGCTGTGGCTTCCGGCGTCCCAATATAACCAGCTGGTGCCATCGCTGGTTATTGGGGGGTGAATCATTGGCCCCCATGGAGAGGGCTCGCAATTTGGGTGTCCTCCTGGATGCACGGCTGTCTTTAGAAGAGCACATGACGGCCGTGGCCAGGGGGGCTTTCTATCAGGTTCGCCTGATACGCCAATTGCGTCCCTTTCTGGATCGGGACTCCCTACGCACAGTCACTCAGGCACTCGTCACTTCCCGCCTGGACTACTGTAATGCTCTCTACATGGGGCTCCCCTTGAGGTGCATCCGGAGGCTCCAGTTGGTCCAGAATGCGGCCACGCGGGGGATTATGGGAGCAATGGGACGCTCCCATGTGACACCTCTCCTGCGCGAGCTGTACTGGCTTCCTGTGGTCTTCCGGGTGCGCTTCAAGGTGTTGGTGACCACCTTTAAAGCGCTCCATGGCTTAGGGCCAGGGTACTTACGAGATCGCCTTCTGCCGCCAATAGCCTCCCACCGGCCAGTACGTTTGCACAGAGAGGGCTTCCTTAGGGTGCCGTCTGCCAGACAATGCCGGCTGGCGACCCTCAGAGGGAGAGCCTTTTCTGTAGCGGCACCCGCCCTGTGGAATGACCTACCCCCAGAGATACGCATGATACCTGACCTCCGGGCTTTCCGACGAGGTCTGAAAACACATTTATTTCATCTAGCTGGCCTGGCTTGACCCTATTGTTCTGGTTTTAAATTATAAATTGGTTTTAACTTGGTTGTTTTAAATTGTGGGCCAAAACTATTTAATTATTTTAAATTGTCTTTTAATTTTGTATGCTCTGTTTTTATTTTGGCTGTTCACCACCCTGAGTCCAGCTGGAGAAGGGCGGTATACAAATTAAATAAATAAATAAATAAATAAACCAGGAGGAACCCATCACTGGTCCAAAGTTACGTACAAGGAACTCAGAAACAGTGAATTACCAGCTGTATTTGCATTTACAATTATTGTACACTGTCACATCACCCCTGCAGACACGCGATTGTAATTCGGACACTTGGCAACCAGATCAAATTTATGATTGGTTACAGCATCCTGCTGTCACATGATTACAATCTGTGACCTTTTTTGGGGCAAAAAAAAAAAAGCCCATTGGGGAAGCTGGATTGCTTTAATGTCATAATTCATTTAACAACTGTCGTAAAAATGGTTGTAAAAATCAGGTGTGGTCACATAGCATGACCAAAAATTCTGATCCCAATTGTGATTGTAAGTCAAGAACTACCGTATTTTTCGGCATATAAGACGCACCGGACTATAAGATGCACCTACCTTTTTTGTTGAGGATAAGAAGAAAAAGTAATCTCCCTCTGCCTCTGCCTCCCAGCAATTTTGCCTCATTGCAGCAAACAGCAAACAGCCTGCTTTACTTTCATTTTCATTTTCAGCATAGCTTGATTAGCACAAGATAAAAAAACCTGCTCCAGTAATTTACCTCCTTGCAGCAAGCAGCCGAGGCCTGCGCAAAACAGCTGAGAGCAAAACAGCTGAGAGCAAAACAGCGGGATGCCAATCCAATCAACTTGTGCTAATTAGGCTGTGCTGAAGCTGAAACGCACTGTTTCTTCTTGCTGCTTGCTACAAGGAGGTAACTGCTGGGAGGCAGAGACCAAAGGGTGGGGGCCAGTGGGTGGGTGAGGCTACATTCAGTGTATAAGACGCACCTAATTTTTCACCCACTTTTAGGGGGGAAAAAGGTGTGTCTTATACTCCAAAAAAATATGGTACTTATATCTCCTAGTTAAAACAAGGATTGATATATTGTTTTGTTTCCCATGGGACTAGGAAATAAAAGTTAGCTCCATCGATTTCTGATTAGTTCAGATCTTTGTGGGAAAGTAGAGAGCTAACCATGGAATGCATTTAGATCAACAGTCCCCCA
Organism: Ptyas mucosa; assembly: GCA_012654045.1. Taxonomy (NCBI): domain Eukaryota; kingdom Metazoa; phylum Chordata; class Lepidosauria; order Squamata; family Colubridae; genus Ptyas; species Ptyas mucosa. Next base: position 49,898,478 of record WNWU01000002.1, read on the forward strand.
ACCTTTTGGGCACCAGGGACTGGTTCTATGGAGAGAGTTTTTTCCCATGGACTGGAGGGGACGTGGTTTGTATGCTGCCTTCATCCCACAGATGGGGCTTCACTTGGTTTTTGGCATGCTGTGGACCAGTGCCAGTCCACGGACCAGGGTTTGGAGACCCATGATCCAGATTATATTGTCACGAAATCTAAAATCCGCATTAGAAGGTAGGGCATTGCTCTGGATTTGAACAGAGAAAAAGGACTTCAGAACTGTAATGACTTATGCAACTCTTTATATAAGCTGTGTCTTCCCCCAGGATTGTGCTGTTGGCTTTGCATAATCTTGAATAAAGATGTGATTAGCGTATAGAGGCACAGACAGGTTTTTACATTCACATCACAGATAGACTTCAGAGCATTATTTTCCTTCCTGTCTAAAGTTATACACAAACCCAGTTGGGATGAGGGGATATCTTCAAGGTCTTGTTAATTCCTGTTGACTGCCTGGATTAGTCCTTGCAGTTTCTTTGGCAAGATTTTAGACAGGTTCGCTATTGCCTGCTTCCTATGGCTAAGAAAGAGTGACTGGCCCAAGATCAGCCAGCTGGCTTCATGATTTAAGGTGGGACTCGAACTCCCAATCTCCCAGAGTTCTAGCCTGTTCCCTTATCCACTACACCAAACTGGCTCTCCAACAGGGAATAAATATTTTCATTAGATCAAATCAAGGATTGCAAGGGTTAAGTACGCATGTTTTTCAGTTCTCTAAAGTTTTGACCTTTATTTTTCACATTGCTTGTGAAACTGCAGCTGTGCTTTATTATTTCTTTGTTTCTTATCAAATTTCTATGCCATTCATTTCACCGAGAGGATTGCACTGGTCATTAAATTATTTTTTCATCACTAATGTAAATGCAAACAGTCCCTAAACTAGGTCTCCCTGTATATATTATAGTATATTATACATGTGCACCACTTCATTCCAACTAGATTCTAGGTAGTTAAAATCATCTGTAGCCACCAAAGCAGGTAGGTTCCAAATCCCGTTGCTACTGGTTAGCTTGTGCATGCGTAGAAGCGTCCGAGCGGGTGGGCGGAGCCTCCCACCATCGCTACCAGTTCGCCTGATCCGGAGTGAACTGGTAGCAACCCACCACTGCACCAAATCCCTCAGTAACTGGACCCACATCAGTTTACCCTTCCAAGAAGGGGAGGGAGAGATAGAATGGGAGTTATTCATATTCACTGAATCTAGGGTGAATTTCTTGAGGAGTGGGCAGATTGACACTGTCTTCAAACCTCCCTTTCCCTCAAGGAAATACTGATGGACGTCAAAGCTCTTTTGTTAAATAGAAGTTGGCCAGAATTAGAGGCAAGAGGTGGCATACAGGCATTATGATATCCTCTGTAATTAAAATCCACTGGGAAAAATGAGGATAAGAACATAAATTCTGCCACTTCTGCTATCAATCCTCCATTACACGAAGAATACTGAGAAGCTTCCTCTACTCTGCTTGTTGAATGGGATACATTGGAAAGTTCTTCTGATGAAGATTAACTACTAGACAACTATTTATGGGTGGAGAAAATACTCCAAATAATCTGCACCCAACCAGATGGAAGTTTGCCTCAGACATTCAATATCTCTTTATCCGGCATCTTTATTACACATTGTATTCCTTTTGAAAAATAGCAGCATAGCATGGCATAGAAGGTCAGAATCATTTCAATCTCAAATAACTAACTTCACATATATTGGAAGTTATATACTGTTTGATCAGGGGTGGGTTATACTTACCTTTACTACTGGGTCGCAATGGGAGTGCATGCTTTGCTCTCTCTTGCATGCACGGTTCTCCGCATGCACAGAAGCTTTTGCGCATGCACAGATCATCCATTATGACATCTGGGCAGGTGGGCGGAACCTCCCGCTGCTTTTACTACCGGTTCGCAAGAACCAGACAGTACCGGGAGCAACCCACCACTGTGTTTGATCTATTTTGACAGTCATATACTTTTCAGTTCATCTTCTTTGGCTATCAAGACTAGGCACATTACACTATACATGTCTAAACTCTTTCCAGAAGTTCTATTCAGATAAATATGGAGAAGGATGGGCAAACCTTCTCCAGAATGGTTTGTAGAATTCCCTGCTATCAGGGCTTTTCTTACCAAGTTGCTCTGCTAAATGTTTGCCTCTGTCAGCAGAGATTACACGTTCCTCTTCCATGTCACATTTATTGCCGACCAAAATAACCTGTGCATTGTCCCAAGAGTACGTTTTTATTTGGGTTGACCTTATGAAAGACAGAGAAAGAAAACAAATCCGTCAATGGATCAGCAAGTTTACAAAACTGATCTTACCTTTATACAGACTTGGACAACAGCAAAATGCAGTTTTTGATTTTTCAGACCAGGACAAACATTTCATATGCGCTTACAGGTAATCCTTGATTTATGACCACAATTGTAACTAGAATAATGCAGCCATTAAGTGTGTCATCATGTCATTGACCTGATTTTATGACCATTTTTTTTACCACACTCATTAAACAAGTCACATGATTGTTAAGTGAATCCAGCTTCTCCAACTGATTTTGTTTATTGGAAGCTGGCTGGCAAGACTGCGGATCACAATTACATAACTGCGAGATGCTGCAACCATCATAAAGGTGAGCTGATTGCCAAGAACCTGAATTGCAATCACATGACTGCAGGGTACATGTTTGATGGTCGTAACTTTGAGGATGGGTCATAAGTCACTTTTTCCAAGGCTGTCATAATTTTTGAACCACCATTAAATGAATGGTCATAAGTCAAGGACTACCTGTATATTAACAGATGAGTAAATTCCAGTTGGATTTTCTAATTCAGGATTCCAAAGAACCTGGGCCAACCCTTCAAAATTATCTTAGTCATTTATGCCAGTCTGAAAACTTCCATATTTCATTCATAATCAATAACACTGCATTTGTTTTGAAGATTTGAGCAACTAGGTACAGCCATTTTATCACATTGTCTAAGCCCTGCACAGGAATCTGCATACTCAGGGGTGGGCTTCAAATTTTTTAGCAAGGGGTTCTCTGCTTGGTTGCTGGGTGGGCATGGCCATGGTGGGCATGACCTAGTCGGCCTCCTGCACCATGGCGGGGGGGGGGCGTTTTTGTCCTCCCCAGGCTTCAGAGGTTTTCCTTGAGCCTCCGGGAGGGTGAAAACGGCCTCCCCAGGATCTGGAGGCCTTCCTGAACTTCCAGTAGGCCCATTTTTTGCTCTCCCCAAGCCTCCGCACATTGCCTGCACTTACCTGCATCCAAAACGGGATTCCTGGGAGGGGAGGGGTGAGGTGGGGTGGGTGGGGCCAGCCAGTAGTGGGATTTGGGGGTTCTCTGAACTGCAAAGAATCTTAGCTAGAGGTTCTCCTGAACCCCTGAGAACCCCCAGCAGCCCACCCCTGAGCATACTATCCCAGGCAAATGTCTCTCCAAACTTTGTTTGAAAACCCCCAATGATGGAGCACACACAATTCCAGGAGGCAGGTTCTTCTACTGCATAATAGTTCTCAAGTCCATGACATTCCTTCTTATTATGAGTTTGGATCTCCCTGTGTGAAGCTCCCACTCACTGAGTCTTTTCTTAACCTCAGATGCTATGGAAAATACCTTCTTCCCTATCACAGTCCTTAAAGTATTAGAAGATTGCTATCAAGTAGTCTCCATATCTTTCTCTCCTTTAGGTGAAATGTACCCAGTTCCTTTAATTGTTATTCATAGGATTTAGTCTCTAAACTCCTTATCTGATATGATTGGTATTATCAGTCTCTGTGACCATGACACCATGACTCTATTAATGCAGCCAATCCTTTGGCTGCTGCAACACATTGCTTGCTCATGCTTAGTCAGTGGTCTACCAAGATAGCCACATCTCTCTCAGAAATGCTATTGCAAAGCCAAGTACAGCTTACCTTGCCTCTGTGCATCTAGTTATTCCTAAGTGCTAAACCTTCCATTTTTCACTCCTGAATTTAATTTTTTTAAAAAATTTGATTTATATGCCGCCCTTCTCCGGAGACTCAGGGCGGCTTACAATGCGCTAAGCAATAGCCTTCATACTTTTGTATATTTTATACAAAGTCAGCTTATTGCCCCCACAAACTGGGTCCTCATTTTACCCACCTTAGAAAGGATGGAAGGCTGAGTCAACCTTGAGCCTGGTGAGAATTGAACTTGCAGTAATTGCAGGCAGCTGGTGCTAATAACAGTGTGCTTTAGTCCATTGTACTACCAAGGCTCTCTCATTCAAGATTAATTGAATGTCCAACTCTATCAAGATCTTTTAAAGTCTTGGAATCTGCCTTCCGGGGTGTTAGCAATCCCTCCTCCCTAGTTTTGTGTCATCCAAAAATTTTATGAGCAACATATGATGCAAAATGGCCAAAGTTCAGCAGGGATTTCCTTCCCAGGGGTCTCCTATTCTCATTTCTAACAAAAGCTAATGATCTGGTCCCAAAATGTTGTTTTTGTCTCTGCTAAGATTGTCACCATATTGCCATATAACCAGGGGTGGTATTCATTTATTTTCCCTACCAGTTCGCAAATGTGCATGTGCCTTCCACCCATGCGCCTGGCCTCAAAAACATGCCTAAATAAGATGACAAAGAGCCAGGGCGGGTGAGCAGGCCCACCCATGATTTCCACTACTGGTTTGGGCCAGGGGTCTGCAACCTTAAACACTCAAAGAGCCATTTGGACCCGTTTCCCACAGAAAAGAAAACACCGGGAGCCACAAAACCCTTCCCGTGCCTGACTATTTCTTGAGCAGCCACAAAATTAGCATATGTAGTTGAATTAAATGTTCTGTTTTCTTCTGAAACTTTTCTTCGATTTATCCATGGTTGGACTACCAGGGGTTGAAAAACTCAATAAATCACGTCGCACATTGGCGGTTGTGACATATATTTTGAGTGACAGAGAGCCGCAGCAGAGGGATGAAAGAGCCACATGCGGCTCCAGAGCCAGAGGTTGATGACCCCTGGTTTGGGCGAACCGGTCTGAACCGGCTGAATACCACCTCTGCATATAACCTCTTTAGCTCTCTGGAAGGCTGGGAGGTTAAGCTACATTCCCATTGTCTAAACTGTTCCACCCTGGTTTAGATGGCCAGCATCACAATCTCAAGCTTCTTTTATCAACCGGAGGGTTACAAATGGATGAATACTAAATTCTATGAGTACTAAGCCTACATATAGATAAAAATATTATCAGTTTAATTTTACAAACTTCTCTGGTGGCTTAGTTACTGTACTGTATCAAATATTCCTTCAGTTCTTTTCTCAAATTATCTCATTCAACCTCATGGAAAAATGTGCATTGACTTTGGACTATTTTTCAAGGAAAAAAATTACTGAAATGCTATCATGGCTGGATGTAGCAGGGAAGGTTGAGTGTCCAGTCTTTCACTGTATAATCATCTTTCAGAAGTCTTCAACCGCTCTGGTTTCCTATGTTATGATTAAATTCTAAGGGTTTATTCTAAGGGATTTCATTATGAAATCACATGGCCCTTTTTCAGATGAGGAATATATGTAATCAGAGACACTGCAAAGAAATGGAAAGAAGTGTAATAGAAAAAGAAAAGAATAACATATCACTGCCTCCTCTGCCTGTTTATAACAATCTAACTTCAAAACTTCCATAAAAACTTTCTAAATATATAAGAATGGGGTAAAAATAGAAATATTTTTCAGAAATGATCTAATTTTCTGAGAAACCAGAGGAATAGATTTGTTCAGAATATTAGTTTCTATATTACTGGCTGGTTTGTAATTTTTGGATTGTTCAGTGCTCTTGATTTTCTTTGTGATTCTAATGTACAAATGTTCCTTATCTGGAGTGAACATTCAAAATAAAAAAAAAATCAAAATTAAATTGTGTGCAATAATACCGTATAAAACATCTCCCCTTGTTTCTTTGGAAATTGTGTGGGGGTTTTCGGAAGGGGGGGCAGTGTTTGTTTTCAGCATGAGGTGATTTTCCAAGAAAATTAGATTAGGACATCTCCTGTTTCAAATTAGTTCTGTTTATACTAGGTCACATGCAGAACTTTTACCAGATGAAGACATGTTATTATGAACAGATCCATTGAATATGAAAAGTACATTTTATGAAGAACAGATTCTTGTATGCATAAACTTGGGTAAATTTCTGCGGATCAGTTCGAAGATGGGCATCCTGCTAAAATGAATCCTGAGCCATCTCTAAATATATGTGCATAACTTTGGCCAACTGTGCTGAAAAATTTATTTCATGTATTTACTAGAGTTATATGCCTCTCCAATCCAACAGGACTCTGAGATGTTTGTGCTATGTCACACAAGCTGGTAATAAAATAGTTAGTGACTGGTGAAAGTCCTTTCTCCATTTTTGCAAAACATTTCTGCCTCTACCAACACTGAGGGAGAGGGGGTTGCTCAGAGATAGGGGGTTGGATTTGAGTATTTAGACAGAATTCTCAAGTACTGAGTTAAATTTTTCATACAGATTCATTCATTCATTCATTCATTCATTCATTCATAAATATTTAAACCAACAACTGGCCAACCACAATCAATAGCTAGGGACCTTCATTGTTTTTCTGCCTTCCTCTGGCCCTGTGAGTGCCATATCAATGCCAGATTACTACAGTAATGGAGCAGTGTTCAGGTCAGAAAGAATTTGGGACATTGCAGGGACACAATCTCTACCCTCTGGTTGTAAATGAAGTGCCTTCCTTCCGCCTTTTTTAAAATTGAAACCCTTTACAATAGCTTTATTGAATATGTTGCTCTTATTTTTTTTCTATACTATATGCAGATTTTTGCAAGTTATTTTCCCTAAAACAATGTGCTTTTTACTACTGTATTTTTCAGAGTATAAGACACACCTCCCCCCCCAAAAAAGAGGGTGAAAATCTGGGTGCATCTTATACTCTGAATGTAGCCCTGCCCAGCCTCGCAAATGGAGATTTCAGAGGCTAAAAGAAGCCTCTGAAAGAAGCTTCAGAAAAAAAGCCTCAGAAAAAAAGCTTCAGAAAAAAAGCCTCCCAAAAGAGCTTCAGAAAAAAAAGCTTCTGAAAGGCTTTTATCTAAAATAATATGGCAAGCAAAAAAAGAAGAATCAGTAAAGATTCTAACCAAACTGTGCTAACAAATCTGGAGAATGACACAATAACCAACAGATCGGAAGAGGTTAATCTATATACCAATACCAAAGAAAGGAGATTGAACAGAGTACAGATAGTCCTTCAGAATAAAAGCCTCTGAAAGAAGCTTCAGAAAAAAAGCATCCAAACAGAGCTTTTTTTCTGAAGCTCTGTTTCAGAGGCTTTCAGAGGCAGAATTCTCCCCCCCCCCCTGAAACGGAGTTTCAGAGGTTTCAGAGGCAGAAAAAAAAGCAAGGCACAGAGCTCACGACCAACAAACCTGTTGCTAAAATTCATCTCTGGGAACAGCTGATTGGGGGTATTCTGGGAGGCATCCACCCACCAATCAGCTTTTTTCTTATTTTCCTCCCCAAAAACTAAGGTGCGTCTTATACTCCGGTGTGTCTTATACTCCAAAAAATATGGTCATTATTATACCTTTTCAATATCTGAATTGAAAAATTTCAATTTCAGCATATAACTGTATTTCAAATCTTATCTACATTTGGGAAATGTACTTGGCAACTCTTCCATCCTTCCCATCTACATAACTTTTTTTCTTGCCATAAATATAAACAAATGCATACCCTGGTTAGCAAAGCCAAACAGTATTTCCTAATATATATACAATTGTAAGCTCACATTCTAGTTATGCTGACCAGTGTCATAAGGGTGGGGGTGGGGGCGCGAGGACACACACATGAAAATGGTCTAAAGTTTGCCACCATGTTAATAGAGATTTTGTATTCAGGCGCAATGGTGTATGGTATGTCCAGCTGTGAATTTTTTGGTTCATGGATGTAGAGAAGAGCAACAATGATGATTAGGGGTCTGGAGGCAAAAACATATAATGCAATGTTGCAGGAACCAGATATGTCTAATCTACCGAAGAGAAAGGCTAGAGGTGACATGATAGCAGTCTTCCAATATTTGAAAGGCTGTCACAAAGAAGAGAGGGACAATCTATTTTACAAAGCACTTGAGGGCAAGGCAAGAAGTAACAGTGGAAACTTATCAAAGAAAGAGCCAATTTAGAACTAAAGAGAAATTTCCTGATGGTGAGAATTACTCAGGGGGACGGCTTGCCTTCAGAAGTCCTGGGTGCTCCAACACTGGAGGTATTTAAGAAGAGATTGGTATAGGGTCTCCTTCTTGGGCAGACGGTTGGATTAGAAGACTTCCAAGATCCCTTCCAACTCTGTTTTTCTGTATTCTACATTCTGTAATGTTCATGCAAGACCACTTGCAAATACAATAAAATGTGAAGTTTTTATGTATTTAATTTATTATATTTCCAGTTCAGTTTTATTATTCTGCATATAAATTTAACTGTCTGAAGATGGACTTATAAATGGACAAATGTGCATTTAAGATCAATGATACATATGCCGACACATCTCCCATGACCTTCTTTGGTGGAAATGATTGGCAAATATTGATCTTCACTGCAGCTTCCTTCCTTCCTTCCTTCCTTCCTTCCTTCCTTCCTTCCTTCCTTCCCCACCAATGTAATTATCCAGTAGAATTTTGACCTGAAAGAGACAAACACTAAGCAGACTCCAATTAGTTCTGCTGTCTGCGGCTTCAGCATAATTTATTTTCTGGATCTTGTCAAAGAATTCCCAAAGAAATATTTTAAAACCTTATTTGACATCACAAAAAGAGTAATGTTTCAGTACCCTGCACGTAATGTCTAGGCTTGCCTTCAAAAACTTTGCTTCTTTCTTAATCTACTTTGAAATGCTGTCTCTATAGTAATGACAAATCAGGCACAGAAGTTGTCATGAGATAGTGAAATTAAATACAATACTAATTAAAGATCCAGAATTCAGGAGACATTTTGTGGAAACTTCTGTTTGCTTACAAATGGACATTCATCCACCACATTCAGTTATATGAAAAATCTTGGTTGATTAGGTAAATGCTGTATATGTTGCATGTAAAAGTAATAGAATACCGTGATTACACCTGCACTGATTGTGATTACACCTGCACGATTCTTGATTGTGTAAGAAAAACCTACTAAACTATTATCCCAAAATGCAAAGTACTATGATGTAAAAATGGCATAATGGTTCAACATTGTTCTCTTATGCCCAATCACCAACTCTCCTGTCTGTCTGTTATATCTTTTGTGGTCTCTTCCCTCCAACATGGCACTCCACCATTTCTGTGCATCTAGAGCAGACAAAATACATACACACCAGAACCATAACACATTTCCGCACTCTGGGTCCTTCTGGAGTCTTCCCCTCCCAGTTTCCCTCACACCACCTTGAAATTGGCTTTGCCTCATGGTAAATCTCAGTAAAATAATAATATCCTGACTGCTCTTTAGAAGGCCAGATCCTGAACATGAAACTCAAATACTTTGGCCACCTAATGAGAAGGAAGGACTCACTGGAGAAGAGCCTAAGGCTGGGAAAAATTGAGGGCAAAAGAAGAACGGAATGACAGAGAATGAGGTGGCTGGATGGAGTCACTGAAGCAGTAGGCATGAGCTTAAATGGACTTCAGAGAATGGTAGAGGACAGGAAGGCCTGGAGGAACGTTATCCATGGGGTCGCGGTGGGTTGGACACGACTTTGCAACTAACAACAACATGGTAAAACCAATCCTGAATAAAACTTTATAATGAACCAAGAGGACAGGAAAAGCAGGAGAGATGCAGCTTTTCTTTCAGATGTGTACCCATTTGTGCACTACTGATACCATCATATCAACATTTCACACATACATCAAGATGTTACTGTGTATGAAAGGATAAGTCCTGGAGGCACATCTATAAAGCTTTCTAAATAGCCATGGCAGACTAAATACAATCCAGGCTAAACCGTATTCACTCGACATTTGCACATAGCTTGAATATTAATGGGGTTTTTTTTGAGGACTTATGGAAAACAATTTAATCTTGGGGCAAGAAATCAGAAAATCAAGATATGAATATTATTTTATCCCAAGGTTCAATGTCCCATTTCCCTTCTCCTCTTATTTTTTAGCGGCCTCCTTTTTTTCAGTATTAGTTCTTTCATATATTTTTATTTTTGCCTGTTCTGGCTTTCTCCCTTCAGGCCAACAGATTGAATGACCAACAGGTGACTACTCAGACATGCGGAAGAAGTATACTTTTGAATATAAAAGGAGGTGAAAAAGGAGAGTTAAGCTGCACATCACTCTGAGTGCTTTTGATTTTTAAATCACAGTGGCATTCCCATCTTCCATTCCCAGATGCCACCCCTGGATTCAGAATCTGTAGACCTGACAATTCTAAATAGTAGAGCAAAAGACTTAACACCACAACATCAACAAAGCAGCTCACTCAAATTAATCCTCAACAGAGATAGCAGCACAATGCTATTTTCACCAGGAGTGTTCTTTTTGTTTTGCTTCTATTTCTGTGACCCAAATCTAGTATACAACTCAATATCAAAAAAAGGAAAGGTAAAGGTAAAATAAACACAGGTAAAACCTATACAGAAATGGCATATTCTGAAGGAAGTTAACACAGGAAGTGCCATGAATCATCCCTGCACTTACTGTATGCTTCCATGAACCATGTATGGAGTTATGCTCAAGAGTCCAGCTATAGCTGGAATCATAATGAAAACGGCAACAAATATATTGCTTCCTTTTAACAGTAAAAATATTGCATGCAGCATTCCGCTGCAAATTCCAAGAACGTGCTAAGGAAAATAGAGAAGGCGCAAAAGAGACATTGAGGATTCTCTTCGGGATTCTGTATGCAAAATATTTTAAACAGAATTCCAATCAACATGTTTGCTTTGTTTTGCCATTAAATGTATCACATTTTTTTAAAAAAAATCTCCAAATAGAATTGTTTGTTCATTCTCTTCCTTTTATTTGTCTGGGGAATGTGGGGGGGGGGGGAGGAGAAGGTTGTGAGGCAGCAACAATAGAAGGGGCATCAAATAAAGAGAATCCTCTCGGGAGATGCAGAAAGAAGTGAAGAACCTGAATTTGACTTACCTGCAGGAAGGCATGAATGAAGGAAACGAATGCTGTGGTACATAGAAGCCAGGACAGAGTGGGGCCTAAAGCATAGACATGGAAGATAACAAAGCCATTTGGGGCTGTTTTCAAGAGAGGCAGGGTGCTGCGGGAAGATGCCACAGAGTCCTTATATGGCAAGAAGAAGACGGCGTGGAGCAGCATGCAAAGTAGGATGAATTAAGTGTGTGCAGATTAGAAATGAGCAGCTTACTTTTTTTTTCTTTTTTAAAATGTGCATCTATTTCCCTGCTGTCATCTCCCTAGGCAGGTTAGGCACTGAAAATAAACCATGACTTGCTACAAAACCACTGTGCAGCAGGAGTAAACAATATTTTATAATACAGCATTAAGCTTTTAAAAAAATTTTTTATTGCTATTCTTTGTTGTGCCATTGCATCAGTTGTGTCCTTTGCTCCACACACACTACCTATTGTCAGCCTTCTGGTATGCAATCAATCTTAGGGCTGCGCCGACTGATTTGTCTCAGTAGGAACAATGGATGCAGAAAAAGAATGCAGAACACCCCCCCCCCCCAAAAGAAAAGGCTTTTGAAAATGTCACGTAAAATAGAAAATAGCAGTAGCCAGCTCTAGCTGACACACCAGGTGTAGTGCAGGTGTGTTCAACCTACGTCCCATGGGTCGCATTCGGCCTTGGACAGCTAGTAATGCAGCCCCAAAAGATTTTATAAAAAATAAAAGAAATTTGTTATATGCAGTATATAATTAACTATATATTTTATAGTTAAGGCCCAAGACAATTCCTCTTCAGGCAAATAAGAGCCTTGGTAGTACAGTGGTTTAAAGCACCCTGTTATTAATACCAGCTGCCTGCAATTATTGTAGGTTCGAATCCCAACAGGCTCAAGGTTGACTCAGCCTTCCATCCTTTCTAAGGTAGGTAAATTGAGGGCCCAGTTTGTGGGGGCAATAAGCTGACCTTGTATATATATACAAAAGTATGAAGGCTATGGCTTAGCGCATTGTAAGCCGCCCTGAGTCTCCGGAGAAGGGCGGCATATAAATCAAATTAAAAAAAAATATATCAAAAGGTTGAACATGCCTGAATTAGAACAGAGGTGGGATTCACTTATCTTCCCTACCGGATCGCAAATGTGAGCAAGCCCACCTTTCACGCATGCTAAGGCCTTCCGCGCATGCTCTTTGCTTGTGCACGCACCTTCCCTGCATGCACACAGCCTCCAAAACGTGGCTAAATAGAACGGCATTACATCCTGGTGGATGGGCGGGGCCTACCGCAGTCGCTGCTACCGGTTCGCCCGAAGCAGACAAAATCAGCTAAATGCCACCACTGAATTAGAAATTCCTTGTCCCGTGCACTTATAAAATAAGTTGTTTCCAATGAAGTATAGGTAAAATATGAAATTCTTGCTTAACTTCAGTAATTTTTTTTAAATTTATTTATATTTATATGCCGCCCTTCTCCGGAGACTCAGGGCGGCTTACAATGCGTTAAGCAATAGCCTTTATACTTTTGTATATTTATACAAAGTCAGCTTATTGCCCCCACAAACCGGGTCCTCATTTTACCCACCTTAGAAAGGATGGAAGGCTGAGTCAACCTTGAGCCTGGTGAGGTTAGAACTCGCAGTAATTGCAGGCAGCTGGATGTTAAATGCTGCCTTAATAGGAGGCATTAGCCTGCTACGCCACTCAGGCTCCTGAATTGGAACAGGAATTCCCAACACTAAGCAATGTGGGTATAAAATTTGATATCAGGTAACCACATTGCTTAGCAATCGCAATCCCAGAGGTATCAGTTGTCATGGTTAAGCAATTGCCATAGGTCATTCAGCGAGGGCCACACATGACCAGGACTTGCGAATTCCACCAGCTTCCAATCGGCAAATGGGGAAGCAGGAAGCTGGCAGGAAGTTGCAAGTTCCAGTCATAGCATGCCTTTCCTTAGGCAGCTCCCAAGCAAGGCAGTGGGCAGGTGAGTGATACAAAGCGGGGAAAGACACAGGAGGGGAAGTTTTGGTGTATCATGAATGCAGGAAGGCCCAGGTGGTTGGTGCAGTGTGGCATAAACACAGAAAGGCCAGGTGGTGGATGATGGGGTGTGAGTGCCACCTAGTGGGTGGCAGCCTGTGTGTTAAGGGTCTGCACTCATCTTACCACGCAGGAGCTCCTCAAGGGGAAAAGTGGTTGGAACAGGAATAATTTACCAGAGTTTCTTGTAACCTACCTTGCTGACTTCCTCACTGATTTTGCTGGTTGGGAGCTAGTAAGGAAGGTCACAAATGGCAATCACAGGACATTACAACTGTTGTAAATGTGAGCCAGTTGCTAAGCTACCATTGGCAGTTGTGATCATATGTTTGCAAAGTCACTACCATGGCTAAAACGTTAAGGACAAGCATAAGTACCATTCATTTAGCACCTTTCCAACTTCAAACGATCTCTGAAAAAGTGATAGTTAAGCAAGGACTACCTGTGGGTCAATTTAATTAAGTGATCAACTCTGGACTCTGTTAAAACTGTGTAGTACCACTCCAGGAACCCCCTACCCTCTGGCTAGTGTTTAAATAGCTAGTGTTTAGCTGTCACTGAGGTTGCTTTAGTCTCTAGAACTCTGAAGAATGTTGAATCTGTTCTGATTTATGCAGGTTTGGACACGAATTCAGAAAAGAAATTTGGAATATGGTTGCTACCTTATAAGAGTGGTGCTGAAATATTACTTTTTCGCAGTAGAATTAGGATAGTGATTCCACATAGTATTTTCTGTGTGAATTATATGATCCAGTAGGATCTTTTTCCATGGTGTTTGCTCAACATTCTCCTATTCAACAAAGATATTTCTGAAGTTGTTTGGTCATGACAGATCCTATCTGACACACATACAAAAATACATACATACATACATACACACACATACACATCTCAACAAAGGACAATGCAAGCAGCATTGTGGCACCAGCTCCACCCCTTTTGTATATTGTGTGATGTCACAATTCAAGTATCAAAAGGGCAGGGTTTATATTGCAAAACTGCTTTTATCATTCTGTCCACTTTCCCTCCCCAAAGATGCTGTTAGCTCCTAGTTTCCATTTCTAACTTATCGTTTATCGTTTATCGTTTATTTGATTTATATACCGCCCTTCTCCCCGAGGGGACTCAGGGCGGTGAACAGGCAGAGATAAAAAACATAAATACAAAATTTAAAAACGAATTAAAACCAAATTAAACAATTGCCCAACAATTCAAACCCATTTTTTAAAAAAATATATAAATCCCAGATCTAAAAATTTGGATTATACAATTTAAAATTTTCTTATAAAAAGGGGAGATACTATGCCAGGCCCGCTTGATGGAATAAAAAAGTTTTTAACTCACAGCGGAAAGCACGAAGGTCCGGGATCCGCCGAATCTCTGGGGGGAGATCGTTCCAGATAGTGGGTGCTCCCACAGAGAAGGCTCTCCCCCTGGGGGCCACCAGTCGACATTGTTTGGCCGACGGCACCCGGAGGAGTCCTTCTCTATGGGAGCGTACCGGTCGGTGGGAGGCTATTGGAGGTAGTAGGCGGTCCCGTAAGTACCCGGGTCCTAAGCCATGGAGCACTTTAAAGGTGGTAACCAACACCTTGAAGCGCACCCGGAAGACCACCGGGAGCCAGTGCAGCTCGCGCAAGAGCGGTGTCACATGAGAGCGCCACGTCGCTCCCATCACCACCCGCGCGGCCGCACTCTGCGCCAGCTGGAGCCTCCGGGTGCTCCTCAAGGGGAGCCCCATGTAGAGAGCATTACAGTATACCAATTATGAGTATATTAGCCATGACGTTTGTTCAATGTCATCAAATTTTGGAACAAGGAAGTGTCTTTTGAATCTCCAGCATTCCACTTCTTGCTTTATAGCGAATTTGGCAACTTGCATCTTTAGCAGGGGTGGATTCTATTTACCTTTACTACCAGTTTGCATTGTGCCCACGCCCGTTCACTTCGCTTCTGTGCAGATCACTACTGATGATGTCAGGGTCAGTGGGAAAGACTCTTGCCGGTTTTACTACCAGTTCTTGCAAACCGGTCCGAACCAGGGGCAACCCACCACTGATCCTTAGCATCCCTTGGTGACTTCTTTAGGCAGTATCAGAATTGCAAAAGGCTACATCTCGCTTGTCAACATTTATGCTTGCTATTTTCTGAAATAAATTGCATTATGCTATGTGGGCAGAGAAAACAAAACCTTCTTTGCCTGTAAGAACTGAATTGCTTCTACTTAATTCTCACCCCAGAGCCAAATAATTCTCATTACTAAAGGATCAAATGAGTAACGTAAGTTCCTAGTAGATCTTGATGAAGCTTTTGATAAGGAAGCATTAGAAAAGCCAGACCATTCTAAGAGGCCAAACTGCACAGATTAGAAATTACCTAAAAGATATAGAGGAAATAGTAAGGAAACACCAATCAATATTTATAATCATAATCATAATCGCTAGTCAGTAATAAATTGCAACAATAATGCTGCAAGATAAGAAAGATTCCTACTAATATGAATCATAAATAATGCAAATTGACTAGTTCTCAAATCTTATGAAAACAACTGTAAGTCAAAATGAAGCTGGCATCAGGAAAGCCATATTCCAATCCAGACCAGTATGCATCATTGCAAACTTGGCAATCTAGAGGTATGTTGTTGGAGCCTGAAACTGAAATTCAACAGCCTGAAGCTGTTGTTGTCCAACACAAGCAAAACTCAAGGCTCTTGCCAATTGTTGGGGCAGCAACAGCTCAAGTTGTTTTGCTGGTGAAAGATACTGCCTTCCCCTCAGAAATTCTGCTGTGGCATTCAGATATCGACTTCTAATGTTACCCTATTATGAGTCACTTAAATCGGATGCCTTCATGATACCTCAGGGCACCACCTAAATCCTGGAGTGGGATTAAGAAGCATATCTTATTCAAAACTTCCCCTACCTAGTGTCCTGCTCCAGGGCTATGAATATGGGAGCTGAACTTCAACATGCTGGGAAGGTAGCAGGTGGAGGCGTTAAAGACATCTGGCCAATACTAACTGTTGGGTTGCCAGTTTAAATTATAGAATCTAGTCAGAAGTTATTTTGAGTGAACATAATCGATTGCATTTATCAGAAGAGTTTAAAATGATTCCCACAAAGAGAACAGTAGATAGAAACAATAAGATAACATAACCTTTATTGTCATTTTTTTCGGTGGACACTCTGGCACACATTAAAAATGAAATTTTGTTGCCTGCTCTCAAACATGCACATACATAACCCACATATAGTTATCCTATATACATACATAGGAGAATAGAATAGAATAGAATAGAATAGAATAGAATAGAATAGAATAGAATAGAATAGAATAGAATAGAATAGAATAGAATAGAATAGAATAGAATAACAGAGTTGGAAGGAACCCTGGAGGTCCTCTAGTCCAACCTCCTGCTTAGGCAGGAAACCCTACACCATTTCAGACAAATGGTTACTCAATATCTTCTTAAAAACTTCCGGTGTTGGAGCATTCACAACTTCTGGAAGCAAGTTGTTCCACTGATTAATTGTTCTAACTGTCAGGAAATTTCTCCTTAGTTCTAAATTGCTTCTCTCCTTGATTAGTTTCCACCCATTGCTTCTTGTTCTACCCTCAGGTGCTTTGGAGAATAGCTTGACTCCCTCTTTGTGGCAGCCCCTGAGATATTGGAACACTGCTATCGTGTCTCCCCTAGTCCTTCTTTTCATTAAACTAGACATATCCAGTTCCCGCAACCGTTCTTCATATGTTTTAGCCTCCAGTCCCCTAATCATCTTTGTTGCTCTTCTCTGCACTCTTTCTAGAGTCTCAATATCTTTTTTTACATCGTGGTGACCAAAACCGAATGCAGTATTCCAAATGTGGCCTTACCAAGGCATTATAAAGTGCCTTGGTATATACCTACACCCTACACCCTAACATATAAATACATATAAATATTAATCACAATCCATCTTAAATACATAGCGGAAAGAGGAAGCTTGAGAATTCACAAGGTTGATACTGTATAGAACAAAACTATGACTGAATCTGGATGTTCTGTTTCAGATACCATGAAGCTTCCTCCCAGAGGGTAACAAGGAAAACAGATTGTGAAGAGGATGTGAAGCATCCCAGACAATCCTGCTCAAGCAACACTTATGTGCTATGTGCTGGATAGAAGGGAGTGAACTGCCAATAATCTTTCCTGCCATCCTCACCACTCTCTGCACTGCCTTCCTGCACCGCCTTTCTGAAGCAGTAATGCTTCCAAACCAGACTGTAATGCAATATGACAGGATGCTCTTGATTGTCCTATAGAAAGGGATAAGGAAAGGGGGAGGAAGATACTTTTCTCATGCAACGCAGAAAATGTAGGCGACGCAGAAAATCTTATAAATATAGATATACAACCCAGGCAATGACTGTTTGTGAAAGCAGAAAGCCAGTTTTACTTAAACCATTCCTGCATACCTCTTCCTCTGCAACATACATGTTTGTATACCTAACATGTGGGTAGAAATGCCTGCCAGAAGCCATGCTCTCAAAAAGAGCATGACCAGGATAAATAAGTAAATAAATTAATCACTGCTGATTAAAATTAATTGCCTGTAAATTGAAGTATCCTATTTATATAATTAATGGATCCTCCATCTACCTGTACTTACCATTCTTCTTCTCATATACAAACATTCACATACACACAAATGCAGTGGTGGGTTGCTACCGGTTCACCCTGGACCAGGCGAACTGGTAGCGGTGGTGGCGGGAGGCTCCGCCCATGCACCCGGATGTCTCTGTGCATGCACAGAAGTGTTGCACACACGCACAAGTATCCATGCATCCAGGAGTGAACTGGTAGCCATGGGATTTGAAATCCATTACTGCACAAATGTATTGTATACATGTGAGCATTCCCATCTCGATCTAGTAGAAATAACAGGGGAAAAATACCATGATGGAGATTGGATCAGAGAAGAAAGAAATTGAACTGGATGGAAAGGAAAGAGAGAGAGAGAGAGTGCACATAACGAAAAAGAACAAAAAAGAGGTAAAGGAAAGAGGTAAACAACAAGGGAAAGAAGCCCTGTTTATGTATTAACAGATCAATAGAGTTAGAAGGCACCTTGTAGGTCTTCTGGTCCAACCCCCCATCCAAGCTAGAGACCCTATACCATTATTGACAGATAGCAGTCCAGTCTCTTCTTGAAAGCTTCCAGTGATGAAGCTCCCACAACTTCTGAAGGGAAGCTGTTCCATTGGTTGATTGATCTCACTGTCAGAAAATTTTTCCTTATTTCCAGGTTGAATCTCTCCTTGATCAGTTTCCATCCATTATTCCTTGTCTGGCCTTCAGGTGCTTTGGGGGTTGATCCCCCTCCTCTCTGTGGCAGCCCCTCAAGTATTGGAACACTACTATCATGTCTCCCCTGGTCCTTCTCTTCACTAGACTAGCTTTTACTAGACTGTTAGAAAAAGGTTTCTCCCTCTAATTAAAAAAAAATTAAATTCATCAAGCATTCTCACCCTGATGCCCCATTTGTTACCCATGAAAAGATCTATTTTGTTTTTTCAGCCCCCCCACCCCCACCCAGCCATCATGGACCAACTATAGAGATGCACTCAGATTCCTTGGTGGGTTTTTTCCCCTTAACTATATGTTGGTATCTGAGTTGTAGTTCCCATATTTGCTTGACATCAAGGAGAGTTTTTTCATAGGCTGTATTTGATCCCAATATGGCAGTCAGTGAGTGAAAAACAGAGGAATGCAGCATTGGGAACAATCAAAGATAATTTTAAGAAAAAGGGGGTTCTTTGAACTGCCAGTTAAGATGATGGAATCTGAGATGAATAACTCCCTACCTCTGGGTAACAAATATTTTGCTATTTAGAGATGCATGACTTGGGAGTATGTACCAAAGGTGCTTTTTTTCAGGAGAAAACTGGACTTTCTTGTTTTTTCTTTAAAAATCTTTTGCTTCTCATCCAAGAAGCTTCTTCAGATCTGACTGGATGGTGGGGAATGGAAGGAATGGAAGAAATCCTTCCATTCCCCACCATCCAGTCACAGCTGAAGAAGATTCTTTGATGAGAAGCGAAACATCTTCAAAGAAAAAACAAAAAAGTCCAGTTGACTCCTGAAAAAAGCATCCATGGCCTGGATGACTGAGAATCTCCATAGACTTGTATGTGTGTGTGTGTGGGGGGGGGGGGGGGGGTGTTATGTCATTCATGAAGGTAACTTCATAACTTTGAATTGTAGACACAGATATGATTTCCACCTAAACCTTTTGGATGAGAGTCTGTTCATTGACTATTTTTTTAAAAAAAATTATACCATCTTTCAAAATACTTTGTTTGGCAAAGAAAAGGTAATAGTATATGCACTAAGAACCTTCTCATTGCAGGTGTTTTGTTCTGTAAAAATAAATGGATGTGGCCTTAGTTTAACCCGTAGGTTATGTGTTCTGGTCACAATTTTATTGAGCGGCCATCTGTTTCATACAAAAAATAATTCAGCCCTGTGATGAAGCAGGCTTTATTACACTATTGCTGTTGATTGGAAATTTGGAAGTAATGAGTTTGTGGTCAATTAAGCTTCACACCATTGTCAAGTTATTGTGTGGAAAGATAGCTACACTCACAGCTGGCAACATGGAATATTGCCAAGGGCCACCCACCATCTCTGGATAGTTGATTCAACTTTATTAACTATTCTGTTAGGAAATTAGGTTCTTTAAAAAAAAACATTAAATCAGAATCTGTTTTTCTGTAGTTTACATCCATTATTCTGGAATGAAAGAGAACAGCTTTGACCTTCTACTATGAAACAACCTTTCAGGTATTTGAAAACTACAACTATATTCCATCTCAGTTTTTTTTTGCCGAGGCTAAAGAAACTCAATGGTTTCAATCACTCTTTATAGCTTCTAGTGCCTTGATCATCTTAAATGCCCTTCTCCGTATCTTTCGTAAACGCCTGAAATGCAATTCTGGAAACACCACTTCCCATGCTTTGGAAATCATGTTGATGCATGGTTGATAGAAATTATGTTGATGTAACCAACAATTGCATTTATCTTTTCTGCAACCACATTGTACAGCTTGCAATCAATTATATTCCAAGATTTATTTATTTTTTCATATGGATTATATTGCCCTAGGCTGTATCAACAGAGGGTTAGCATCAAAATCATGAGAAGTGATAATTTCACTCTATATTGCACTAATAAGACCGCATTTGGAATATTGTGTCCGGTTCTAGGTACCACAATACCAAAAAGACGCTGAGGCTCTAGAAAGAGTGCAGAGAAGAGCAACAAAGATGATAAGGGGACTGGAGGCTAAACTATACCAAGAACAGCTAAGAGAACTAGGTATGTTTAGCCTAACAAAGAGAAGGCTTAGTAGAGGTAATGATAGCCATCTTCCAATACTTGAAGGACCATCAGAGAAAAAGGGACTGATTTATTATCCAAAGCACCAGAGGATAGGACAAGAAGCAATGGGTGGAAGCTTGTCAGAGGGAGACCAACCTGAAACTAAGGAAACATTTCTTGACAGTGAGAACAATTAGTCAATGGAACCCCTTGCTTCCTGGAGTCGTGTGTGCTCCATCACTGATAGATTTTAAGATTTGTCCAGGATGGCATAGAGACTCCTGCCTTGGGCATGGAGTTATACTAGAAGACTACTAAGGTCCTTCCCAACCTTATAACTCTATTTGTATCTCTATCACTACAAAGCCCTGGGTGTCAGCCTGCTTGTAGCTGAAGGAAGTTCATATAGAAGCTGTCTCACAAGGCTGTGTTCAAAATGGGAACAGTGGAACTCATCTTTTACTTTAAGAGACCATACTATAATTTACATATTTGGTTTTATTTCCTTATTTGTGTTCTTGAGAGTAGGGATAAGAGCCCCATTGAGCAGGCTGGTAATGCCAAATGGCAATGGGCATAGATGAGGCCAAATTGACTATTCCCTTTTTTAAACTCTTGTTTTGGTAGGAGCAAAATGCCTTTTTTGTTGTTGTTAAAGCTATTTTAGACCTTCTCTACAGGGTTTTTTTTTTTGTCATCTCAAATAAATGAGAAACTATGTTGCTGACTTTCAGCAATTTTGGTTGGTTAAGACTGTAGACTGTTGGTTAAAAATTAGTTCATTCCATGTGTCCCTGGAGAACTTAGATTGCCTATATTTGATATAAATTTTTTTTAAAAAAAAAATTAGGAACAGCAATACCTGGCCATTATTTATCAGCAGAGCCCCAGAAAACTAACAATAACAAGAAGATTGTGTGATTGGTCTTTGTCATCTTGCAATTGACATTCATCCTTTATTGATAATATTACTATTCTCTTTAAAATTGAGTTGTTTTCTCTAGCAGCCATTTAAATGCAGAACAAAGGAAACTATTAGGAGCCAGAAAGTAGAGAACCTCGAACAGTGCCAAGATTAATCCGCTTTTCCTAGAAAAGCAATTTGTTTAAGTGTTAGTTACCATTACAAACTAGTGGCCACTGAATAGTGTAAATATTAACTTGCTTTCCATTTGCTTTTATTTTTAAGTAGCAAAGGTAAATCTAGAGAAATGTGTTTATATATTTTTTAAATAAAGGAAAGGAGAAAATAATTCCAAGAATCTGGGAATGGAAACAATCAAATTCATCGGAAACAGGTGATACCAAGGCAGAGCTGCTAAATGATGAGATTGGTTACCTTGGAAACAAGCTTGGAGTCCTTCATCAGATAACAATATGATGCAGAGTATTGGCCTCTCTCCCTCTCCCCACTCTCCCCGGGTTGTTACAAGGATTTAAGATGGCATATTATGGAAAGGAAGACATTTACCCCAAACTCTTCATTATTATTTTGTGCCCTCTTCTTCTCTTGGGAGTTATCTAATTACTCAACTTCCATATAAGATATATGGAGGGGGAAAATATGATGGCTTCACATTTTATTTTGTACCAAATGTATTTTTTTTAATCAGTGATAAAAAAAAAACATATTGAAAAAGAAATTGTTTATAAACAGCCAAGAAATGTTTCATCCAAAAGCAATTCTGACCTGACAGGTATTCACAGTGATGATGGATTAGACTAAATGAAAAATCCCAGAGGTGTGGCCCCTCCAAACCACACAGATATAGATTTAGGGCAAGGCTGCTTTCAGTCTGAGAAAATTGGCAAAAACTTCCCTGATGATCTGATTTCTTTCCTTGAATACCGTAACTGCGCTGAGATATGAAATCTGCCCGCCTGAATATAAGGAGATCAAAATATAAATAAATTGTTCACAGATTATGTCCATGCTTTCTATGCAGAAGATTTTCTCTTTGGGCATAGAAAGCAGATTTTCTAGGCAAGAGAGGCAATAAGGTGATTCAGGAAAAGAATGGGAACATGAAAAGGATGTAATGTACCCATAGAAAGTAGAACTCTGAAGCAGGTAGATTCCTCAAAGAACAAATTTATTGGCTACATCATATTGGCACAACTGGTGAAAACCAACTCTGAAAGTTCCCGTCGTTTTCACCTAATTAAAAGAGAAAGTTTTTCCCCTTCCTCAAGTCATGAGTCACATGGTCCAATCGAGGTGCTGGGCAGTTGCTTGGTTACTTCGCTCCTCCTCTTCCAGCCACCTGTTGGAATGACCTTGGTTCCCATAGGAAAACCTTTTGTTTTGGTTGCAAAACCCCAGCTAACTATTTCCCTCCCCCTCCCATCTATCGGCAACCCTGAAGCCTCAAAGATGGCCCCAGCCAGGTTCGCTGCAGGGTTGACAAAAGATGTATGAGGAACAAGCTTGAAGTCCAGACTGTGAGATTGTTTTCCAACGATCTGAAAATGAAAATGTCCTGAATGCTCAGCTGAAAGACAAGACATCTGAGTCTTAATCTTTTTTATGGTAAAGCTCTGGACTATCTAATTTCTAGCAATAGCAATAGCACTTAGACTTATATACCGCTTCATAGTGCTTTTACAGCCCTCTCTAAGTGGTTTACAGAGTCAGCATAATATTGCCCCCAACAATCTGGGTCTCATTTTACCCACTTCAGAAGGATGGAAGTCTGAGTCAACCTTGAGCCGGTGAGATTCGATCTGCTGAACTGCAGCTAGCAGTCAGCTGAAGTAGACTGCACTCTACGGTACTCTAACCACTGCACCACCTCGGCTCTTTCTATGTAGACCATTTGTTGTTGTTAGTTGTGAAATCATGTCCAACCCATTGCAACTCCATGGACAACATTCCTCCAGGCCTTCCTGTCCTCTACCATCCCCTGGAGTCCATTTAAGCTCACACTGACTGCTTCAGTGATTCCATCCAGCCACCTCATTCTCTGTCATCCCCTTCTTCTTTTGCCCTTCCCAGCATTAGGCTCTTCTCCAGTGAGTCCTTCCTTCTCATTAGGTGGCCAAAGTATTTGAGTTTCATCTTCAGGATCTGGCCTTCTAAAGAGCAGACAGGGTTGATCTCCTCTAGGACTGATCGGTTTGATCACCTTGCAGTCCAAGGGACTCGTAGGAGTCTTCTCCAGCACCATAGTTCAAAGGCCTCAATTCTTTGGCGCTCAGCCTTTCTTATGTTCCAACTTTCACAGCCATACATTGCAACATTTTTGTTGGCAGGGTGATGTCTCTGCTTTTTAGTATGTTATCTAGATTTGCCATAGCTTTCCTCCCCAGGAGTAAGCGCATTTTAATTTCTTGGCTGTAGTCCCCATCTGCAGTGATCTTGGAGCCCAGGTAAATAAAATTGGTCACTACCTCCATTTCTTCCCCATCTATTTGTCAGGAATTGAGAGGGCTGGATGCCATGGACTTAGTTTTCTTAATGTTGAGTTTCAAGCCAACTTTTGCACTCTCCTTCTTCATCCACATCAAGAGGCTCTTTAGTTCCTCTTCACTTTCTGCCATTAGAGTGGTATCATCTGCATATCTGAGGTTGTTGATATTTCTCCTGGCAATCTTAATTCCAACTTGTGATTCATCTAGTCCCGCCTTTCTCATGATGTGCTCTGCATATAAATTAAATAGGCTGGGCGACAGTATACAGCCTTGCTGAACTCCTTTCTCAATTTTGAACCAATCAGTGGTTCCATGTCCAGTTCTCACTGTTGCTTCTTGACCCGCATATAGGTTTCTCAAGAGACAAATAAGATAGTCTGGTACTCCCATCTCTTTAAGAACTTGCCACAATTTGTTGTGTTCCACACAATCAAAGGCTTTAGCATAGTCAATGAAGCAGAAGTAGATGTTTTTCTGGAACTCCCTAGCTTTCTCCCTAGCTTTCTCCTGCTAGTACTTTATTTTGGAGAGTTGTGTGAAAAGCAAAAAATCAGAACTCTGGTGGTACCTTTTCCGACCAATAAATTTTATTAAAAGGCATATGCTGCAACTCAGAGAAGCTAATCCCCTTTAATAAAAATTGTTAGCCAGAAAAGAAGCTGCTAGATCCTCCTGATGTATTATCTTGGCACTTAAATTAATAGTGTTATCATCTATACTTTACAGTCAGGACCATAATCTTGTGTAGTAAATCAATCAATACTCTTCTTGATTTAAAATGAACAAAAGAAAATTATTGAGATAGCTGCTGTTACTAAGGCTAGAAACACCTTGGTGATGATACCAGGCGTCTGGAATTCTACATAAAAGAATTTCTACTGTCTGTTCTCATTCTTCAGGGGAACAACAGATAGTTCTTACTAAGACAGCCCTTCACTTTTGATTTGAGGATATCATAGATCTGGAGTCTGATATTATAATCCAAGGACTGTATTGTCTTCAACTACTTATTGCACTTACATTTTAGTATTGTCAATCAAAGGTATTACGCTAGGTTCTTAGTAATGTATTGCAACATGTTCAGGATCTATTCAAGTCAACAGAATGGAGTTGTGCTTTACTGATTGCTGTCATATATAATTATTGTTCTACTTGGATAAATTGTGAAAGAGCTGTGATTGTTGTTGTTGTTCCTTAAATATTCTATAAATACTAATGCCATAATACCCAGGCTTTATTCTGATGGATCTAAGGCAATGTACACTATAGACGTTAGCTGATAGTTGCCCTTATAGACCAATTTATGCTCTATAGAGCCAGACTGTAGCTCTGTAGCAGACAAAAAATCTCTACAGAGAATCATTAAAACTGCCCAGAATATCATCAGGCTCCAGCCCTGGATGACATCTTTGAATCTTGCTGTTTGAGGAAGTTGCATAACATTTTCAGAGACTCTTTCCATCCTGCTTACAATCTTTTTGGACTGTTGCCTTCTGGCAGAAGATACAGAACAATTAAAACTAGGACCACACATTTTCTGAATAGTTTTTATCCCAGAGCTGTAATTGCACTCAACAATGAACTAAAGGGCCACCATCAGTGAGCTGATGGACAGCATTACTTGGTCTGTTGTGTGGATGTTTGGGTGGTTTAGAGATAGGGAATTTGTGGTGGATGGGAGTGTGTTTGGGGATTGTTATGTGTGTTGTACCTGGTCTTTGGGTGTTAAGTGAATTTCGTTGAATGGGTATACTGGTGTATATACATACAATGACAATAAAGTTATTATTACTGTAATTTAGAAAAAAAATCTGAACACTGAAATATTTAATTTCATTCATCTATATTGAATTCAATTCAACCTTTATTATCAAAGTACAACATGTGTTTAATGAGATTGCCTGAGCCTTCCTTCGTGCACCCCCCAACATAAATACATATCAATAACTCACAGTGAAAGAAAGAAACTCCCTAACCGAATAAATGAATCCCTATTCTCTTATATAATGAATGCAACCACTTTTTATGTTTCTTTTGTGGGAATCACACTGTCGTTTTTCACTGTACACTTATTAACTTTTCTTTCAGGCATGACAGTTATTAGTCACTCTGTATGTTCATCAATTTACTCTATTTGAAAATTGTTCATCACAAGTGTCTCTCTGTGAAAGGATCAGAACTAGAAATGGGCACTAGATTTTGCAGAGAAGCCATTTGAATAAATATATTAATCATTAATTGTGATGTTTATACCTGTTTTCTGTTTCACTCTCATCTCTAAATAAAAGAAGAAGAATCCTGGTGGTAATCCAGTGGTTAAAATACAATAACTCTGGAGTTAGCCTGGAGTTTGATCCTGATGGGAACAAGAGGTTGATTCAGCCTTCCATCCTTCTGAGGTCGGTGAAATGAGGACCTGGACTGTTGGGGACAATATACTAACATTGTAAACTGCTCAGAGAGTGCTGTAAAGCAAGGGTCTCTAACCTTGGCAGCTTTACGACTTGTGGACTTTAACTCCCAGAATTCCTCAGCCAGTGCATGCTGGCTGAGGAATTCTGGGAGTTGAAGTCCACAAGTCGTAAAGTTGCCATGGTTGGAGACCTCTGCTGTAAAGCTCTATGAGCAGTCCATATAACTCTAAGTGTTAAGTGCTATCTTTAAATAAAAACAAAAATGACTCTGTGAGACGTCTGTGGTCCTTCAGAAATCTGCAAGTTCAATTTGATACAGAAAGTTATGGGAGTTCACTATAGTTTCGGGAAAGGCACTTTTTTCCAGATTATCCCTGATGCAAACCTGAAAATGCTAATTAAAAATGTGCTAGACGTTCCTGCAAATTATAAAATCCTCCGAGTCCCCTACTAAGAAATCATACCTTTTTTTCCAGCTGTTAATTAGGGAACATTTTCTGTAATCATTCTTGATTACTATCACATGCTCAATTCAACGTTATTTAAATCAGTAAGGAAAGGGAGAATCCGAAATTGTATAGAAATGATTTATTATGAAATGCCCACTCAAGGTTGTCAGTGCTTATAATATTGATTGATTTGCAAACTGAATCTTGGAAACTAGAGTTTGCTAAGAAAAACTTTCTGTTAGTGTAACCCTAATCCTTTCCCTCAAAGGCTGAAAATATCTCAGATCACTAAGAGGGGGGGAAAGGTGTCCAAAATGGTATGTATTGTGTATGTGTGCATGCATGTCTTAGATATGAAGACCCAGCAAGTCAGAATCTCCCAAAATGAGTGCATGGAAATGGCCAGGTGGGATATGCAGTCTTGTCATTTTTCATATATTTGATTTTAATCTTGGATCTAGAAATGGAACTTCGTAACTTCCTTTTAATCAGAGATTTTATTTAGTCATGCACTGATATCTTTCCTTATGATGCAGTCAGAGTTTATGTGATCTCTTTCAATGAAGCATTCTGGCTGCAGAAAATTACAAAACTACTTTTTTTTTTAACTTGAGTTCCAGGACAGTCTTTATAGCCAGAAATGTAAAATAAAGCACCCTTTCGTAGCTTGTAATCATAGTTACTGCACCATGACAGTTTAATATGAAAAATTTCCCAGAGGCTGCTAAAGTATTTCAAAATGGAGTCATGTTTGACCTAGCAATGAAACGACCTAGTCTATACTAATCAGACTATAAAGCTTTCCCCAGAGATGATTTTATTGGAATTGTGGGAACCCCCACCCCAAAGAATGAAATATTTTGAGGAATATTTAAAAAGGCAGATTATATTTCCCTAAAGGAGAAACATGTTTTTAAAGACAGAAAGCAGCCCCCAAGTCTTTCTTAATAACCCCAGGAGGACTGGGCCAGCCTATCTACAAGACAAAAGACCTTCAACTCCAGGGTGATGGGATTAAAACACGACCCTCCAGGACATAATAGGATTATCTAATGGAAGAGCTCATTACATTGCACATCTCCTAAGGACATTGCATCATCCAGCACACTTCAACCAAACTTGGCTCAGACAAACATGACCCCTCATGGCCCCATTGGAGTTTGACAACAGCCAATAGAATACATGTTTTTGCACAGGAGTAGGAAGTTCAAGTGCAAAGCCCAAGAGAAGGTAGAAAAACCAGTCACTCTCAACCTCATGTGGTCAGCTGCCCAGAACCACCCAGAACCATGTGATTCTGTTTCATCAATAAATGGACCCTCTTTCCAATCAGCCCCCAGCCTCCATTTTGCCTCCAGTGCCTTTCTCCCAGATTGAAACTGAACCAGATGGATATTTCTTCCAACAGAATGGAAAAATGCTCAGTTCTAAATTCTCTGGAATACTATAGGTTTACCATTATGTTCCCTATACCGTAACTGAGAATATCACAATATTTTTTACAGGTAGTCCTCAACTTATATTCATATGTTTGGCGCAGTGGTCCCCAACCTTTCCAGCTTTGCAGACCGGTGAAGGGGGGAGAGTAATGATTCTTTATGAGTGGCAGGTATGCATGTTCGCTTGCATGCGCAGCTCCATTTGCATGAGTGGCTGGCACTTATGCACGTGCATGAAGCTTCCATTTGCACACCTGCTGTTCACACAATTAGAGCTTCATGCATGTGCAGAGGGCCCATCACTTGCACAAATGGAGCTGCATGCGTTCACCCAACACTTTGCACAGCCTGGTTCTGAATGGGCTATGACCCAGGAACAGGCTGAGGCCCAGAGATTGGGGACTCATGGTTTAGTGAATGTTTGAACTTACAACAGTACTGAAAAAATTATTCACAACTGTTTCTCTCACTTAACGACCATTACAGTATCCCCAAGTTCATGTGTTCAAAATTTGGGCAATTGGCAACTAGCATGAATCTGAGATACCTTACTGCCACTAAATGTACCGTATTTTCCAGAGTATAAGACACACCTTTTTCCCCCCTAAAAGGGGGTGAAAATTTAGGTGTGTCTTATACACCGAATGTAGCCCCGCCCACCCACTGGCCCCCACCCTTTGGCCTCTGTCTCGCAGCAGTTACCTCCTTGTAAGCAAACAGCAAGAAAACAGCTTCAGCACAGTCTAATTAGCATAAGTTGATTGGATCAGCCTCCTGACTCTCAGCTGATTTGCTCTCAGCTGTTTTGTGCAGGGCTCTGCTGCTTGTTGCAAGGAGGTAAATTGCTGGAGCAGATTTTTTTTTCCTTGTGCTAATCAAGCTATGCTGAAAATGAAAATGAAAGTAAAGCAGGCTGTTTGCTGTTTGCTGCAACGAGGCAAAATTGCTCAGAGGCAGGGGCAGAGGCAGGGGCAGAGGCAGAGGGAGATTTCTTTTTCTTCTTATCCTCCCCAAAAAAGGTAGCTGCATCTTATACTCCGGTGCATCTTACACTCTGAAAAATACAGTACTTTAGAAACAGGGGCTGAACGAGATCTATCTACACACTTTAGCCAGAAATGAGAATTGGTTTGTGATGCATTGGTACCTGATGTAAATAATAAGTTGCTTCTTTATCTGAACTGAAAAGGTATTATCTAAAAAGGAAGAGTTAAAACAAAAGCCAAGCTTTATTTTAGGAGATATTTACTCAGGATCTTTAGCAGGCAGTTCTTCACTATGGGAAAAATCTGAAATGTTTGCTTTGGGAATTAATTTGCCCAGCTAGAGTAGATTTTGCCATTCAGGTTCACTCTCTCCTCCAAAAGAGTTAAGTATGAACATATCTTCAGTCTGCTCATAAGGAAGAAAAAGTGTTAAAGATGGCATGTGTATATTGATGCATGTCTGTATGCCTTATGTATACTTAGTTTTTATGTTCTCTGTAAAATGGTGTTGCTTAAAAATTACAAAGCAGTCAGTCATGAATTTTCAAACAAATTCGCAGGGGTTCAGGTTTATCGTCTCGATGAAGACTGTAGGGAAATAAATGAAGAACTGTATCTTTTTTTCTAGAATGTAATGCCTCCTTTTTTCCCCCTTAATTCTGATTTTGAAAAGCAGTATCTCCATTCTTTTCCTGCTTTTATTTTAAAATACAGTTCAGAAAATATCATATTGAAAGCAGCCTGGTGATTGGATATTCTACATCTAGCAAACTTAGTACATCTAGCATTCTGTATTAAGATGCAACATACAGTGGAATAAATTAATAATGCTATTGTTCCCACAACGTTTACATTCTGAAATGTGCTGGCTACAGCAGGATATTTTCTTGTGGAAGGAAAGTACCTTTTTCTCCATATGTGAACCCATACATAATTTTTAATTGAACATTTAGTTGTGAACAAAGGTATAACTAATTGATCATTTAATTGTAAACTAATTGTGAACTAAGCATACTCTGGAGGTCTACTTTATTTTATAATAGAAAAATGCATCGTTAAGAAGAGAGGAAAGGATGAAAAATATTCCTAATAATTCTACACAACCTCAATAACATGTTCTTCAGCTTGTGATTTATATTCAGATTGATTGCAACTCTACAGTAAGGATCTCCATGGTGACCAAGGAACCATTTTAAATATTTTGGTTTTGAAAGACAGTCCTGAGAATGTACTTCACTGAGAAATCACTGAATGTGCATCACATGCTTGTTCTTTGTTGTTCTTTTATTTTGCACACTACATTAAGTTACCTTTATTAATGAGCAGTGATTATGTTGGGTTTCTTGTTATGTGCACCCACCTCCTTATCAGTGGTGGGTTTCAAATTTTTTTACTACCGGTTCTGTGGGTGTGGCTTGGTGGGTGTGGCATGGCATGGCTTGGTGGGTGTGGCATGGCATGGCTTGGTGAGTGTGGCTTCACAGGCATGGCAGGGGAAGGATACTGTAAAATCTCCATTCCGTCCCTACTCCAGGGGAAAGTTACTGCAAAATCCCCATTTCTTCCTCATCAGCTGGGACTCCGGAGGCCAAGAATAGATGGGGTGGAGCCAGTCAGAGATGGTATTTACCGGTTCTCCAAACTACTCAAAATTTCTTCTATCGGTTCTCCGGAACTGGTCAGAACCTGCTGAAACCCACTTCTGCTCCTTATTATGACAACAATTTAACTCAAAGAAGCAATATTTCTTTATATGAATTCTGGGGACTGAAGTCCACACATCTTATAGTTGCTGAGGGTGAGAGTTAGACAATAGATACAAATACAAGTACCTAGGACCACTGTTGGAAAGAATACTTGTCCAATGGTTCTTGACTTACAACACAATTGAGGCTGGAATTTCCATTTTAAGTTATTTAGTTGCAGGTCAAGATACCCAATTTTAGAACAATTTTTTTAAATGTTTTATTTGTAGTTTTCCTTTAATACCATACATATTTTGTGGACAGTGTATTGACTGGGTCAGTGTCCTTTTTACATAATGCTAACAGTGATACAATTAAATATATATCATGCTAATCTTCCAACTTCAACAATACCATTCTCTCTTTATAATTCTTTGTCACTTTTTTTCCTAAATTCATGTAAACATCAATAACATTTCTTTATACCGTATATTTATTATCCCCTACTGAATCACTAATATTTGATATTTTTTAAAAAAATTACTCATTATTCCACCATAATTCCAATATCCCAAATGTCCAGAAATACTAATAAGGCCAATTATTATTTGCTCAGTCCCGGGATTATATCTCAAAGTCACCACAATTCCTGATTCTTAAAATTTTTAATTTTCAATACATTTTTTACACACTATTAATAATGATAATACAATTAGGTCACCGAATCCTAAATGTCCACCTCCTAAACTTAATTTGCTTTTGATTATAATACACTGATTTTGTGGTTTTTATAAATTCTTAAATCTTAAATTTGAATTGGTATTCCCACGTTTAACTTTATTTATTGGATATTCTGTTTTAATTTGTCTTTTAACTTTTGTATTCTCTGTTTCTTATTGTTGTGAGCCGCCCTGAGTCCTTCGGTAGAAGGGCGGCATATAAATCTAATAAATAAATAAATAAACAAGCAAACAAACAAACAAACAAACAAATAAATAAATAAATATTATTTGACAGTATATATACTCTTTTCCTTATTTGTGTTTTCTACTTTTTTCTTTTATTTTTTGTATACAATCACCCTATTAATATATTTTATCTCTATCTATCATCTCTTAATCTTTTTGAAGTTCCATCATTTATTGATTTTTTGTTCACCCTTTTATTTCTCTCTTTTGGAATCTTGTAACACTTTCTAACATTTTTATACCCAATGAATATTTCCTTCGGCTTGTCCCTTATCTCCTTCTGCTGCATCATTTGAGTCCCCATCCATAAACCTTTCTGGTTTTTTTTTTTTTGAAGAGATCCCCCCCCCGGGTTCTACTATAAACTTTTAACGAATTATCTATTGGATTCCTACTTATTAATCCTTTCTCTTCATTATCTTTATTTTCTTGCATCTGATTTTGATTTGTTAACTCCACCACTTCTTCTAGTTTCTCATCTATCTTCTGGATATTATGTTTATTCCCCCTCCCCATTTGTTGCGGATCTTCTACACTCACTTCTTTATCTTTAAGACAGTCCCCTTATCCCCTTATTGTTCTTTATTTTATGAATACTTTTGACCATCAATAACATTTCTTCATAGGCGTCTATTATCCCCTGTTGAGACATTTTGTAATAATTTGATATAAAAATTACTCAATATATCTCTAAGTTTCCAATGTCCCGATATTTAAAAACTCCAACAAAACTGGTTGTTAATAAAATTGAATCAATCCCAAAGTTATACTTCCAAATCCCCTAAATTTATAGTCCTTAAAGTTCTTTAGTTTCTATCACCTTTCTTCTTTTGCTTCATAGGATGTTTTATCAAATAACATTAATAATCCAGATCCAAATTAGTCCAGCAGATTTCCTCAAGGCTTTCAAATCCACCATCCAATAAACAGTTTCAATAGAGTGTAATTATTTCCAATTTAATTTGTCTTAAAAATCTTCAAAAAAGACTCACTTAGTATTTCCAAACATCCAAATCGCCTTCTAGAATAGAATCAAGGTCAAGTGCCTTCCAGGTGTTGTTTATTTTCTCTTCCTTTAGGTGTATTAAACAAATCTCACTTTCACTGAAATTTCTCACATAATGCTGTAATGCTCTTCTCCTTCCAGTAGATGGTTCTCCTGCTCTGAATTCCAACATTAAACAGTATGCCAAAAAACAGCTGACTGTAAATAAATCCAGGGGGTTTAAAAATAAAAATAAGAAAGACAATTTCTCCCAATAATCACCTTTCAGATTGTTTTAGCTCTTTTCCAGGTTTTCTATATTATAGCTTCCATTAGGCATTTCTTTCACCTCTTAGTTTTTAGTCTTTAGTCTTCTCTAAGTTTCTAATCACTACTTCCTTAATGCTTGGAGATTATTTTTAAAATTCTTTTACTTGAGCTAGGTCTTTAAAATAAAAGTTAGAAGTTATCTCACCCAGTTTCAATGCTCTGTCCACGCACCACTCCAGCACAAATCTTATGGTCCTGGTTGTCACAGCTTGTGACTTGCCAAAAATGGCCGTTGTCCCTGCTGTTGTTCAGGAGAGCTTTCTTCAGATCTAACGAGGAAATTGCGAATTCCTCGTGGTCAATGAAGTGCCTCTCCTTTCTTCACCATGCCTCCAAGGCAGCTTTGATCCTGTAGGGTCTCCCAACAGCAGTTGCTGGCTGGTTTTTGCAGAGCTCAGTGTAGCTCTGCTATTTTCCAGCCATTCTTGCCATGACATCAACCGGAAGTCCCAACTTTGCAACAATTTTTATGGTGGTCATTAAAAGAAATCACATGATTAAGTGAATGGATCTTCCCCAATGGGAATTTCTTTCCGGAAGTTGGGAAAAAATGTTGCAAGCCATGATCATGTGTCTGAAGAATAGTGCAACCGGTTGTAAAGGTTAGCCAGTTGCCAAGTGCCCAAATTGCAATTGTGTGACTGTGGATTATGATGATTGTATGTATGAGTACACATTGTAAGTGGCTTCTGCCAAGACTGTCATAACCTTGAACCATTATTAAATAAATGGTCACAAGTTGAGGACTAATTATACAGACTTTCTCTGAATATGAGCTGTTGCTGATATTCAGAATATACTGTAGGGTAGAAAGCCATAATGCAAAGATTCACATTACTGATGTTACATGGATAGACAGACAGGTATTTAGAAAGGAATTGGCATGGAGATAAAAAATTCTCATGATGCTTTTCCATGAAGATTCATATGGAAATAATTACTTCAGAAATTTAAATTTCATTATATTTTTTGCAACACTGAATACCACAATTACAATTTAATAGCACGCAAAATGAACAATAGCAAAACCAAACCAGCAACCTAAAATCTGATCTTTTTGCTTTAATTGGGTAGAACAGTTGATAAAGACTATCAGACTTTATTTAATGGTCAATTAGCTGCAGTAGAAGTGCTTTTAGACCTTGCAATATGCCTAGAATGAATCATGAAAGTTAATGTGGAACTGGTTTTTAACCTCTTTAGTTGCTCAACAAAACCGAGCTCCATCTGTCTATTTCTCTGTCAGATGGGGGGGGGGGACGGACACAATTGTTTTCAGTACATAATGTTCTATTTTGAGACAGGAAACATCCACCTGCATTTTCTGTGTTCCTATTTGAGTATATGTACTCTTGAAATTAGTAACAGATAACTCCAGGTTAGCATGACCATGGCTTGAGGTGTCTTCATATCTATTTACACATCACCAGGGGTGGGTTGCTGGGGGTTCGAGGGGTTCGGGAGAACCTCTAGCTAAGATTCTGTGCAGTTTGGAGAACCCCCAAATCCCACTTCTGGCTGGCCCCACCCAACATGCCCCTCCCCTCCCAGTAGTCCCCACATGGCCCATTTTGGATGCAGGTAAGTGCAGGGCACATGCAGAGGCTCAGGGATGGGCCTGTTTCCAGCCTCCAGAGGGCCTCCAGAGCTTGGGGAGGCTGTTTTTGTCCTCCCGGAGGCTCGAGGAAAGCCTCCGGAGCCCGGGGAGGGCAAAAATGCCCCCTCCCCATGTAGTGGTACAAGAGGCTGACTAGGCCACGCTCACCATGGCCATGCCCACCCAGCAACTGGGCAGACAACCCCTTGCTAAAATTTTTGAAGCCCACCCTGCACATCACAGATCTTTCATAAAGATCAGAGGTGTCAAACTCCCAACCCGCAGGCTGGATGCGTCACGCGCTGGCCATGCCCATACCTAGTTTAATGAAGGGGCAAAAAGTCACGATACATCACATGACAACTTGAGTTTGATACCCCTGATAAAGATGGTAAAATATACTGCTAATTTGGGCTTGGGACAAATGCAAAACCATTTCAAATCAACAGATATTAATTCTAACTATATTTGAGAAAAGAAAACCCAAATATAATCACCACAAGCCCCATAAGAGATTATTTTCAATAAATTAAAGAAAGTTTTCAAATTTAGACTTGTCAAATAATCCATGAAAAACTTTGAGTTGTTAGTTGATGCCTTGAAAAAAAATCATCATGCTCCTTTATTTTGTTTGTTGTTTCTTATTTCCTTTCAAACAAAACTGAAAATCAAGCCAAGTTAAGACAATAAGTGTGGTTGACCTATTTTTTAAAATCTATGATAAAAAAATATGGCTTGCATTAATATTCAGTAGCTGAGTTCATCCCTTATGTTTACTCATGATTCAATGAACAATTTGCCGTTTCGTAGTTCACATATTAAGCCAAGAACATGGTTTAAGAACCATGCTTAGACTTACAAGTCATGCTAAAATATGATTTGATTAACAATGCTTAACTGAATAAATGTTTTTTCAGTTGGCACATGGCTATTATGCAACATGTTAAGCAGGGGTGAAATCCAGCGCATTCTGACAGGTTCTGGAGAACCGGTAGTGGAAATTAGTTTGGAGAATCAGCAAATACCACCTCTGGCTGGCGTGGGGTGGGAATGGAGATTTTACAATATCCTTCCCCCAGGAGTGGGGTAGGAATGGGGATTTTGCAGTATCCTTCCCCTGGAATGGGGTGAGAATAGAGATTTTGCAGTATTCTTCCCCTGCCACGCCCACCAAGCCACGCCCACCAAGCCACACCAAGCCACACCACACCATGCCCACAGAACCGGTAGTAAATAAAATTGAATTCCACCACTGATGTTAATCCAAAATGAAACAAATCACATTAGGGTTTAATGTGTGGACATAGATAATTTAAAAAAAGGGAAATTCTATGGACCATTCTATTTTTGCTAATTATCACTATATCTTTAGCCTTTCTGGGGAACATTATACAGATTACAGCTGATATATAGAAATAGAGTACCCTAGAGAAAGCAGCTTACCTGGACCCATTTTAGTCAGGATTCAGACCTAGCCTAGGGTGGAGAGGCAGCATTGATCATATTTATGGATGTCATTAGTAGGATGAAGGAACTGTACCCCTCCTTGGGGTACAGTTGTTGGACCTTCCTAACAGTCTACAAAATCATCAACCATGGTATCCCTCTGAACCATCTGTAGAGTTGATGGTTGGGGGCATTACTTTGTAATGGTTCCTTTTACTCTTAATAGGCAGTTCCAAGCTTGAGTACATGTGAAAGCAACCCACCCTGGGAGACCTTTGGTGTGCACAGAAGGGACTCCAGGCTGACCACCTCTAAAGGCTCATGCAAGATTGTCCCCAACTGTAATCCTGGAAAATCTTTAGCAAGTGATGCAGAAAAGGCTGCAGGCTGGTCACTATTGGCGCGCCCAGCAGAAAATCCTGCCCTAGTGGAAGCCATCCACTATTAGTAAAGCCATCCAATTTGATCAGCACCAAGCACTCCTTTGCCTTTACAGTTAGAAGCAAAGGGACTGCATTTTTTTTTTCAGACAGCAGCTTTCAATTTATTAATGACTGGAAATCTCTCATGCGTTTTTGCTGAAAAAAGAAAGCAATGAAGTTGGATTTATGAGTTTAATGATTAGCAAAGGTAAATTATAGTGGGGGGTGGGATTATGTTGCAGCCTTAAAGAGGGTAAAATGTAAATGTACTTGTAACTGCTGTTAAGAAGACTGAAAGCTACTTCTTTATAATTTTTTCTTTTCTCTGCCTGTTTCTTTGCCCTTTTTTTCTTTTACTTACTGATTATTTTTTTCTTTCCTTATTTTTCTCTTTCAAAATGTGTACTATTTTTATTCTTTAATAAAAATTAAATATATGTTTTAAAAAAGAAAACAGCTTTCAGAGAATGCTTCACTCAACATATAACTGAAAAGAATCATTCTTTCTAAATTTGCATGAGGGATCACATACGTGTCCTGACTGATGTTGGCTGAGCACACAGCCATTCCCTGAAATAAGCAATGTCTGTTTGATGAGCATCACTAGTTGCATTTTTTAAAACATACAGGCAATAATAGAAGACCTCCATTCATTGGGCATTTTTAGTGTGTGGTTTAGAATTGTAAACAGAACTGCTAAATCTTGTGCTTATCAATCAGTGCAGATACAAAACCTTTCATTTACTGAACCAAGCATAGAAATCAAGCTTTTATGCTGTGATGCACAACAGCTTGATAAACACAATAGTAGTATACAACATGTTCACAGCTTCACAGGTATACTTTAGCTGTGGATTAAAACATATAATCAGTCCATGATATGATAATATGGTTGGTGAATGTCTACCTAATCGGAGTGGGGGTGGGTTTTTTTTTTAAATTATGAGTCTGGGAAAAATGACAAGAAGGTTAGAAACCAAAGCAAGTAAGCGCTTCCAGAGTAAAAATAGAATCAGTCTTGCCAACCATCATTTGTTCCTCTGAGTATTATAATGCTTATATTGCATGCTAAATACCAGTGTAAGTTCTCTTAAAACAACCAGTTTTTGGCTTGCTAAACTCTTTTCGCCCACTGATCTCACTTTCAACCTTCCGAAAACAATCTCTTGAGTTCTTTCATTCAAAAATTATGTTACAATTATTTTACATTAGGTCTGATAATAATTTACAGCCAGTTGTGAAGCTGATTGTTTGCATCTACAGTATTCTTTTTTTTTTCAGGATTCACCCTTAGAAACACTACAATATTTCAAATTTTTCTTTTCAAAATGTCTGTATGGCTATCCAGAAAAACAGAATCCTACATGAGTATAGAAATTGCTTTCTCACAAGCTGGAAACTGTACAGGGAGATTTTTCAAGCCTCTTCCCTGCCTGCTTGTGACCATCTCATATGCAACTTCCTGAAAAGGCGGGTCAGATGTGCTGAGTCACCAAGTTAATAAGCAACAGCATCAATTTCAAGACAAGACAATACAGAACACAGGCAAATGTGCGCAGTGTAGAGCAGCATGTAAAGAGTTAACAGCTGCCCATGTCATCTACGCCAGAACTAATTCAATAATGTACACGAGAGCAGCATGAAATGGCTCTTGGCATTCATTTATTTCATGTTTGAATTTGGTTAAAGCAATTAGTGGAAATAAATCAAATCCAGCAGTTCCAATTATATGATGCTTGCAGACGTTGTATATAGAACTCAGCAGCATGGAAGTTTGAAGCTTAAAATGTACTTGAGACAATGCTAAAAAAACATGTGGGTTTCCTCCTCCCTTCCAGCACTTTTGCATATCTACTAAAAGAGGAAGGGGTGAAAAATCACATTGCTCTAATGGGAGCTAACAGTTACAAACCAAGATAGAATATGCCACAAATGGTGTTTTAATTGCAATAACAGAGGCCTCTTGTTAGATAGTAAAGAGAATGAGAAACTAAGTAGAAAGTAACAGAACAGTAAGAATGAAGCTTAGGTATAATTTGGATGCAGAACAAAGAACTTTAAAAGATACAACCTTACCCTATATCATACAGCCTAAGTACACTTTTATTTACTACTGGTAGCCAAACCATTGTTTGGGGCAGGGGTGAAATCCAGCAGGTTCTGTCAGGTTCTGGAGAACCAGTAGCGGAAATTTTGAGCAGTTCGGAGAACCGGCAAATACCACCTCTGGCTGGCCCCAGAGTGGGGTGGGAATGGAGATTTTGCAATATGCTTCCCCCAGGAATGGGGAGGGAATGGCAATTTTGCAGTATCCTTCCCCTGCCATGCCCACCAAGCCACACCATGCCCACCAAGCCACGGCCACAGAACCAGTAGTAAAAATTTTTGGATTTCACCACTGGTTTGGGGCAGAGGTGAAAGGCTCCCGGTTTGGACCGGATCACCTGATCCGGTAGCGATGGAGGCAGGTGGTTTGGAGAACCATTAGCAAAAATCCCTGCCCCCCCCCCATGCCCAGCTGAGTCGCGCAATCATCAGAGGCTTTTTAAAAAAATTTTTAAAAGCATTTTTTCTACAACCTCTTCCGCCGAAAAAATGCTTTTAAAAGAAAAAAAATGGCCACGTTCACCCAGTCACATTACCCACACCAACACCACCAAGGCACGCCCACAGAACTGGTAGTAACAAATTTTAGATTTCACCACTGGTTTGGCAGTAGAAAGGCAAAAACTGTATGTTGATTTTAAAGGCACATATTGCTTGACTTTGAAACCAATATGCTATTTTTGCTTTTACTTTTTGTTTTGCTTTGTTTTACTTTATGTTTCACACACATTCATGACCATTCTTTCCTTTCAGGATAAACAACTCGGGCAAAGTATGGTAAAGGAGTGAGAGGTCTCGAGCAGGAGAAATGAAAAGAAATGAAAGATGGGAGAAAAGAAAAAGAAATGAAACTTACCCTAGTATACATTATGCCTCTCATACATTTTCATCCTTGCATAGGTGAAAAAATATAGCAACTATGCTAAAATATTTGAATCGAAACACTGAACCTGTATTGGGAAATTGATACAACTGGTAATGACCACCCCGTTTGCTCTAAAACATTTTCTTGCTTACACAATGAAAATGTTGCACACTTTAGTACAGTACTACAGGTCTTTTTTTAAAAAAACAAAAAAAAATCCTACATTTTTAAAAAGATGAGAATGGGGTGGAACAAGCGGACTGGCAATTCTTGGGGGAAAAGCTTCAGGACAGGTATCTTCTTTTGAATCATCAACATATAATTCAGTCCTAGGGTGCATCAAGAGAGGAATAGTATCACAATAGTGTGAAGTATTAGTATCACTATATACTGCCTTGGTGAGACCAAACCTGGAACATACCTAACATCATAAGCATGCAGTATGATAGACTTGCAGGGCCAGCGCATCATGTTCATATTGGGGCAATATATCATAATGCAACGTCCCGCACGTGTATGTATAGAGGATTGTGTGTTGTTAGTATGATTTATTGGGTTAGGGATTTTCTTTCCTTCACTGTGAGTTATTGATATGTATTTATGTTGGGGGGGGTGCACAAAGGGAGGCTCAGCCAATCTCATTGTACATGTGCTGTGCTTTGACAATAAAGGTTGAATTGAATTCTGCATCAACTTAGTTATGCTGCATAAATTTATGCTGCATAAACAGAGGGATAGAATCAAGATCACATGAAGTATTAATACCACTTTATAATACTTTGGTAAGACCACACTTGGAATATTGAATTCAGTTTTGGTCGTCACGATGTAAAAGAAGATGTTGAGACTCTAGAAGGAGTGCAGAGAAGAGCAACAAAGATGATTAGGGGACTGGAGGCTAAAACATATGATGAATGGTTGCAGGAATTGAATATATCTAGTCTAATGAAGAGAAGGACTAAGGGTGACATGATAATAGTCTTCCAATACTTGAAAGGGTGCCATAAAAAAAGGAGGGTGATAATCTATTCTCCAAAGCACTTGAGGATAAGACAAGATGTAATTTGTCAGAGATCCAACCTAGAACTGAGGAGAAATTCCCTAACAGTGAGAACAATTAATCAGTGGAATGACTTGGTTTCAGAAGTTGTGGGTGTTTTTATAGAGATTTTTAAAAAGAGATTGGATGGCCATTTGTCCAGATGGGTAGAGGGTCTCTTGCTTGGATAGAGGCTCATACTAGAAGACCTCCAGTGTCCCTTCTAACTCTGTTATTCTGTATTCTGTATAACTGTTGGCTCCTGCTTTCAAAAGGTCTTCAGGCAGAGACCAGGCAGACCTCTATTGGAAATACTCCAGAGCCTTTAGATGTCAAACTCAATTTCATTGAGGGCCGCATCAGGGTTGTGTTTGACTTGAGGGAGGGGGGGCATGGCCAGGGTGAGTATGGCCAGGGTAGGCGTGGCCAGCTCAACATCACTCGTGTCGGGGGCACCTGTGGTTGACCGAGTCCTAAGGCAGGACTTCCCTCAGATCTTCCCTCACTCTCATTATAATCTCCTTCCTTCCTTCCTTCCTTCCTTCCTTCCTTCCTTCCTTCCTTCC
>WNWU01000002.1:49939736-49964232 GCA_012654045.1 Ptyas mucosa
TCCTTCCTTCCTTCCTTCCTTCCTTCCTTCCTTCCTTCCTTCCTTCCTTCCTGCCTGCCTGCCTGCCTGCCTGCCTGCCTGCCTTCCTGCCTTCCTGCCTTCCTGCCTTCCTGCCTTCCTGCCTTCCTTTCTTTTCTTCTTGTTCCTTTACTCTTCCTTTTCCTTTCTTCTTCCTTTCCCTCTTTCCTTATTTTTCCTTCCTTGCTCTCTTCCCATCTTCCCTTCTTTTTCTTTTTCTTTCCTCTTTCTCTTCCTCCTTTCCTGTCCCTTCTTGCATGCTCAAATGCAAAAGGGGAAACATTTCTCCTTTTGTTTTTAGTTTGTTTTGCTAGCCCTCTGCCAGTGAAAACAGAGCCCATTTTTGGCCACGACAGCCTCCTGCCATAGAAAAGAGAGCTCAGGGGAGGGGGCATTTTTGCTGGCAGAGGGTTGCAAGAGACCATCGTGGCCGATTCGGGGCCTGGGAGGGCTGCATGCCCCCCCCCAACAATGTTTTCACTGGCAGAGGCACCACAGGCCAGTCCTTTGCTGTTTCCAAGGCGGCACCGTGGGCCAGTTTTAAGCACCCTCTGAGCTGCATCCGGCTTGCGGGCCTTGAGTTTGACACTCCTGCTCTAGATTTCCTGGACCGACCTTTAGGTTGGACTAGATTAGATTAGGTGACTTCCAAAGTTTCCTTTAAAACAATGATCCCATGCTCTTTGAATAAGATATCTCAGAAGAAAAAATAATGATGTCTTCAAAGTGCTATGATAGTTTTTCCCAAGTTTTCCACCATCATGGTGTACACCAGGATTGTCTATCTTGTTGCTCTCTACTGGGGAAGCATTGGATTCAATTCTATAAATAATCAATGGGAAGCAAAGATGTAAATCTTAAAATATTAATGGAACAGATTGTTCTGCGAATGATAGTTACAAAGCTGAGAGTGCACTTTTCCCAACATTGGAAATGTCTTCTGGAGTACACATGCTTTTAATAAAATTAGAAAAAAGGTATCTATTAAATCAAAGGACAATATTGTCATATATGTGCAAACTAAGTTTGAAACAAGGAAGATGATTTGGCAGGTAGAATGACAAGAAGGAGCTGTGTTAGAAAGTTCCTATTTTAAACCTTGCTTTTGTAACATCTCTTCTAAATGATGGTAGCCACAATGTCACCACTGGCAGGTTGACAAATAAAGCTGGATTTACAGCACCTGACCTAGACAATATCCTACAGTGCTGAGCTGAAGGTGGGATCTCTGGCCTTGAAAGATATTTGCTGTAGCTTGAAAATCATATAATAACCCAGCAGGAATAAAGCAAAGGCAAACCTCTTCTGAAAATTTTTGCCAAAATCCTACAGGGATTAATTTAGGAACTTGCCGGGAATCAGTGGGTATCCATTTATTGGAAGATGTGTTATGATCTCTTTCCCTTTTTTGTTGTTGTTGTTGATGTTCTGAGTTGCTGCTGTGCGTTGGTGCTCATCTGAATAATGTTTTTATGTCTGTTACAGCAATATTGTTCAGACAAATATAAATGCACTGCAGCAAATCAGAACACTAAAAAAAGAAAAGAAAATAGAAGAAATCAAAGAAATTAAATTAAAGTTGTAGTTATGGGACTTTTCAAAAGTTAAAACACAGACATGGGATTTAAAAACTATAATTTAATATATGAAGGATCTGAATTTTCCCCAGAATGAAAACAATATTTTCATTATGTGATAATTTATAAGAAATACAATAAAAAAGAAGAAAAAACTTCAATTATATATAACAAACTTATGAAAATATGATGAAACCAGAATGTTTTTGATCAAAGACTTAGGCACTTTGAACTAGAAAACAAATATGAGAAATGAACATGATATATAATAACTGCAGCAAGATTACAGTACCAGATGTACAAAGTTGGAAGAACAGTGAAATAGAATATATAATGGAAGTGGATCTATACCGGTATATTGCTGTTGCAAAGTTTGAAACTGTGATGTAAAATGAAGAAAACTGTTTTTTTTAAAAAAACAGTGTACATTAAGAACTATCAATGACTGATGAAGAAAGAGATCTTGGAGTACTGGTAAATTGTTCAATTAAGGTATTGACACAGTATAGATTCATTGTAAAGAAAAAAAGGTGAACAGCATATTAGACATAAAAGAAATGGGACTGAAATTAGAGATGGTAATATCATGATGCCCTTCTATAAATCAATGGTATAAGTGTATCTGGTTTTTGTGCATTGTGAGAATTTCTGGTCATGACAACTCAAAAAGGATATAAGGGCACTAGAGAAAGTCAGGGGAAGCAACTAAGTTGGTCAAGGGGATGGAGAGCATCCCTATGTGGAAACATAACATTTAGAGTTTTTTTTAATCTAGAAAGGAGGTGAATTAGATGGGACATGATGAAGGTATACAAAATTGAGTATGGTGTAGACTTAGTTTGGTCTAGTGGTTAGGGCATCTGGCTAAGAAAGCCAGAGATTGTTAAGTTCAAGTCCTGCCTTAGCCATGAAAGCTAGTGGGTGACCTTAAGCCATTCACTCTCTCCTAGCCCAACTCACTTCACAGGGTTGTTGTCGTGGCAAAAACAGGAGGAGGAAGATGTGTCAGATCTGGTCACTACCTTGAGTTATTTGTAAAAATAATAAAGGAGGTATACAAACAAACAAACAAAGTGGACAAGGAAAAGCTACTTCCCTCTTCCCAAAGAACTAGAACTCAGTAAAACAGAATCTTGGGAGAATCAGGACAAAAGGATTTTTTTTCCAATGTTAAACACACAATTAAACATCTTGTAGTAGCAAGTTTGAACTTGCTACTACAAGATGTGGTGCTGGATACCTGCTTCCCTGGCTTTAAAAAAAAAAAATAAGAGTGGCACCAATTCATGAAAGTCATGGGGATCAAGATCTATTAGCCTTGATGTCACTGCGACTACCTCTGAAGATCATTTGCTGGAAAACTAGTGGGCTTCCTATGAAGGCATTTGAATTGGTCACTAATGGGGGTGGAAACTTTTAAAGTTTTGCAGTTGGCATGAGGCACAGCTTAATCCAGAATAAATCATTCTCAAAATCAGATTCGTGGTAATAAAGAAAGGCACCTTTAGCTAAACCAAGTTGCTGCTATTCTTATAATTACAACAGTCAAAAGTGGTTGTCAGGTAAACTATCCTTTATTGCCAATGTATTCCTAAATATATTTTACTTACCAGTCTTGTACAGCATTGAAAGATTCTTCATTGGTGATGTCATACATTAAAATGAAGCCCATAGCGCCCCGATAGTAGGCTGTAGTAATTGTCCTATATCTCTCTTGACCTGCTGTATCCTAAAATCATGAAATATCAATAGTTAATGTCTAATAATAAGCAGTGAAATTCAATACTTTGAATTACATCAGCTCCATATCGTTGGCATTTCAATATATTATTTTCAACAAAAATAACATTTTGGGGAACCAAAACCTCTTTTCCACTGTTTGA
Source organism: Ptyas mucosa (assembly GCA_012654045.1). Taxonomy (NCBI): domain Eukaryota; kingdom Metazoa; phylum Chordata; class Lepidosauria; order Squamata; family Colubridae; genus Ptyas; species Ptyas mucosa. Next base: position 49,943,215 of record WNWU01000002.1, read on the forward strand.
TAGTGTTATATGTATGGTATATCTAGGCAAAACTGGAACTAAGTTACTTCAGATCATGGACCTGAAAATAAATCACAGTTGTAGCAATGGAAGCTAACAATGATTTCCATTGTTAGCTTCCATTGCTACAACTGTGGTTTATTTTCATCCGATAAATAAATGGTGAGTCTCAACATGAAATGATAAGCCCAAAGATGCTCAAATGCACATTAGACAATAAGCCATCTTTATCTGTCAGCATATTTGATGTTGACTGCATTTTGGGGCAAATTACAAATTATATTAGAGCCATGGCAAAGATATTTGCTTCTCCATTGCAAAGTCCCTTGGAGGGCAGATTTCATCACAGAAATATTAAGAGGAGAATGTATGTAATATCTTTCCCTTGAGAGTAGTTTTCTCCCTCATTAAAGCTGCTTTTATTCTTCTGGTAGATCTGGTAGGTGATGGTTAAGTATAAATGAAAAATCATAAGGGAAGAATAACCTTAGTATACCTTTTTTACAACTTGTGGCATTTGTTCTGCTCCAGGTTTATACAGGTAGTCCGCAATGATGATCACAATTGAGCTCAAAATCTCTATTGCTAAGTGAGACATTTGTTGAGTGACTTTTACTCCATTTTACAACTTTTCTTGCCACAGATGTTAAGGGAATCACTTAAGCAGTTGTTAAGTTAGTAACATGGTTGCTAAATGAATCTGGCTTCCCCATTGACTGCTTGTTGGAAGGTCGCAAAAGGTGATCGCATGACCCTGGGACACTGCAACTGTCATAAATGTGAGACAGTTGCCAAGCATCTGAATTTTGATCACGTGGCCACAGAGATACTGCGACGGTCGTAAGTGTGAAAATGGTCATAAGTCACTTTTTAAAGTGCTGTTGTAACTTTGAATGGTCACTAAATGAACTGTTATAAGTTGAGGACTACCTGTTCTTAATTCACTTCTGTTTTGTTTCAAAATCTTGTGTACCCACACTGAATTTGGGTATGGAACATTATCCCCACTGGGTGGAACTCCCATCTCTCAGCTTTGGAGCATGGTGTTACTTTGTCACATTTCTTTTAATTTATGTTCAGAAGGATGATACTGTGATGCCTGCAATAACTCTATAAAGCCCCAAGGAGTATGATGAGTGGCCGTAGTTGGATGCTGTTTTATACTGTCACATTAGTTGGTTAAAGGGATCATTGGTTGGTTGGAGGTTCTCACATGATGAGACAAATCACTGACTGACCTGATTCCAACCTGCAAACTTTAGATGCTATATAGAAGGTATCTTAGCTACAGTTCACTCTTTCTATAATTTCTTTTTACATAAAGAGGCCAGTTAAATTTTATTATAAAGTACTGTATGGGAAGCTGTGTTTTGCACCCATGGCTATGTAACTGGAGGAGGAGGGACTTGTAATCCAAACATCTGGATGGTGTAGAATAAACAAATGACTTTTGTTTGTCTTCAGGCGGTTTTGTCTAACTGCAATTTTATCTAGTTACAAAACAAAGACTTCCCCAAAATGCAGCATTGCTTATATAAATCTGTTAAATAGGCTTTACATTAATTTTCTCCTGATGCACATTTAAATAGGTTTTACAGATTGTACATCTCCTCTGTCCCAATTATTGCATTCATATTCATGAACTGCTGCTACAACATTAAACAAATATAATCATAAGAAGAAAATGTCCGGTATGTTGCGGAGTCCATTGTCATGAATGACACGTTCATTACAATTGATGTACATAGGGAAACTTCATAGTAGATAGTCCATACACAAGGTATTTCTGAAAAAAATTAACCAAGTACTTCAATTTCATTTATGCCAAAATGCCTTAATGACAACTGATATATTCATAATTTATTAGAACCATGTCAAGAACTAGTGTGAACATTAATGCAATTAAATATGACTTCATTTACAATGCTAACATTTTCCCATCAATTTCCCTGCTCAGTGAACTTTGTAGTCCTTTTGTTGCATGTTGTATGTCTAGCTATTATGCTAATAGACCATTCAGAATAATTAATTCCATATTTCATTTATACTTCTTACTAAAAATTCATACTGACTTTTTTTCATTAAATCTTGACATAGGTTTCTATGGAACCGGTTATCAGTTAGGTTATCAATTCAATTTTGCTTATTCATTGATGCTAATTTACCCACTGATCAGATTATCCTAACTCTGACATGCAATGGTCTCTTTTTACTTTCAGAGTAATTTTCTAAGCAAAAATCTAACAGCATACTGTAAGCCTGACAAATATTGATAAAAACGTGCCCTATTTTCCATGATGATGTTACCATGGCAATCCATCTTTTTCCTGGTTGAACGGTGAAAATGCATAAAGATTTTTGAAGGAGCTTTTTCTTTGCTTTGATACCAGTCAGTGTCAGTCAGTCAGTCAGTCAGTCAGTCAGTCAGTCAGTCAAGTATTGTAATTGTAGCTATAGATACACGCTGTACAGAAAGTGCATAATAAAATGTTCTTTGATAATGGTGGCTGTTGGGGATGTAGTGATGATTCATATAGAAATAAAGCTAGCAGAATCTAGTCTTTACCCTAAATCAGATGGTTGCTTACTCAAATGTAGGTCTGTAGGTCTTGCTTTACTAGTGAGTTTGCCTATAAATATACATAGGTGTACAGCCTGACAATTTGATTATAAATATATATAGGACTACAGCCTGACAATTCAATCTCAAGAAAGCTTGTTTATAAGTAAATTCCTCTCAAGAACAAAACTGCTCACAAGGCACCAGCATCCCTATCCACAATAGGTTTATGAATCAGCAATTACTCCTTTGTTTAACAATTTGCCAATTCCAAAATATGTCAAGGTTTTGCTTAAAACCCTTAGTTAACACAAAGTGTTTAGTCAAGATTTACTGACAGTTTTATGGCACAAGTCCCAGTTTCTCATACTGCTAAGCTGGAAACATCAATGGCTGGGTTCATATATCATGTTTAGCCAAAGTTGAACAAACCACATTATGTCTGAGCATGTTCCTGGGATCCAGTCATGCAATTTGGGATTATTGATTATCCCAATTCCCAAAGCTTGTTGCAGGAAATCAAACCTTACAGCAATCTATAGCAACAGATAAAATATGCTAGCTTTAGCTAAAAAAAAAAAAATTTCCAAGGAAAGGCAGTGCTCACCCTCGACTAATAATAATCCCATTTTCACACTTATTTTCAGCATTAAGAAGTCTCTCATAGTGTTAAATTGGAATCTAATCTCTAATTTAAAAGTCCACTTCTACTTTCTGAAGAAGCAGATAAGAAACTTTATCCTCCAGTTCTCTGAAATATAACCTAGGAGATAAATCTGGTATTCAAACTGGATCATATTAAAAACAGATAGGTCCTCAATTTACCACCACAACTGAGCCCAAATTTTCTGTTTCTAAGTAAGACAGTTGTTGAGTGCATCACTGCAGTTTTTAAATTAATAAAATGGTTGTGAAGTGAATCTGGTTTCCTCACTGATTCTTTGTCATAAGGTCACAATATGTGATCATATGACCTGGGACCAGGGGTGGGTTCTACTTACCTTTACCACAGGTTCACAAAGGGATTGCACGCGCACGCTTGCTTCACTCGCGTGCATGTCTTGCTTCTGCGCATGCACAGATAGCTGATGATGACATCCGGGGCGGTGGGTGGGGCCTCCCACCAGTTTTACTACCGGTTCTTGTGAACTGGTCTGAACAGGGGGCAACCCGCCACTGCCTGGGACACTGCAACCGTCATAAATATGAGTCAGCCAAATGTCTTAATTTTGATCATGTGACCATGGGATGCTGTAATGGTCATAAGTGTGAAAAACAGTCATAAGTCACTTTTTTCAGGGGGGGGGGTAACTTCAAAGGGCCACTAAATGAATTGTTGTAAATCGAGGACTACATGTACTTCTCAGCATCCAAATAAACAAGATTTTTTTTTAAAAAAAAACCTAGCAGGTTAACTGGAAAGAGAGGTTAGTATTCTATCCAAATATTTTCCCAAGTTCTCCGCAGAGAAATATCCCGTCACTTAGCCTTTTGAGCTAGTGTAATCCAAACACAGCTTTATTCCCCAAATAAGGACAGAGCAGGTGAAAGAATGGGGAGAGAGCAGGAGGTATGGAAGAGGAAGAAGTTACATCGAATGAGCTGAAGTGGCGCAGTGGTTAGGGTGCAGTACTGCAGATACTTCAGCTGACTGCTAATTCAGCAGATCAGCGGATCAAATCTCACCGGCTCAAGGTTGACTCAGCCTTCCATCCTTCCGAGGTGGGTAAAATGAGGACCCAGATTGTTGGGGGAAATATGCTATTTAGTATACTGTCTTTGGTGTAAGCCGCCCAGAGTCCTCGGAGAGTGGGCGGCATAGAAATATGACTAATAAAATAATAAATAAAATAATAAAATCTATAATTTTATGCTCGTGAGCCACTCCGAGTTACTTTGAGGTAAGATGGGCAGCCTATAAATTTTATAAATAAATCAATCTATTTCTGTTTGTAGCAATAGAAAAGATTCACAAGCAATTGTAGAAGTACATGCAGGATGGCATTTCTGTAATTTCTACGGAATGAAATTTTTTTGGAGATCCATGAAGATACAAAATCATGTTACCGTAACCCTATAATAAAAATGGACACGATAGCTCAGTGGCTAAGATGCTGAGCTTGTCGACCAAAAGGTCGGCAGTTCAGCGGTTTGATTCCCTAGTGCCGTGTAATGGAGTGAGTTCCCTTTACTTGTCCCAGCTTCTGCCAACCTAGCAGTTCAAAGGCACGTAAAAAATGCAAGTAGAAAAATAGGGACCACCTTTGGTGTGAAGGTAACAGCGTTCTGTGCACCTTTGACATTTAGTCATGCTGGCCACATGACCATGGAAATGTCTTTGGATAGTGCTGACTCTTCGGCTTTGAAACGGAGATGAGCACCACCCCCTAGAGTCGGGAACGACTAGCACATATGTGCGAGGGGAACCTTTACCTTTAACCCTATAATAAAAATAGTTGTAGTGGTCTAGTCTACTTTGAAGTTTTAACGTCAACCTTGCAACTCTGAATGTTCCTCTCCCCGCCTTGCCTTTATCCTCAAAAGAAGTAGGGAGGGTCATGTCTGAGTTGCTTTCTCAAATTCCATTTCTGTTTTGTGGGCTGAGATTTCTCTTATTTGACATTGCCTTGGTTGTAGCTCTTCCTCTTTCTCAAGGTTATTCTCATAGTCCATTACATTACACTGACTGACCTGTTGAAATAGGAACAATGAATTCTCCCAAATAGTTAATATAGTGGCTCCTTAGCAACCTACGTGCTGTGTTGGTGCTTGTAATATTTCAGGATATCGTTATGGCAGTGGACAAAACATGAGGACAGGCAATTGGCTTGGTCATGGAACATTTGGAACAAGGCACACTGGAGGTATTATTGTAAATATAATGCATTAGTAGTGCAGAATCAGGCTAGACACAGTGGTGGGTTTATTAATAAGGTCTACATCAGGGGTGAAATGCTCCCGGTTCGGACCGGCTTGGGCGAATAGGTAGCGATGATGGCTGGTGATTCGGAGAACCGGTAGTAATAGCAGCTGGAGGCTCCGCCCACCTTCCCCATTCCCCGGAGTCTGGGAATGCACCATTCCCCGACTCCGGCCTTGCCGCGGAGCCACTGCCTGCTCGCCCTTCGCCACGCAGTGTATCCTACTGCTCACCTTTCTCCCGCGGCTGGCTGTTAGGGAAGGCAAGCGCCTGAAAGTTACTGGAGTCACTCACTCTCCTTCTTGAATGAGCCGCTTTGGTCCACGCGCTGGCTGCGCAAGCACACACCATTTATTTAATTCAGTGGCAGGTTGGGTGTGCACTTGCGCAGCTGGCGCGTGGACCAGAGCGGCTCATTCAAGGAGAGTGAGCGACTCTGGTATCTTTCGGGCGCTTGCCTTCCCTGACAGCCAGCTGCGGGAGAAAGGTGAGCAGTAGGAATCAGGGAATGGTGCATTGCCTGACTCCGGGAACGGGGGTGGGTGGGCGGAGCCGTGGGAGAAAGGTAAGGACACGCCAGCAGAATAGAATTTTAAATTTTTTTCCCTACCAGGGAATGGTGGAAGGGGGGAGGGGGTCTTGTGACTGAGTGGGCGTGACTGTGAGTGACATTGAGTTAGCCACGCCCACTCAGTCACAGGACACCCCCCCACCAAGCCACGCCCACAGAACCGGTAGGGAAAAATTTTAGATTTCATCCCTGGTCTACATGATAAGAATCAGAGAAGAGAAAACGTATTTCTTCCATCATTGAGTAAATAGAAAACCATCCCAGGGAACTTTTAGAGCTGTTTTACAAATAACCTAGCCTCTAATTCATTCAGCAATGTTTTGATATCATCCAAGCTCACCTATGTTATGAACAACTTGTACAATTCTTCAGACATGAAATCACTCAGATTCATATAGGATCCGTATCACTTTGGGAAATGCTGCGTCTAGGGTGTTTATCACACTATCTAATAATATCTTTTTGAATCAGTTCTATTACTTGTCCCCTAAGGTAGCTGTTAAGATTCTCGATTCTATTTACAGCACCAATTATGTGCTTTCATGCCTCGGCTAATAAGAGCATCAAATAATTCCAGCCTTAAGTTCCTCTGCAAAAGATACATTGGGATCTCACCCCTATGGTTTAAGATTGACAGCGGACCTATCCATTTTTAATGTCATCTAGTATCTGGCTTTGAGCAAAGCCTGTGAAGAAGGTGGTAGCACTGTAGCTCTTAGAGGAAATGGGTTAGATATGGAGATGCCAACCCACTGTCTGCATTGAGAAGCAGACCATGGAAAGTTGACTTTCTTGAAACTTCTGTCATTTTTTTCATGACTTAAGATTTTCTTAATGATAGCATCTTGTTGGGGCTCTTGTACTGTAGGAAGGAACTGCTGTTTAGAACCACTATTTGAGGAATATGCATTATACTGGGAAACATCTGTTCAACCCCTTAAGAACTTTATTTAGGTGATCTTGCAATATTCCATTTTGCATCCCATGTTATTTAATGAATTTAATGAACATTTATGGCTTTGGAGATAATTGTTGTTAGGAAATTTCTATTACCTAACTGGTTGGGTTCGCAATATATATAAACCATCAATGCATGTTTGCAGTCAAAATGTATTGTATAGCTTTAAGAATGTAATGCTGTATTGCATCATACTCTATTCTGATTGGCTAGCTCTGTAGCCAATGTACTTAAGAGGAAGTATTGAATTATGGCTTATTGTCTTTTTACATTATTATTGCTACCTCTGCTCCTCTCTGCCTGTTCTCTCTGCATGATCACTGCTTGATCATTGCTACTTGTTATTTTCTACTGTTTTACTGATTGTTTTACTGCTGTACTTGTTCCTGTTTGCAACTCTAAAAAGAACTGTTTTATTGCATATAACTACAGCAACTGGTTCTTAGAATATCCCTGGATTGACATTTTAACTATCTTTATATGTGTATGACCTGGATTGTTTATTGGACTTTGCTTTGCTTTTTCCTAAAATTAAAAGAATATCACAACTCAGTGTGTCTGTATCAACAGTGCTTATTCATAATCACTCTTAGCCGTTTCCCATGTGCACACCCTTGCTACTCAATAGTTGAGCGCATATTCCTCAACAATTGTCATCAAAATGCAGGTGAACGCTTTAAATCTCATTTTCTGAAGATATCATCAGAATTGTCATATGTCTCCAATCTGTAAAAGGCTATCTATGATAAAATGAAGCTGAATTCTGACAAGATGGAACTGTTATTGATTCTTGAGGCTGGGTTTCAGGATTTACAGTCACCCCTTCTGCAAAAATGGTTGAAGAGTAGTTGGGAGCACCATCCCAGCACGAATCTCTTTTCTAATTATTTGGCTGCTCTCAATTATTGTTGGGCATTTAAAGGTGACACTAGTTTCTTAACTTGTTCTCCATCAAATATTTGATTTTGAAGAAACAAAGAAGTGAAACCGAGTAGAACCGCAACCTTGCAAAATCCTATTATTTGATACCATAGTAAAAGAGGTATTAATTTCACAAAGGCATAAATATAGTCATGTAAAGATCTGACAAAAATTAAAATACTAACTTTGGGGTTGGTGGTGGAGTTATATCTAAGACAAACCAGCATGTAAGCTTATGGTAAGAGAAAAAGTATCCTAACTGGGGCCTCTGATCCCAAAGACTGGATGAAAACCACATGTGAATGTTCCTACTATTGTCAGTACCATTAAGAAGACCAATATTAGATGATTGCATCCAGTGGTGAAATTCAAATTTTTTTACTACTGGTTCAGTGGGTGTGGCTTGGTGAGTGTGACAGGGGAAGGATACTGCAAAATCTCCATTCCTATCCCACTCCAGAGGACGGATACTGCAAAATCCCCATTCCGTCTCACTCCTGGAGGAAGGATATTGCAAAATCTCCATTCACACCCCACTCTGGGGCCAGCCAGAGGTGGTATTTGCCGGTTCTCCGAACTACTCAAAATTTCCGGTACCGGTTCTCCAGAACCTATCAGAACCTGCTGGATTTCACCCCTGCTCGCATCCCTATGAAGTCCCATGATAAGCTTCAGTTTTGGAAATTGCATAAATTATTTTTGATGATAAATTTATTTGAAAGTATCCACAGTTCTCAGTTTATAAAAAGAATTTTACGATAAACTTTAAAATTACTATGGCATGAGAAAGTCTATTTATATTCTACTGATCAGAGATTCTCTGGTATGAAGAAACAGACTACCAATAAACCTATTCAGTCAGCCCTGACAGCAATTTACTCAAGTTTTGGCAGACATCAGTCTCCAAAGGATAAGTCTGCTGTTAACAAAATGGCCCAATAAACACACTAAAATCATTGACATTCCAAATTTTGGGACCCTGAAGTGAATGAGAAGTGAATGCTTCAATGCTTCCTGTAATGGGTGGCAACCTTAAAGAGGTCAGGTTCTTAGCAATGTAAGTATATACCCTACCTCAATATACTTGTACATAGACTTTAACCAAAACATTAAGTACAAATCATTAAGATCTGCAAATATCTGATCTTAAGTGTGAGTATTATAACAAAAAGGACAACTAGACTATAGCAAGCATTAGCAAATCACTGGCTATGAAGCTGCAGCTAGCTTTCATCAAAATTCCAAAGGTGAATATGTTTAATTGCTATATTTTAAAACAATTATCCTGAGTTTCTACTTTCAAGGAGGTTTATATTCTCTTCTAATTGAACAAGAAGTAGAGTGAAGCACACGTACATATGTAGTATGTAGATCACAGGTGGTTTCCTAAGTTGTGCAAATATGTCTTGTAGAGGTGTAACAAAGAAAGATTCAGGTCAGCCCCACTGAGTCCAGGTGGCGCAGTGGTTAGAGTGCAGTACTGCAGGCTACTTCAGCTGACTGCTAGCTGCAGTTCAGCAGTTCAAATCTCACCAGGCTCCAGGTTGACTCAGCCTTCCATCCTTCCAAGGACCCAGATTGTTGGGGGCAATGTGCTGACTCTGTAAACTGCTTAGAAAGGGCTGTAAAAGCACTATGAAGCAGTATATAAGTCTAAGTGCTATTGCTATCTCTCTGAAGCTGTAATAAAAAGCTGTTAACCAAGCAAATCAAAGCAAAGAGGATGCCCCTCAGTTGACTAGGAACAGGGCGCCACTTTCCTTTGTGAGGTGTTACTTTGATGGGGTGTTCCATTACGAATGGTCACAGAAGCCCCAATTGTTTATTCCTGAGGGAATGCAGCCCTTGAAGGAAAGAAAACTGTTCTGAATAGCCAGATGGGACACAAGTGTTACAAGACCAGTCAGTTCTCAATGAAGAATAGTGGTTGAAAGTCCTAGATTCACTTAATCGACTCAGCAGAGGAATGGAACAAGGAAAATCCTTCAGTTTTATTTTCCTCCCAAACAGAGGAGTAAAAGTGTAGTCTTTTGCATTTGAAAATACTCAGTATACACATGTATCTATGTAACTGTTGGCTGAAAGATTCCTTGACCAGAAACAAGAGTTTGTGACTGTACCAAATGATGAGAATATTTGTAGCTTGGACTTGAACTATCCTGTGGCCCCCCAGAGAACACCAAGGATTCTACAGTTGCTTACAGTATATAGAAATCCAGAAGCTACTCAAACCACCTCCATGCCCTTTGCAGAGCTCTAGAAATAGCTTGGTTTGAAGCATTCTGGAGGTAGTTCCATTGGATACCACTCCTGAATCTAAAATATACTGAGAAGTTTACAATATCTTTCTCCTTCAAAATGCCTGAAAAGGTTGAAATTTTCTAATGTTTCAGTGTAAATCCAGATAATTGCCAACAAGCTAGAGCTATTTAGATGAAGAAATGTGTTCTCTAAAAATATACATAGATATTTCTGTATGTTTAATTTTTCATCCCTTTAAATCTTGTTTTTTTTAAAATATTGCCTAATATTATATTTATTCTAGCAACAAAATTTGCAGTGATGCTATGCTTTTTTGTAGAAATATTCATGTCATGTTTCAGATAAACAGGCAGTGATCTTTTTAAGGGGTAGCACTTGTGTAAATGATGTTACACAAACATAAGATCCCTGGTCTTCCCTTCCATAAAAATAAGTAAACCAGCTTTAAATGCTCCAAAGAAGAGGTCAGAAACTTAATGGAAATCCAATATTCTAACAAAGACAGAAATATATCTACTTAGTCTTGAAATCTGGTTTTGGTCAAAGTTAGTACACATTAGAAACAGGAATAATTGCTTCTAATTTTAGGATAGCCACCGCTGGTTGATGGCAATGGTCTCTCTCAGTTATATCTGCTTCCAGGAAAGATGGCTGATAATCTGACTGCTTACTCTTTGTTTCTTGATTCAAATGATTTATTGGAATTTCTATCTTTTTTTTATTTTTCTCTTGTCAGTTGCCCTGGGGAAAGGAAAACCCTGCAAGCTGTGAAGTGGTCCTCCTCAATTTATCTTGGTTAAACTGCAAGAGGACTTGTTTATAATCCCTCCTCCCCTCCAAACTGGGCAGCTGCTCCCTCTTTAATCCAAACCTTGCATCTGAATGATTTGCAGCTACCCTTCCCTCCCCCGCCACTTAATTTAAAAACTCATAGAAAATAAAAAAGAATAAATCAATCAAGGACTTTAAAAAAAAAACCAAGCCGTATATTGATTAAGTGCACTAAAACTCTTTTAGCATAATCCATAAAAACCAATATGAGTAATTGAATTTAGGACTTTCTCCTGACCTTGTTGAGGCAGGGACTAATGTTATCATTCATTGCAGAGAGTGGTAGGTTTGAAACATTCAGAGCTCACTTATACTGTTGTTCAAGATATTCAGGATCTTGTTTTGATTAGTACTTGTGCTATATTTATATGTTGCATCTGAAATGAGGCTGAATTTTAAGTATGAGTCTGCCTTCGTTCCCTGAGGAATTTCTCCCATCTTGCATATTTGTCTTTCAGCCTGCAACAACATCGGTCAAAACTGTTTTCTGCCTGCAGAGCAAATAACCTCCCCAGATTTTCCACGGCTGGCATTCATTATTAGAATGGAAGGATATCAGTCTCCCTCATTTCTTCCTTGTTCTGGAACTGTTTAAAATAATTTATTTTAAAATGCATCCATATTTATGTATTTAAACATTTTTTATAACCTGCCCCAATCTGGGCAGGGAACAACAAACTCACAAAGAAATCTGGGAACAAAATTAAATGTGAAACATGAGATTATATGCCTGGGGATTATCTAAAGTACATTATGTTTAATATTACACATGTATCATTGTGGGAATATGTGTTTTTGCGGAAGATAGTGGAATAGTCAGCGAAAATTCTAAATAAGCCTTTACAGGAAGTTGAATGAGGAAGAAGTCTCCTTTAAAGATGTTTGGAGATTAATATTCAGCAGGAAACCTTGTTAGGGGATGTGTTCTAGAACAGGAGTCTCCAACCTTGGCAACTTTAAGACTTGTGGACTTCAACTCCCAGAATTCCTCAGCCAGCTTTGCTTTGCTGATTGAGGAATTCTGGGAGTTGAAGTCCACAAGTCTTAAAGTTGCCAAGGTTGGAGACCCCTGTTCTAGAACATATACTGATTGAAGGAATACTGGGTAGTTAAGTGGAAGACTATCTCACCATTATTTAATGCTCATAATATGATTTTCTTGAATGCAGAACATGAACTTAGCTCAATGAATGCTAACGAATGTTCATTATATTTGAAGTGAAATGTAGATAGATTAATAAAAATATGTATTAGAATATTTTACCCACTTTATGTCTTGAAATAAAGGAAAAGAGTGAAAAACAAAATTTCCTTTATTTTTAAACCCAGAAACTAAGCCAGATGAGAAACAGACAATACCATTCCCTATTACAGAATGGTAAAATTAGATTCGGAATTATAAAGAGTTGCAATCTCTTTGCAATAAAGGTTGTCTTAGTTTGAATTTGCACAGTGACTCATAGAACTGAAAGGCTTCTCAGAATAATCTGGTTCAACCTTCTGGTCAGTGCAGGATCATCTAAAGCAGATGATCATTTACTCTCTGTTTGAAGACTGTCAGTGAAGGGAACACACCATGGTAGCATAGGGTAGGATCCAGAGGTGGTATTCAGCAGGTTCTGACCAATTCTGGAGAACCGATAGTAGAAATTTTGAGTAGAACTGGTAAATACTACTTCTGCCTGGCCCTGCCCTCATGTATTCTCTGCGAGTATTCTCTGCGAGTATTCTCCCGAGTCCCAGCTGATCGTGAGGAAATGGGGATTTTGCAGTAACCTTCCTCTGGAGTGGGGAGGGAATGGAGATTTTATAATATCCTTCCCCTGCCACGCCCACCAAGCCACGTCCACCAAGTTATGCCATGCCCACAGAACCGATAGTAAAAATGTTTGAATCCCACCACTGGTGGGACCATTATTTACTGTGATCTGACTTATATGCTCTTGCAGCTAATATTTTTTTTAAATAGTATTCGCTTTTTAAAAGGTGCAATCATACTGGTAGCTCTGTTTAACTTGCAATTTACTAGAACACTAAGACTCTTATTGCATGTGATACTGTGAAGCCCTGCCTGCTTCATCCCATACTTATGTCTTTCATTTTTGTTTCCTCTTCAAATGCAGGACATTACCATTTTCCATCCTGTTTCAGTCTAACGGTCAAGTCTCTCTTGATCTTTTTGAACTTTCTCATTCTCTTCTAAAGCTATCCTTCCAAATTTTGTGTCTTCTACAGATTTGATAACAAACAGTTCAATATTAGTCTCTGCTTTCTTGGCAATAAGGACATTTACTGTTGTCCATCTTCTGACCGGTTCTCCAACAGTTCTAAAAATATATATATAATTAATGATTCTGCCTTCTTTTTTAGGATTCTTGGTTCCATCAGGCTATGGATCAGAGATATTTTCCGCCCCTTTGTATCTATATGTGCATATAGAAAACGGCAGAGCTTTGATATACATTTGTGCCTGCTATATGGTTCCACCTCATCCTGAGTTGTGGATACTTCTGATTGTCTTTGAATTAGCTTGGTGTTCTTTTATTATCTCCTACTTTAGCCTGAGCTGTATTTCTCTTCGCCCACTAGAGGTATATCATTGGCCAGTTAGGGCTTTGTTTCCCTTTTGAAAGAAGACAGATGTAAAATTTGAATTAAGACATTTCTTGCCATCAGCCATTAATCCACTCTTTCCTCTTAGCAGCAGACTTCTTGGCTTTTCTTTGCTCTCCCTCCTCCCCAAGCATTGTTGCTTTGAGCATTTTTTGCATGCCTCATCACATTCTGAGCTTTAGCCTTTCTGACACAATCCCTACAGATTCTGATGACTGTCTTATACAGGCACTTTCTTTGATTTCCTTTGTATGTCTGTTTTTCTTTTCTGCAAAATCCTTCATATTCACACTAGTTTCTTAAGAGGTCTCCCATTTTTCCTTCCCTTCCCACAATAATTCTGGTGGAGGCATTGTCTTGAAACATTCTGCTTCTCTCTGTGAATAACAAAATTAAATACTCTGGGATAGTTGGAAATGTTAGTACGATGCTTTCTAAATCATCCTAGAACAGGGGTCTGCAACCTTAAACACTCAAAGAGCCATTTGGACCCGTTTCCCTCAGGAAAAAAAAACACCGGGAGCCAAAAAACCCTTCCCGTGCCTGACTATTTCTTGAGCGGCCACAAAACTAGCATATGTAGTTGAATTAAATATTCTGCTTTCTTTTGAAACTTTTCTTTTCTTGGATTTATTCATGGTTGGCCTACCAGGGGTTGAAAAGCTCAACAACTCGTGTGCCAGTGGGTGTCGCACATTGGCAGTTGTGACGCATATTTTGAGTGATAGGGAGCCACAGCAGAGGAGCAAAAGAGTCGCATGTGGCTCCAGAGCCACAGGTTGCTGACCCCTGTCCTAGAAGAAGAATGCTAGGTCAAGACCTCTTTCAAAGTCTTGAGTGAGTCTATCTTATTTCTTCTTTCTTAATGGTTAGCTTTTCTATTGATCTGATTAGATGTTGATATAAGTGAAGTGCTGTGTGTAGAGCAGCGTTTCCAATCTTGGCCCCATGGCTGGTTGGAGAATTCTGAGAGTTTAAGTCCCTAGATCCATGATGGCGAACCTATGGCCACGTAACCATGTCGCCTGGCACACCCGGCATCGCCCGTTCCTCTTCTGGGTTTTTGGTGCACATGCACACACAATGATCAGGTGGCCTTTTTGCATGCGGCAGTGTCAGAAACTAGAAGAGCTGGTTTTCCATTTTCCTATGTGAGCATGCGTGTCAGCCAGCTGATCGTCGGTTGTGCATGCATGCCAGGAACCCAGAAAAGTAGCTGGCTGAAACTGGAAGTTCAGTAGCTGAAACCGGAAGTTCATTTTCAGGCATGGACATGCACCCTGCGCAGCTCCTCTTCCGGATTGCTGCCCAGGCGCATGCATGCTCCCTTTTTGGCAGTTGGTGCCAAAAAGGTTTGCCATCACTGCCCTAGATCTTCACACTGCCATGGTTGAGAAACCTGGTTTATATAGAGTCTTTATGGAACTGGGTGAACTTCTAGGTTTGAGAAATAAATAAATATGGGCATATTTCATAGGTTTCTAGAGATAAGCTCATCACCCCCAAAATTCTACAATAAATGCAAAAACATCACTATAAATATTGGCGCCTGTTTATTTCTTGGTAAATTGCCTCCAAGAGACTTATTTATAATCTGTTTTTTTTTCCTTCTCTGTTGCAAAGCTGGGAGAATTAAGATTGATGAACAGCAGCCAACATCTTCAGTTTGGCCCTGTTAATTTTCTCCACCTAAATCTACAATTAGTTAATTGTAAAAGGAATCATGCACTCAACAGCACTAGAAGGAAATCTCTGGCATCACTCAGGGATGGGTTTTGGAAATCAAAGGAAATTATAACAAGCAAATAGAACAAGAGGAAATTGGAGCAAGTTTGTTAGAGGAAACTCCATTCAGTATTAACATGAATAAATTTTTCAGTTCTTCTGTGGGTCATTTTCTTTCCAGATCTCCTGATTGCCTCTCTGTTTGGGTAGCATACCAGTGGGAGACGTCAGCTCATCACAATTTACCAGTTTCAGGCTTTGTTTCCTTTTAGCCAACAGGATAGATATCACAAATCCTTGTTAGTGTGTCTTTTATAATTTTGAGATTTGGCTGCTTTCCAGCATGATCCATTGAAGCTTCTACTGTGCAAGTAACGAGTTATATTTAGCAGCTAAATCTAAAGCACTAAATGTCTATGGAGATTCTCAATCATCCAGGTTATGGTTGTCCGAAAGGTGCTTTTTCAGAAGGCAACTGGACTTTCTCATTTTTCTTTGAAGATGCTGAAGAAGCTCTTGGATGAGAGGTGAAACATCTTCAAAGAAAAAAAAAAGTTCCATTGCCTCCTGAAAAAGCACCTTTGGGACAACCAGGACCTGGATGACTGAGAATCAGTGGTAGGTTCCTCCCGGTTCAGCCTGGTTCGGCCGAGCTAGTAGTGGTGACAATATGACATCACTGAACAGGTTCTGCCCCCTGTCCCCCGCGTTATTCTTACCTTTTATTTGGCCCCACCCCCAATCTATTACTGCCTCTTGAGTCCCAGTTGATGGGCTATAAGGAAAAACTGTTCAAACTCTTGCCGCGGGGCTTCAAAGGGCCATCCTACAGCTGATCAGTGTTAAAAGGCAGTGTGGTGGTAGACCGGTGCCTCCAAAAACAAATGAGTAGACCGGTGCCTGCAAAAATAAATGGGTAGACTGGTACAGCTCTGCAAGCAATTAAAAGCCTGGTAGACCAGTGCCTCTGCTAAATCCTAAAGAATTGTCACATGACCATCAAGCCATGCCCACAAAATAAGCCACGTCCACAGAACCGGTAGTAAAAAATTTTGGAACCCACCCCTGCTGAGAATCTCCATAGGCTTTTGGCTATGCACTTTGGGATGAACACCCTTCAAATGGTGTGGGAGTATGAATGGATTTCCAGAAAAATAGCAGACTAAAGGAACCATTTGCACTTTAATTTGAGATGCAGGCAACACAGACTCTTCTCCAACAGCCTGCTCCTGTCTTCAACAGTGAAGGGACAGAGGGCAGAAAACATCCTGCAGCCAAGAAGGCTCCACACCTATTTGTACTACTCAGGTGACCTGGAGGACACAGAAAAACCTTCAGTGGCTTCAACGATCCTCTAAATCACGGGTGTCAAACTCGCGGCATCACATAGCTGTCATGTGATGCATTGCAACGTCTTTTCCCCAGAAGTGGGGTGGGCGTGGCCTACACGTGACACATCTGGCCCATGGGCCACCAGTTTAACATCCCTGCTCTAAAAGAATGCAAATGACTAGCTGTCTGCAAGAAATATAAATCCTTCCATTCCCCACCATCCAGTCAGAGCTGAAGAAGCTTCTTGGATGAGAAGCAAAACGTCCTCAAAGAAAAACAAGAAAGTCCAGTTGCCTCCTGAAAAAGCACCTTTGGGATAAAGCACTAAAAGTAAAACCTCACTCAGGATTTAGCAAATGGGGTTCAGGTGCCTTGCTTGTTCCATATTCTATAGTTTATTCACCAGACGAATTCTCGGGTAATAAAAAATTACAACAGAATAACACAGCAGAGGGCACAATTAGCAACAGAAGCAGCTGTAGCAAGGAAGGCTTTCCCCCCTCATCTATTGTTCTTTCCTTGCAGCTTCCTCCAATAGATGCTAGATTACCACTTTAATCCCAGTGTTTCCATTGCAAATAAGTTAGCTGGAAACTCAAACAGGGTGAAAAATGGAAGGCACAAAAGATCTCCCATTGGGAGGGGGAACAACCACTGCCATCTCTTACCCACTTGCTTACATTTGGACCTGTTGCTTATTTTCCTCCCTTGCAGGCTGTATTGCCATCATCTACTGATCATTCTTTCCTGCAGAAAAGTCACTACAATGTTTATAACAGCAGACACTAGGCTAAAATGAGCAATCCTCATAAGAGGTCTTTCAAGTGAAGCTTTATGAAATAGCATGGCTCATTCTGATTGTCCTCTCTGATGAGTAGAGCACACTGGTCTATTTATATAGACCACTATTTATATATGAGCCGAGGTGGCGCAGTGGTTAGAGTGCAGCACTGCAGTCTACTTCAGCTGACTGCTAGCTGCAGTTCGGCAGTTCAAATCTCACCGGCTCAAGGTTGACTCAGCCTTCCATCCTTCTAAGGTCAGTAAAATGAGGACACAGATTGTTGGGGGCAATATGCTGACTCTGTAAACCACTTTGAGCGGGCTGTAAATTACTGTAAAGCGGTATATAAGTCTAAGTGCTATTGTGATTGCTATAGGCTTGTGAACTGCTGTGCTAATTTTCTACAAGAAACTGGCTAATGCAGCTCTCCCAAGTATGTACTGCTCCTAATAGCTAGTAGATTCTTCAGAAAAAGTTATGACATTTGAGTGGCCCACTTCTACCAAGCTATGCCCTCTGCCCACCTCCCTCTTAGAGGCTCTTAGAGCACAACCATGGGCAAAGGAGCCTCTTCAGGAGGCAGAATGGTAGGTTGAAACTTATCCTTGATCTGTCATCCTTCTCAATCTATCACCTGAGATGGCTACCTCATGTCAGTCTAGAAAAGAGCAGCAAGAGATGGACAAAATTGCCCAAAGAAGTTGGCAGCAAGGAAAAAAAAATCTTAAGTGACATCTGTTAGATCAAAGTTTTGCCACTGCAATTAGCAGACCAACTTTTTTGATTCAATTTAGGCAAGAGAAACAGTGTTTAGTATGAAATATAAAAAGTTGGAGCAGAGCAGGGAGATTCACCTAAGGATTTTTTTTTTGGTCCTCTCTGGAATCATAGTGTTTTTATGTGTGTAGGCAACCAAACATCCAAAGGCAGACACATCAATTAGTTTTTCTCGGAACAGCCACCCTTAATTGGAACAAAATATTATTAGTTTCTTTAATTGAGGAGACATTAGAGGCCATTGAATAAATCACTTTTTGTAGATGGTAAACTGGCAGAAAATAGTAGCCCCACTCTATCAAGAGGACAAAACTAATTATTTCCATTTAAGCAAATAGGCAGAACAAAGGAAAAAAAACACCAATGGATATTGGAAAATTGCATCTGTTACCTAATATGATGCTCTTCCACTGAGTCATTTCCTCCCATTGTCTCTCCTAGTGAGAGAAATGACTCAGCAAATTCTAAACTAAAAAGTGGCCTAGTCACTGGGCCCAAAGTACTTTCACTCCAGACGGTATCCACTCTCAAATGCCTCCCAAGTATTTTGAAGTCATATTTACTTCTGATGGCCTTGAAAAGATGAGGACAGGTAATGAACACCATGATCAATGCACCTTCCAGCTGATCAAGAAGCAATTACAGAAAACATTTACTCATTACTTTCTTCTCTGAACTGTAGCAGTGCCTGGAAATGGAAAAATATCCTGATTTTCACTCTACACAGAATGGGGGAAATTGCTATCTTGCCCCTTCACATACAGTTTTGTTGTATATGTTTGTTTTACATGTGTGGGTTTGTCAGAGCGAGATTGCTAAGAAATTAGAGATGCCTGACTGTCAAGATGTCATTCTTCCTAAATACAATTCCTACTGAAAGCTGAAACATGTTTAAGCTATGAGAAATAGCATAACCTTTGGAAGCAGGAAGGCAGATGCCTCCCTGAATCACTGAAGTATTAGGGGTGGGAGCATAATTTTTCCAAAATTTAAAAAGATGATATCAGACTCGAACATCAGTCAAGAGTAACCTCATCTGTAAATGAAGTACATTTTAAAATGCATCCTGAAACTGCAAAGATGGCTTTAATACAGAGGTCTCCAACCTTGACAACTTTATGACTTGTGGACTTCAACTCCCAGAATTCCTCAGCCAGCGCATGCACTGCCTGAGGAATTCTGGGAGTTGAAGTCCACAAGTCGTAAAGTTGTCAAGGTTGGAGACCCCTGCTTTAATAAACGTAGACTTATAGACGTAGACTGTTTCAAGGATGTCATGTCAGCAAGAACTTTCCGGAGCTGCCTGCTGGTCTGCCTCTGCTTTTCTGTTTCTTAAGAGGCAATATTACAGGCCACATCAAATATCCAAAAGAGTAACTGAAGGATGGGTGGCTGCATAAATGTTTTAAATAAAATAAAATAAAATCTAGCTGCAAGCTTCCAGGGAGGGAGGGAGGGAGGGAGGAAAAGAGAAGAATCAAAAGTTGGGTGAAGAGATCTCCCTACGTAAAAAGAAACACCACAGAACCAGTCCTGCTCTAAGGAAATCAGCTCGTACTTCAACTCTTAATAGGTCTGAGGCGCCTGAATGGGAACTTCAAAGGGAATGAGAAAAATAACAGTTACTGGAAGTCTCAGCTTTTCTTTTAGAGACAATTTAACCAGTAGTCTAATTCCCAGTCGGGCTAATTCACTTATTGTTTCCACAAAAAAGAAGTCAACGCAGAAGCAAGACTCCGAGGTTATTCCCGTAGAGTTGGTGAGCTGAATTTATGGTTAAACTGTAGCCAAAATTTCTTCTTACAGTCCAGTCATTTCATTGTTTGAGCAATTGACTCAATTAGTCAGTGGCTAAGATGCTGAGCTTGTCGATTGAAAGGTTGGCAGTTCAGTGGTTCGAATCCCTAGTGCTGCGTAACGGGGTGAGCTTTCGTTACTTGTCCCAGCTTCTGCCAACCTAGCAGTTTAAAGGCACGCAAAAATGCAAGTAGAAAAATAGGGACCATCTTTGGTGGGAAGGTAACAGCGTTCCGTGTGCTTTTGGCATTTAGTCATGCCAGCCACATGACCATGGAGATGTCTTCGGACAACGTGTTTGAAGCTTTGAAACGGTGATGAGCACCCCCTAAAGTTGGGAACAACTAGCACATATGTGCGAGGGGAATCTTTACCTTTAATAAAAACATGGGCTCATTAAAATGTGACTTTGCAGCTTTGGCTCCAAAGCACCCCAAGAGGCTTCCTACTTTTATTGAAGCCCATGTGTCAGACTTGCATTCTTTGGGAATCCTTGAAATTCCTTGAGGAAGATATATAACTTCAAGTCAATTGTGATGTCCAAACTCAGTTTTCCTTTTCACTGTAAAGGCAAGTGGCTCCATGTTTGTTCCCCATGACATTCTTTTAGCCACAAAAGAAACCACCTCATTATAATACACTTGGTCCTTGCTAATAACTCAAGCTGTGCTTCATGTATTACTGAAGAATTTAAATTTTTGCTGTGTCACAAAAAGGTCAATTTTGAATTAATTTAAACCTCTAGAACTCTGATTAATTTGATCTTTGGGTACCCATGATACTTACTGATATTCAGTTTGGCCCTAAGTATGTTGTCTTTGAGGATTGTGAAGAATTTGTTGAAGTAATGTCCATCTGGGTTCAGTGCTAAGTGGGGAGAAATACACTGGAAAGAGAGAGAGAGAGAGGGAGGGAGGGAAGGAGGGAGGGGGGAGGGAGGGAGAGAGAGAGAGAGAGAGAGAGAGAG
>WNWU01000002.1:49964332-49978283 GCA_012654045.1 Ptyas mucosa
ATTTGAGTTTGTGTTCTGATTGGTTGTCAGACTCCCATGGGGCAATGCAGGGGCAACTTTGTAGGTTGTCTGTGTCCAAGGCTTGGTTGAGCCTTGCTGGGTGAATGAAGAGGCTTTGGGCAATTCCTATTATGGCTCTGGTTGAAGGAGGTAGATCTTTGTTATGTAGAATAGACTGGCCCAGGCCTTAATGGCCCATTAACAAAGGAGGGTCTGTCTCCCTTTTAGGGGAAAGATTCTGCCCTTTTAATATTTCCTAAAATATTTCATTTTCCTAGGAGAGGGGTAGGTGCTAACTTCCTACAAATGGGTAAAGTGATAGAAAATTAGAAGAAGCAACTATTATTCATCTTCGGAAGAGGAAGATCAGAGGAACCACAGACTGCTTGTCTAATATCAACACCTGGAAAAATTCCAGAAGGGATCATTTAAAAAATGGATTTGTAAGTACACTGAAAACAATAAACATCGGAATGATTTGCCTGATTTTTTTTATTAGATTGGATATGTCTCTTAATAGATTATGGAAATGCTTTAGATATATCTTCATCTCAGTAATACATTTGACAAAGTATATCATGATATTTAGCAATCTAATTGTACTGGCTGAATGCATGATAAGTAAATGAATGCATAGCTGACTCATAAATCATACCCAAAATCTGTTCATAAATCATTTCTCATCCAATGGGACTTAGGTATCTACTGTGCTGCCAAACCTCTACTTCTTAGTATTTTTATTAATGCCTAGGATGATTACTTATGAAATGTACAGATAATTCAAGATTTGGTGGAATCATTAATTACCTAAAATTCATAAATAAAACACATATCAATCTTAAAGCCATAAAGAAAATGCAAATCAATTTAGAGAAATTGACTGAAAATAACAGAATGAATTTTAAGTGGAAAATGCAAAATTCTTTGTTTAGGAAACAAAAATCAAATGCACTAATATCACATAGGAGATACCCTACTTGGTAATAGTTCTTGTGAAAAAAACATTCTAGAAGTGTAAGTGATTGCAAATTAATTATAAGCCACCAGTATAATAAGATTGCAAAGAAACAAATGCAATTTTAGGTTGCATTAAATTTTCCTCTCTGAAGTACTGCATCCACTTCTGGACACTATATCGTATGGATTCAGAGAAATTGTAACAGGTTCAGAGAACATGAACTAGTTACCTAGAAAGAAAAATATTTCTCTATGAAGAAGAAATATATTAAAGAAAAAGATGTGACTACTTAACTAGTGGCAGAGAGAGGCTATATTTGCATTCTTATACTCTTCAAGGCACATTTTCTTAATTATTTTAAAGAGTTGCATATCTGTACTATCCATCTCGACTCATCTCTACTTTGTTACATCTCTAAATAAGCTTGAACATTATTGAATGCCATAAACCATAAGGAATCGTTTTGCAAAAGGAGGCTAAGAATGAATATAGTGTGGGAATTCAGTTTATAGCACAATCATTGAGTCAGATATACTATGTCTTTTTAAAATCAGGGAAACCAGTTGGGTTTACACTTCTGCCTTACAGGATGCACAAAATTTCTATCATGTCTCAGGTAGGTAACTCAAGCCTTCAAATCCTAGTTTAAAATATAAGGGAAGTAAACCTCTTTTCTACAAAGTTAAGGAATATTAGGGCTGTGTAAAATTTTACTGGGGTATTTTACTTTGTTGATGCTTCAAGCTATTTTATGAGGCAATCAGTTCTCAACAGTCAGTTCACAGATTGATTAGGACCTAGGAGAAGGTTTTGTAAATAACCAGCTGTAAGTTCTTCCCTTATTAGTAAAAATACCTATCTCCTCACCAGTTCCCAGAAAAGCTGTTTCTGCTTTAATCTAATAGGAGATCAATTGGTTCTCACTGGAAAATAGTTCCATTACTGAAATTCTTGTCACATTGCCCTCTTAATTTTGATACATTTTGTTAAAAAAGAAAATGGTGGGACTTCTTGATTTAGAAGATTTATGTTCATTTTGAGGCAGCTGCCAAAGAACCTGACTTCCCACTCCTAAATAATGAAATAAAGCTGCTGCATTGATTTATTCTGAGTCACGTATGGGGATTCTTGCAGTAACAGGAAGGAGTATCTGTCTCTCCACCAATCTCTTTTGGTAGTCCCAATGAGATACTTAATGAATGCCAGAAGAATCACTGGAGGTGTTGGAGCCTTAGTCAGACAAATCACATCATCGCTCCAGCTTGTTAAAGCAAATAACGTCAACTCTGCAACCTATAATGCCTTGTTTAGACAATATGTGGGTGGATAACACAGGTCTAGAAAGCATGAGAATGAGGGTGTTCTTGTATTCATGTGCCTCAGGTTGGTAGCTAGAGGTCACTGTGGAATGAAAATGATGGAGTAGAAGGTGCTATGCCTGATCCAGCTTGATTCTTCTGTTCCTATGGACACAAGAATAGTCCCTGCTATATTAAATTAAAAGCGTTTCTAGTTAGAAACTTATAGGTAGCCAAAATGAGAATAATGATTTGCTAGAACAGTGGTCTCAAACTCAAGGCCTGCAGGCTGGATCCGGCCCTTAGGGTGTTTAGATTTGGCCCACAGGGCCACCCTGGAAAGGACTGGCCTGTGGTGCCTCTGCCAGGGAAAATGGAGCTCAGGAGGATCGCGCGTGGACCTCCCGAGCTCCATTTTCCCTGGCAGAGAGTTGCAGGAAGCTGTCACAACCAAAAATAGAGCCTGGGAGACCATTTTTGCTGGCAGAGTGCTCGGGCCATCACAGGCACCCCAAACATGAGTGACGTCAAGGTGGCCACGCCCACCCTGGCCAAGCCCACCACAGCGCCCTGAGGTCAAACACAACTCTCATGCGTCCCTCAATGAAATCGAGTTTGACACCCCTGTGCTAGAACTAGATCACCCAGTAAAACCCCAAAGCCCCATAGCTTGCAAGATCTCCAGTGCAAAGCTACATATGATGTTATCCTTAACAATATAAACAGAGAGCTAACCTGTTGGGTTTTTTCCGTGCAGACATTATGGATAAATCTAGTTGCCAGATTCAATGCACATAGACTCTTTCGCTTATTGAATTTACATCCTTATTTTTCTCCAAGAGTTCAAGATGGCATTATTTATACCCCCACAACAATAAGAGCCCTGTGAGCCAACACCAACTTTTCCCATCCAACTTCAAAACTTTAGCCAACATGAAGCACACTGGCTCCATCTTAATATTTGTAGGGAAGAAGAACAGTTGCTCTGTTGCTGGTAAGAGATGAAGAAAGAAACATCAGAAAGAGTAAGGGTGGTGGGAAGTTGGGGGAGATAAAAAAAATTAGGAGAGAAAAGATCTAAAAGTATGCATTGGGATGGGACTTCCAGAATATTTTGCCAAGGGGTGCCCTTCAAAAACCAAATAAAACATTAAGCAATTGCTCCCTCGCTGTTGGTTTTTAATAGGTAATTTCCAGCAGGTGAAATCCAGCAGGTTCTAACAGGTTCTGGAGAACCGGTAACGGAAATTTTGAGTAGTTCGGAGAACCAGCAAATACCACCTCTGGCTGGCCTCAGAGTGGGGTGGGAATAGAGATTTTGCAGGATCCTTCCCCCAGGAGGGGTGGGAATGGCGATTTTGCAATATCTTTCCCCTGCCATGCCCACCAAGCCACGCCCACAGAACCGGTAGGGAAAAAAATTGGATTTCACCCTTGGTAATTTCATCACTGGCAGTCTTATCACTTTCATTTCCATACGTCTACTTCAGACTTGTCAAACTTATGCCTTTCTCTTTATCTGTAGCTCTTTGTTGATCAACAAAAGAACTTGCAGATTCCCAAGTCTGTTAGGTCTATCTGTGTGAAAGTGAATGAAGTCAGCCATCACTATTTACAGGACAAATTGCTATGCTTGGCTGAATCGTTTGATTGAGTCAACACAGATTTGCTGGTTCATGGTCCAGCTTTTGTAATTCTATTTGTCCAGAAATGTTTGGTGAACATTATGGCAACTTCAACTTATTATTGCTTATGATTTTAAATTTGCTTGAATGGGTTGCCCTGCCAATGTTTTATTGCCCTGATTCTGCTGTTAGAAATCTTATTTACATATTTACTTATTTACTTCAATGGGATCTCAATGGTCCCTATTGATGTTTAATTTCTTGGTTTTACTCCCAAAGAACTATATAGCAAACCTCCTGATGAGTCACTGAGGCTTTAGAGAATGACAGAAAGTTTCACCAATTTCTAATAAATGTTCTGGTTCTTAATGAGTCAGTATACATCAGGAGTGACAGGAACAAAGAGATCAGGAATGGTACAATGCAATGCTAGCCTGTGCTTATGCACCACAGGAAAGGAGCAGAACAACTGATTTTCTACAGCCAATCTTCCAAAATCTTCCTGTTGCTTCCATCCATATTATTTGGCACATACTTGGATGCAACCCACCAGAGGATGCAGTACGAAGGACCAGACACCAGAATATCAATTAAATAGTGATTGACCAATTTATCTGAAAATGCCTGTTAAGATTTTTAGTTTTAAACAATTCTGATTAAATTAAGTGGACAATCCAGTATAGGTTTCCAATCCAAAAAATTCACACTAAAAAAAACCCCCATAGTGTTAAAAGCTTTGTTAAAAGCTAAAAGGTTTTTGGGTAAGGAGCAGTGGTGGGATTCATTTTTTTTTACTACCGGTTCTGTGGGCGTGGCTTGGTGGGCATGTCTTGGCGGGCATGGCATGTCTTGGCGGGCAAAATCTCCATTCCCTCCCCACTCCAGGGGAAGGTTACTACAAAATTCCCATTTCCTCCCAATCAGTTGGGACTCAGGAGGCAGAGAATAGATGGAGGTGGGGCAGGTCAGAGGTGATATTTACCGGTTCTCCAAACTACTCAAAATTTCCACTACCAGTTCTCCAGAACTGGTCAAAACCTGCTAAATACCACCTCTGATTAAAAGGAATAGTATCATCAGTTATGGTTTAATCATATCACTGAGCTACTTTGAGCTTCTTAAGAGAGGACTTTCATTGGTATCAATTTCTTTTCTAGTACAGAACAGAGCAGATGCGTTAGGAATACAGAATGCTCTTATTTATATTCAATTTTAGACTTATTATCAAGGCTTTTAGTCTTGTTGACTAGAATTGTGGCAGTTAAAGTCCTGTACAACTAATAGGCAGTTTAGGCTGCTTTACTGACCTGAGCTATTATCTATTCTTACTGGCAATGACTCTAAAAAATGTTTTACAAAGTTCATCTACAATGTTACCCTTTTTAAAATTGCAGACATCAGAATCTAGGGGGATTTGGAACCTTCTGTACTGGGGCTGGGGTAAAGGTCTGGATTTAAAGGACAAAATATGATTCAGAACAGTGGTGGGTTCCTCCTGGTTCGGCCCGGTTCGGCCAAGCTGGTAGCAGTGACGATATGACGTCACTGAACCGGTTCTCTTTGTTCGGGAGCTGGGTCCTCCCGCCGCCCCCGCATTATTCTTACCTTTTATTTGGCCCTGCCCCCAATCTATTTGCTGCCTCCCGAGTCCCAGCTGATCAGCTAGAAGGGGAAAAAACTGTTTAAACTCTTGCCGGGGGGCTTCAAAGGGCCACCCTACAGCTGATCAGTGTTAAAAGGCAGTGTGGTGGGGTAGACCAGAGCATTCGAAAAACAAATGGGTAGACCGGTGCCTCCAAAAACAAATGGGTAGACCGGAACACTTCAAGAACAAATAGGTAGACAGGTACAGCTCTGCAAGCAGTTAAAAGCCTGGTAGACCAGTACCTCTGCTAAATCCTAAAGAATTGTCACATGACCATCAAACCACACCCACAAAATAAGCTACGCCCACAGAACTGGTAGTAAAAAAATTTAGACTGATTCAGAGTGCACTTGAGTATCCATGCAATACCTCTCAGGAACACCTTAAACAAAATCAAGTTTGCAAAACATCTATAGAGTCAAGCTACAGGAATCCAAGAAAGATATAACTACGTTGAAGTGTTCCTAATATATCCTATATGTTTACTCATGTGACTCTATCTGGCCTTATTCTGCACAATCAGGCTAGAAACCCCATACGGGTAGTCTAGGTTCCATGCTTAATATCTTTAAAATGTCATGTACATGCACCTTGCCTTGCTTTGGCTATATATCCACAATAACAAAAGTTGATATAAAACAAGCAAAATAATGCAATATTTTTCTCTGTGCTTATACAAATTAATATTGTACTTTTAACTCAAAAATATACATATGAGCAGGAATTGGAGCAACTATACAACTCACATCAAATATTCCAATAATACTTTTCTTGAAATAAGTGCCAGATGCCAATTACAATCATTTTCAATTATAAATGCATACTGTGTGTGAAGCATGCAATTGCCTTATAATATAATTTCAAATGTAAATGAATGGATTACAAGCACTGTTTATTTAATAAGGGAGTTTGGAGAAAGCCGTGCATTGAACTATTTAGTTATCAAATTTACAGTATATATTTGCCCATCAAAAACAAGTGATTACAGGTAGCGTATAACAAAGCTAAAACAAGGTCAATAAATATCCAAAATAATTGTATGAGAAATGTACAGTTAGATTCTCAGTCTAAGACTGGTGGAAGCTAATAATTCAAATCCTAATCAAGGACCTAAGAACCAGGGGTGGGTTCTACTTACCTTTACTACCGGTTCTCAACAGGATTGCGCGTGCGCCAAGCTTCTGCATATGTACAGAAACTTCTGTGCATGCACAGATCGCCTATGATGACATCCAGGGCGGTGGGTGGAACCTCCTGCTGGTTCTACTACTGGTTCTTACGAACCGGTCCGAACCGGGGCAACCCACCACTGCTAAGAATTATCAAGTGTCTAAGAATATAGGCAGCTCCAAGAAGAGTGGTTTTTTTGTAAAATCATGCTGTTCAGGTCTGATAAATTCAACTTTCTAAATATTGAAGAAGTCCTTTCTAGATTTTTTTTAAAAATTTGATTTATATGCCGCCCTTTTCTGGAGACTCAGGGCGGCTTACAATGCGCTAAGCAATAGCCTTCATACTTTTGTATATTTATACAAAGTCAGCTTATTGCCCCCACAAACTGGGTCCTCAATTTACCTACCTTAGAAAGGATGGAAGGCTGAGTCAACCTTGAGCCTTGGTGAGATTCGAACCTGCAATAATTGCAGGCAGCTGGTGTTAATAGGGTGCATTAGACCACTGTACTATCCAAGGCTCTATATTGACGTATCACTTTATTATTATTGTGGTTAATTGTTCATTACCAGGATGGTTAGACTGGATTTGGCATTTTTATCCATCTGCCAAGTCCTTCCCAAGAACCTGGGATGAGTTACATGTTTGATGGTATTAGAGGTCTCATTGCAGGATGCAAGCTGTTTCAAATAAAGCTGCTTTTTGCAATTGACTGATGGTGAATTTGTCAGTGCTGATGGTGTTTTAAGTGGTGCTCCAGTTGTTTTGGAATTGCACCCAAGGATCCTATACCTTTGGTTTCTTTTGCCACAATCATTCTATTTCTATCTGCTGGTCTTTATATTTTGTTATCTTCTCCAGTTATTGCTCTTTTATTCTGCTCTCTCCAGATGCTGACATGTCCACTATCCAGACTATTTTTGGTCTTTCTTATTAACAATGATTAAGTTGTTATGTGGCAGGTACATGTCTGTTTGAATTCTAAAGTCCCAAAGCACTTTAGCTTCATTTATTATCAACATATTAAAAACTATAAAAACAAAGCTAAAAAGAAGAAATAATGGGTGAAGAGATGTTAATAATAATGGAGCCTCCTCACTAGAACTATACAGCAATGCTATAGGCATGGTTATTATTATAACCGGTATTGTAGGTTATAAGACAACAGGAACACATTTATTTAAAATCTGTTCCACAGAATAACTCTCTCAAGATTCATATCTTATTTTCATCAGTAGCCTTGGGGTGTATCCATCATCCAATTGTATTCCAGCTGCATTAACAAATCACTTAATGCAGAAATCTAAAATTACACAAGAGGACAACAATATGGAGCATTCGCTCACAATTGCTTTTTGAGAGACAATGCTCAAAATTTTCATGAATTCTGTTCCCATTAAACAATGTAGAAACCATAAAGATGTGCTTGATGCATCAACTATCCCATTCTGTTCTTCGTTTATCTTTAATTTGATCTCCTTGGCTCTTTGGCTACAACTAGAAGTCTTTCACTTTTTTGTTTCATTGGATGGAATAAACTTTTCCCCTACAAAAATTCATTCCAACTTTAGAAAGCCTACAAGAACTATGTCCTCACCAGAGATAGAACCTGGAGACATTTGACCATGGGTTTCAGCACTTGCAAAGAGAAAAGAGGCATGAACCTTCTACTTCTTACCAATTCTAGACTCAAAGAACCTGTGGTCCTTTTGGAAGCCTCAAATATCTATGTAGCTGAGGATATGGAATGATCAGATTCTAAATCCAAGCTATCAGATAATGGAAGAACAGTATCCTTCAGTGTTATTGTTCAAAAGGATGCACATAAATATTCCTTTAAATTGGAACTATTACGCAAAGTGATTCACATCTACCTTATATGAAACTCATCGTCAGCTGTCCAGCTGGTGAATCCAGAAAAAGAAACTCTTGGGACATTATTTTATAAACTTTACGGAATAAATCCACATTGGCACAGAAGAAGCGAAGCTAGCTCTGGGATTTCTGTGCAAATTCACACATAGTTCATTTCCCCATAGACCACCCCACAGTCCATTATATCCACCAATCATTTCTGTTCGTTTTGTTTTGGGAACCAGCTGATCACACTGTGGCATCTGCTCTGGGTGTCCTTGAGGGGGAAGCAATGTCTCATTGGAAACACTGATGCTTGGAAGCCATTCCCCCCCCCCCTTGTATTTCAATCCACCCCCACCCACCCCCATTGTTTGTCAAGCTGTGAGCAAAGCACAATATAGGCAAAAGTTTGAGTCAGTTTTGACATATTTCATTTACCAGATGAAAAAATGGAAAGAATGATTTGCTGATATTTATCTGTAATCATATTAGTCTAAATTATAAGACCCTGCATTCATTTTAGCTGTTTTTGCATGGTGAGACTTATCAATAACATGCATACTAAAAGGATTCACGGTAAAAAAGGAAGTGCATCTCCTGTAACTGAAAGACAATTTATTGCTGCACAATAAGCAGGTAATGAGGAGGCATCAGCAAGCATCTCAATAGCTCATAGAACTGGTAGTAAAAGTAAATAGAACCCACCCCTGCTTTTCACCATTTCCTGCTTGGAGCAACTACATCACTCTTCCAAATGGTGGGATTGGACTGGTGAAATGCAAGAAAGGTAAATGGAAGAATAATCAAGATTAATTCATTCAATTGTGAAGAAAGATCAAAATAGAGCTGTGTTTCTCAATCTTGGAAACTTTAAGAAATGTGGATTTCAACTCCCAGAATTCCCCATCTAGCATGAATTCTGGGGTTTAAAGTCCAGATGTCTTAAAGTCGCCAAGAAACACTGAAGTAGAGTAATTTGCCTTTAACATTTAATATGCAATCCTGAAAAGCAGAGATAACACTAACACACACACACACACACACACACAAACACACACACACACACACACAGAGTATGCTTGCTTACCCAAATCTGTAGCTTAATTCTTTTTTCATTTTTGAAGACTGTTTTCACTTTGAAATCGATCCCAACAGTGCTTACAAAAGCTGAGGTAAAAGAATCATCAGCATAACGGAATAAGAAGGAGGTTTTCCCAACGCTGCTGTTACCAATGATGAGAAGTTTGAACATATAATCAAAGTTCTGATCCGACGTTTCCTTTTGGCCATATCGGGTATCTTGTGCAGATGCCATCTGTAGATTGCAGATGAGGAAAGAGAGAGGGTTTTTTAAAATAAATAAATAAATAAATGTTATGTTTGCTTCATGTAACTCCAAAGTGCTTATCTTTTCACTAGCACTATGGGCCCAAGTATTTGCGTAGAAATTGAAGGAGATCTTAAGATATTCAAATAATACAGATAATCATAGTGAACATTTTGGTTCCAGAAAATCAGTGGCAACCGTCCTCTCCACAAGGGAGCAGTGCTAATTAATTCTGTTATCCAGGGGTGAAATCCAGCAGGTTCTGACAGGTTCTGGAAAACTGGTAGCGGAAATTTTGAGTGGTTCAGCGAATCGGCAAACACCACCTCTGGCTGGCCCCAGAGTGGGATGGGAATGGAGGTTTTGCAGTATCCTTCCCCTACCATGCCTACCAAGCCACGCCCACCAAGCCACGCCACGCCCACTAAGCCACGCCCACAGAACCAGTAGTAAAAAAATTTGGATTTCACCACTGCTGTTATCCGAATGGCCAATA
Organism: Ptyas mucosa; assembly: GCA_012654045.1. Lineage (NCBI taxonomy): Eukaryota > Metazoa > Chordata > Lepidosauria > Squamata > Colubridae > Ptyas > Ptyas mucosa. Next base: position 49,974,712 of record WNWU01000002.1, read on the forward strand.
TCATGTATATTCACAGAAATGTCTTTAAGCATTCCTAAAATAGCAGTCCAACCATTAGAATCAATTGCTATGAAAAGGAGAAGAATGCTAATGCCTAGGCCAAAGAAGATGAAATGACAAAGCAACTGAAAAAGCAGAAAGAAAAAAAATCTTGCTTAGCTTTGTGAATTTTCTCCATTCCATTTTGTTGTATTATAATCTTGTTATATCAAATTGATATCCTGCTTTCCCCTCCATGAACTTAAAATGGTGTATACATAGTATAATTTTTGGGGGGTGGGGCGCTGGCTTTGAGTAATGTATTGGGATTGTAATTTTAAAAGTAGGTAAGGACAGGAGGGGGAGCAAATATGGGACAATAGCTATATATAGCTAAATTTCACTTGGATTACAATTGCATTTTATTCATGTGTTGTTGTTTTTTACTTTAAGTTTATATGTCTTTCTATTGCCAAAGACACAATGGCATCTAAATTGAAATACATGAATGAATGAATGAATAAATAAATAGCACATTGTAGCTATTGTTGATACAGTTAATAAAGATATGAAATGTGTTCAAAAGAACTTCATGAAGAATTACATTTAGAATATTGCTACCAAGTACAAAAAAAATAGAAGAATAGCTGCCATCATTAAATGATTCTTTCTAATAGATTGCCTCTGGGTATTTAGGGTTTAAATTTATGTAAATATGTATAAATACATCCATCTGCCAGGACAAAAGATTCTGACTTTTAACTTGGCCAGTAGGAACTTCAAATATATGTATTTTGTTATGACCTTGCTGAATGTTCACTCAACTTTGTTTAATTCCTGCCGCTATTGAATTTATATGCTAAATATGTGAATTTCTGCTCTGCTGGGGAAAAAATCCTAAAAATTCTTCACTATAATGGAAATGAATTTGGTTTTATGTTTTTCAAAAACAGGAGAACATTGTGGTAAACCTCTAACTCAGGGGTCTCCAACCTTGGCAACTTTAAGACTTGTGGACTTCAACTCCCAGAGTCTTAAAAGTTGCCAAGGTTGGAGACCCCTGCTTTAACAGACTGGGAAATTTGGTGACTTGAAGTCCAGATATCTTAAAATTGCTAACTAAGGTTGAAAAACACTGTTCTAAAGGATAGTATGTAGAGTTCTTGCACTTGCTCTAAGTGTTAGATATCCTCCTGCCTTTTATTTATTTATTTTTCCAATGATGATCTATATCTTCATTGGCTTCCCACGTATCAATCAATAGTCCTAAGTGAAAACATAATAAGGAACGCCTCCCATGGTGCTTTTTCAGTCCAGGAATATGGGCAATCAGGGAATTTGATCTCCATTAAGAGTGTACAAACTAGGCTGAATCCAATATGAAATGTCAGTCTGACTTGACAATTCAGAAACCTGTTTGAAGTATTGAAGCAGATAGTTTGTTTCCTAAATCAAATACATCTGCCTTAATATCAGTTATCCAGCTAATATTATACCAAAGGAGAACTGGTATAGCAATACAGGACGATTGCTTTGCCTTGCACAAATGCCAAGACAGACTCAAATAGTGGGGAGTGTGCTGAAATTGTGCTTTACTAAGTATGGTTTGAAACGAATTGTCCCATTCTTGTCACTTCTCTGGAAGGATGCATATTTTTTTAAAAATGCTGATAATTGTAATTTTTAATTTTCAGTGTAACTCTCAAATTAATATAGTGAAACTTCACATTTTGCATTCTTGGGCAAATTTTTCAAAAAAATAAAAAACATGAATTAAAAACATTTTACTTTTTTTATGATTTAAAGCTCTCTCAACTAAGCGAATAGACGGTCATATATATATATATATATATATATATATATATATATATATATATATATATATATATTTAAAAATTTTATTTATATGCCGCCCTTCTCCGGAGACTCAGGGCGGCTTACAATGCGTTAAGCATAGCCTTCATACTTTTGTATATTTATATAAAGTCAGCTTGTTGCCCCCACAATCTGGGTCCCCATTTTACCTACCTTAGAAAGGATAGAAGGCTGAGTCAACCTTGAGCCTGGTGAGATTAGAACTTGCCGTAATTGCAGGCAGCTGAATGTTAATAACAGTGCTTTAGTTTACTGCGCCACCAGGGTTGCCCCCAGTTTGGACCGGTTCTATAGAACTGGTAGTAAAACCGGTGGGAGGCTCCGCCCACCGACCCCAACATCATCAGAACACAGAAGAGCGTGCGCAGCCCCATTGTGAACCGGTAGTAAAGGTAGGTAGAGCCCACCCCTGGGGCTAGGTAATTAAAGAATAGGTCTGCCATGGTATGGAAATACAGGCTTATAAAAAAAAGCTGTAGGCTGCCCTGTGGTTTTAATCCAAAAGACCTAAGGACCACATTAGAGTGTGAGCATAGCCCCTGTCAACCTGCAGTGGTATCTTTTAGCAGAATCATATGGCAGCTGCTTTAAAGAGTTGTGCAGTGGCCTAGAGGGGAAGCTCTCGCCCACAATCAGGAGGCTGTGAGTTCGACCCTAGGTAGAGGCAGATATTTCTCTTTCTGGGCACAATGAGTATATATCTGCTGAACAAAACTCTGCATTGGTGACAGGAAGGGCATCCGGCCATTAAACACTCTGCTAACTCCATTCAGTTGCTCAGACTCCACCCCACAATGAATTATGGGGTTGTTAAAAGATGATGATGATATGGCAGCTGCTTTAAAGAGTTTCCGACAGAGGCTACATTGTTCTCTGAAGCAGCAGGCCGAACTGAAAAGGGTAGGTGGAAATTATGAGTGGCATTTTAGAAAACATATTAATTTAAAAACGTTCATATCCTTCTTTCTTCCATGTAGCCCTAGGAGCCATAGTTTGTTCCTTACTCTCATTTTATCTTTGTAACAACCTTGGAAGATAGTTGAACTGAATGGATGCAATTGACTTAAACTTGCCTACACCAACGAAGATTTGAACCTAGTTCTCTTCATTTCCAGTCCAACAGAAAGCCAACAGAATATCCCTGTACTGGTGGGAATGAATAGCTGATAGTGATATGAAGTATCCTGGTGTCAGCCTTTAAACCCAGACTTTGAGTTTTCCGCTATTACAATACGAATGCTATAACATAAAACACAATTTCAAGGTGGTGATATTTTTCAAACGCTATTGAGGCTTTTCGGTCCTTCTACGTGTAATTGATCCTCCCGGCCTCCTTTTTGAAAACATTTCTTAACTGGTAACATCTGCTTTCACTGTTGCAAAACTGGGGTACTTGACTTTTATTTGCAGACAAGTGCACAATACTTTAAAGGATAGGATTTCAAGTTCTCTCTATATATATCAAGATTCAAGAATTACTATGGTTATCACTACAGTGAAATACACTCCCACCAGGGGTGAAATCCAGCAGGTTCTGACAGGTTCTAGAGAACCGGTAGCACAAATTTTGAGCAGTTCAGAGAACCGGTAGTGGAAATTTTGAGTAGTTCAGAGAACTGGCAAATACCACCTCTGGCTGGCCCCAGAGTGGGGTGGGAATGGAGATTTTGCAATATCCTTCCCCTGGAGTGGGGTGGGAATGGAGATTTTGTAATATC
>WNWU01000002.1:49978293-49989270 GCA_012654045.1 Ptyas mucosa
AATATCCTTCCCCTGGAGTGGGGTGGGAATGGAGATTTTGTAATATCCTTCCCCTGGAGTGGGGTGGGAATGGAGATTTTGCAGTATCCTTCCCCTGCCATGCCCACCAAGCCACACCAGCCCACCAAGCCACGCACACAGAACCGGTAGTAAAAAAAATTGTATTTCACCACTGACTCCCACATCATTTCTTTCATGGAATGTAGCTACAGTATTCCCATCTTAAAGGTCTGTGTGGTGTTCACTCGCTTTTTCCCAATGAGTAACAGTTGTGTTGGGAATATCAGGGTGGAACTGAGTTATAATAATAATACGCATTAAGTATCCATTTGCCTGTTTGAATGATGTTTGGACTTTTATATGCATGGACAGAAACTGACTGCACAAATATGGATGATCGGATGGTTATCTATAAACCCATTTTTAGGACTCTGAGGCTGAAGGCACAATCAGAATCTAGAAGGGATATTTCAGGATGTGGCCAAGAATATTTTTTTCATTGAGGTAGTTAGAACTACCTCATACATGATAGATATGACTAGCCATTAAACAAATACTGATCAGAATGGTCAGTTGACAATATTTTCCATTTTTTTCTTAGATCCCTGAAATGTTCTATATCTCTCAGCTTCTTTTTCAATGCTGGAAAAGTGGCAATATTTTGAAAGTGGTCATCAATTACTTATTTTGTTTTGTTGAGGACCCAGAAGTTTCCTTGTTAATGCATTGGTCTGCCACATGCCATGTTCCAGGTTTTTATTTGCAATTTAAAAGATTCTTTCAAAAAAGATTTTTTAAAAAAGATGAGACAAAGTTCTTGAAGATGATCAAAAAGATGCTCAAATCATCATATTGTCTAATTCTGAAAAAGGATGTGTTAAGTAGACAAAGAATGATTCCTTGAAACTATTGCATGCAAGCAGAGGAAGTCATGGTGAAATTAATTTCACGATTAAGTATTTTATATTGTATTATTGTATATCTTCTGCAGTGACAGGTATTTTCTTGCATATTGATTGGTTTCCAGTTCGGTTCAGGATGATGGTTTAAAACTTTAAAGCTTTGATCTGCGTGGTAAGTGGTTACAAGGGACAATTTGTCTCATCATCATGTTGCCTGGATGTTGAGACCTATAGCTAAAACTCTCTGTATTGCTTAACGCATTGTAAGCCGCCCTGAGTCTCCGGAGAAGGGCGGCATATAAATATAAATAAAAATAAATAAAATAACACACCACTTGCAAGGCTTTGTAGTTAAGTCTGAAAGGGCGGTTATACATTGCTGAATTGTTTTTTCTCAGACTATTATCACACGTGATCATGTTGATCACACAGTCAGTCCATCTGCCCCGGCTCTACGCTTTTTTATTTAGGCACGTTTTTGAGGCTGGACACATGCATGGAAGGTGCACACGTGAGAAAAACGCATGTGTGGAAGGCCAAAAGCATGCATGGAGGTGGCGCATGCCAGTGGTGGGTTTCAAATTTTTTTACTACTGGTTCTGTGGGCGTGGCTTGATGGGCGTGGCATGGCATGGCTTGGTGAGCGTGGCAGGGGAAGGATACTCCATTCCCACCCCACTCCAGGGGAAGGTTACTGCAAAATCCCCATTTCCTCCCAATCAGCTGGGACTTGGGAGGCAGAGAATAGATGGGGGCAGGGCCAGTCAGAATTTTTACTACCGATTCTCCGAACTACTCAAAATTTCCACTACTGGTTCTCCAGAATTGGTCAGAACCTGCTGAAACCCACCTCTGGCACATGCACTTACATTTTTGGTGCTGGGCGAACCGGTAGGTAAATTATGTGAATCCCACCTCTGTTCCAAACACTTGCACAACTTTGATAACTGTTCCACTGCTCTGAATTCTCTGTAGCATAACCAGAGGTTCTTCTATGGCCTAGGACACTCTTCACCATAGGAACAATCTTTTATTCACATATGACATTCATAAATAAAAGCAGATGGCAAACATGTAGACGTTACCTACCAGATATACCGGAAGTCTGAGTTAACGTTGATAATGCACAAAATGTTTATTGCTGACTTTGCTAAAGAGACATTCTGTATTCATATGGCAAATGAAACAATTGTTCTACTGCACTGCCTGTCAGCTTCTATCATACACTAAGAGGCTAGTGCAAGCATGCTGGTTTATACCAATATTTGCTATCTTCAAAGTGGCCATTATGAACGAAGGAGGCCACACAGAAGATTCGTTTTCATTAGAACAATTTTCTTCTGAATTTTAATAGCTGCATGGTTCATACTGAGGATCTTTGATGTCTGAAAGCCCATAAATTCTACCCTACATAATCTTCATTATGCAGAAATTAATGCTAATTGTGGTGAAATTTCCTGACTCCAAGGAAACTTTTGTGACATCACCGTGACTCCTCATACCAATCATTATTTCTCTTTTCAGGCTGGCCAATGCCTAATCAAAAGCAGCTTCCTGTCAGCTTCCTGTCAAACCAGACAGACATGAAACACAACCAGATGTTCCAACTCCATTTTACTGTAAGGCTACATTAACAGAACCTTGTAAGTCTGAAAGTACGAATCTCCTGCCACTCCCGTGACAGCCCAAGATGCTAGCTTCCAAATCTCTTTCTCTGTCCATTATGCAGCTGTGGGTTATGTCATCTCTTATCTGGCTATTGCCTAGACAACACTTCCTCACCCCACCTCTCAAAGCCTTTCTCTCATACCATTATACTTCCTGAGTTCCAGCCATCATATTCAATAATTCACAATATTTCAAATATTTTTCTGAAGGACAATTCACCTTCAGCTCCTCCTTTTCCAAGCATCAGAAGATCACACTGAGGACAATGATATCAAATTATTAGAATGGTGCTTAGCCCTGATGACTTGTACAATAGATTTTTTTGTGATGTTGCTTCTCCATATTTCTAGATCTGCTCAAATCCTGACGGAATTTGAGAAGCATCAGCGCATGCGCAGAAGCGTTTTCATGATGTCAGGGTCAGTGGGCGGGGCCTCCCAGCGGTTTTACTACCAGTTCTATAGAACCGGTGCGAACTGGGGGCAACCCACCACTGCTCCAACTCTATGAAAGAAGATAGATAAAAATGAACAAATAATTCTATTAACTAAGGAACAGATCTAAGAAACCTAGGAAAAATCTGCATTTTCACCAAATGTTTTTTGGAATCCAAGTATCTATCCAATCTTGATTGACCTTAAAAAAACAATGTAGAGGGATTTCCGGTGGCACTACGAGCTTTGACGACGCCCTGACATGGGCGCCCGCTCCGTGGATCTGTAAAAGCCTCCCGAACAGCTGGCCAACGTTGTCGGGAGACTTGAAAAGGCTCTCCCTGGGCAAAAGGGAGAGTGAAGAGCAGGCTGGTGGGGGTAGAGTTCTCCAAAGCCCCCTAGAGAAAACTCTAGGGTGTGAAGTGTGGGAACTCCCCAGAAATCAGCCAAGCAGCTCCGGACCAGGAACGCCTCTGCTGATAGCAGAACCAGAAGCCGTGACCACCCCAGCAACTCAATTTTAATTTTAAAGTACTTCGTGGTAATATAATTTTAAGAAATTTTTTTAAAGAAAAACTTAAGAGCTGGCTAAGCAATGCAGAAGGAGAGTAATGAAAAAGGAAAAATCTTTAACTCCGTTTGAAACAAAGGAAAAATGGCGCCTGAGGGCGTGGAGGAAATTTACAAGTGAAGATGATTGTTAGTGCTTGTTAGCATTTGCTTGCGAAGAAGGCACAGAAGAGGCTGTACTTCCTGAGAATGCTCAGGAAGATAAATCTATCTCAACATCTACTTTTGTCCTACTATTGCAGCACCATTGAGAGTGTCCTGACATATGGCATTCTTGCATGGTATGGGAGCAGCTCTGTAGCAGACAAAAATGCTCTACAGAAAATCATTAAAACTGCCCAGAATATCATCGGGCTCCAGCTACCAGCCCTGGATGACATCTTTGAATCTCGCTGTTTGAGGAAGTTGCATAAGATTCTCAGAGACTATTCCCATCCTGCTTACAATCTTTTTGGACTGTTGCCTTCTGGCAGAAGATACAGAACAATTAAAACTCAGACTACACGTTTTCTGAATAGTTTTTATCCCAGAGCTATAATTGCACTCAACAGTGAACTAAAGGGCAGCATGTTGGACAGCATTACTTGGTCTGTTGTGTGGATATTTGGGTGGTTTAGGAGTGGGGAATTGTGGTGGGTGGGAGTGTGTTTGGGGATTGTTATGTGTGTTGGACCTGGTCTTTGGGTGTTAAGTGAATTTCATTGTATGGGTGTACTGTGTATACACGTACAATGACAATAAAGTAGTAGTTATTATTATTATTATTATTATTATTATTATTATTATTATTATGACAGTATACATAGCAAATGAGATGACCATGCTGGATTTCGTATCCCAAATCACTAATCGAACACTTCCCAAGCATTTAGGACTGCGTGATGTATCGGCAGATCTCAGTAAGATGGCCTTCTGCAACTGACCAATGGTGATCTTGTCAGCGCCAATTGTTTTTAAGTGCTTGCCTAGGTCTTTAGGCACAGCACCCAGGTGCCGAGTAGTATTATTATTATTATTATTATTATTATTATTATTATTATTATTTGGTTATTACTTGAATGGAAGAACTACAATAGAAGAATTAGGACAACCAGGATTGTAACTTAAACTGAGAAATAAAATATCAGGGAAGATGGCAAAGGCTAACCATACTGTTGTTAAGAAAACTATGTAGAAGTGTACGTGAAGATGTCAGGCATCTAGCTCAACTCAAAAGTTTTTATTTTATTTTTTTAAATATATAGCTACTTAAAACTTTGGGCAGAAAAGGAAAATTGGGTAATTTGGAGTTCTAGTCCCCTTACAGGTAGTCCTTGATTTACAATTATTTATCAACCATTTGAAGTTACCATAGTGCTAAAAAATACCTTTTGATTGGTCCTCCCATGGTCATGTGATCAAAATTCGTGCAATTGCCAAATGGCATGTATTTACAATGATTATCCCAGATTCTGGGCTCATGTGATCACCATTTAGAAACCTTCCCAGCTGACTTCCAACAAGCAAAGTCAATGGGAAGGGGATTCCAGATTCATTTAATGCCCATGTGATTCATTTAATGACCATTGTGATTTGCTTAATGACCGCACCAAAATGTCATCAAATTGAACGTTATTCACTTAATGGCTGCCTGATCTAATGACAGAAGTTCCAGTCACAAGTGAGAGTAATCTGAGAGTAAATAGCATCTGAGAGTAAATAGCATCTGAGAGTAAATAGCTATTGGTTTAGTGAGGCTCATTTGACAAAATCAAATGAATCCAATCAGCCTTTGATTTTTCGTAAAAAAAAGGAAAGAAGATTCTTTTGAGAAAAAAAAGAGAAACCTGCATCCCAACTCATATTCAAACTCATAATACAATCTGGAATAGCTTGGGGCTTGAATAATTATCAACACATTCAGTACAGCTAGACAGATCTTCAATAGAGTGTTTGATAAAACTTCAAATACTACTATCAAAGCAGACTGTCGAATCAAAGTGGATATTTTAATGACCTCTGCACACCTTCTGTGCACGCAGAGAAAACCTTGTAAAGCAAAGCAAAGCAAAGCAGCTGGTCAGATTGATTCTACCCACTTCTATACTTCTATTTTATTTTGGGACTCTGGGGCACATTGACTCAATTTTCCAAGTTGTGGAACTAGATAGTCTTGAATTGGATCTGTGCTGTTTTGATAGGTCTAATTTTCATCAGAAAGACTGGGAGGAGGGAGAGGTTTTGATGCTAATCAGAAGTACTTTGCATGATTGCATTTTTTTTTTTGTATCTCTGAGAATCCTTGATAGTCTCTAATTATAATTACACAGCAGACATGCAAATTTGTATTATTAGCCTCTTTCAATCCTCCGCAGCTTTGCTTTGACAGTGCTGTTGCATCTGGTTTATATAAAATCAGTACTTGTGCTTCTTTGAGACACAGCAAAAACTTTTTTTGCATAATGCCATGACAGCAAGATGTGTGTGTAGATAGAAGAAAAGATCCCCTGCATCAAAACCAACAGATGGGTCTTCAAAAACAGAAGAATTGGGTTTTCTGAAAATGGTCCTCCAATAAGACTGTTGATTCCGATGTTGAATATTACTTAGCTGTTTAATTTCTAACTAGTGGTGGAAGCCTCAGAGGTAAAATTATTGCAACATCACTATGATTTCATTTCCTAAATCTTTCTTAGGTTTTCTTTAGTATCCTTTGTATATCCAATTTTGCTGCCTCTAAATCTTGATTTACTTTCATATTTCCTTTAAAGCAGGAGTCTCCAACCTTGGCAATTTTATGACTGGTAGATTTCAACTCCCAGAATTCCTCAGGCAGTCATTAAGTACATGCTGGCTGAGGAATTCTGGGAATTGAAGTTCACAAGTCATAAAGTTGCCAAGGTTGGAGACCTCTGCTTTAAAAGATACCTTAAAACCGTGGGTTTTTTTCCCCTGGCTTTTGCTTGATAGTCTCATCCCAATACTTACTGTAGCTAAACCAAATTATGAGTAATTTAAATGATAGAATCCTTCTTTACATAACATTGTTTGATTCTCCTCCATTTTCAATTTATTTACCTGGGTCTTTTAAGCCTATAAGATATAGAGAGAGCAGGGAGCTATATATATTTAAAGCAATGTTGTTATTGATGATGACATGTGAAACCAATGTTCTACTTTACTCCATAATTTTGTTTAGAACCCAAGCTTACAAAATTTATTCAAAACTAAATAATAATGTAAAAATTTGTTTTCTGAACAAATGCAATTCTTGTAACTAATCCAGAAGCAAAATAAGCCCATAACTTTCATTTTTACTATGAAAATATGTAATATTTTTATTCAACTATAGGGTTCTAATGTTTTTTTAAATTGCCTAACAACATGAAGATATATTTTATACACATAGACACATATTCACTTGTAAAGAGTTTGTGTTCTTTTGAGTTTAATTCTTGCAGATGGATATATTTATAATTACTTCTGGGGTAAATAGATTTCATCATGTAACAAAACACTAGCAATCAATCTGAATGAATTATTGCAGTTCAACTTCAAAGTCAAACACACCCTACAGAAATGTTATGTAGGGGGACAGTAAAAAAGAAATAATTCTCTTAAAAAATGAAATTTGACCTTAGATGAACAGTCCCTAAGGAGGCACATTTGCCAAATTAAAACCTTGTAAATATTCTGCAGCTCATAATATTTCTACAAGATAGCAATATTTATCAATAGGTATGATACAACTACTAAGGCAAGCCATACAATAAAACTACAGAAATTAACAAAACATCCCTATGCATGTCTACACTGAAGTCCCATTAGGCCCAATGGATTTTACTTCCAAATGGGAGTAGATAGAAAGTAGATTATGTAGTTTTTCTTTGGGCTGCAGAAATGCTCAGCTTTGTCAATTTCCAAAGATGGAGCTTTATTTGTGCTTAAAAGTAAAGCAAGACTTTCCTGAGAAGAGGAATCAAACTAATTCTCTATTTTAATAAGCTATTACTTCAAGAGTAGCAACGATTCTTTAAAAATATAACCCTTTTCTCCATATTTATTAGATTGTAATTTTTCCCTAGTTCAATGCAGCTACGATTAAAGACAATGCTTTGAAAATTTAGTAATTCAAATACAAAGTGACTTCTAGGAAGATTTAAGTAGCACAGAGCTGGGCTGCAATATTCAAATGACCACTAGAGAGTAGTAAAGAGATAATGGAAACTCTGAACTCTGTTTTTCCATCTAGTGGCCATCCAGAATTTTCCAGCCAAGAGTTGTCAGCAGATCCATCACTCATCAAAGGTCCATCGATATATAATGTTAACAAAATATTAAGATAGCAAACTATGCTTACCTATAAGACTCATTCAGCACAATTTGATTTCCTTTTGGCTACATGTATAACTGACTGAATCTTGCATAACATATAATCAGAAATTAGACCTAATATGTTCAAGTGTTACTCCCTAGGCAATGATTTAGGATGGCTACTTAAAGGATTTGGAGACTTCACGTTAAGAAGGGAGGAAAGAAAGAAGGAAAGGATCAATATACAAAGAATAAGAGTAGAAGCCCCTTTCCTCTATGGTGTTAAAATGCCAACTACTGATGTTCCGTTCTTGCCCTGAATCAGCCTTTGCAAATGGAGTTGCCAGCTGAAAGACAGTTCTATCAAATTGCATTTAGTCCTCAACGCTCTGAATTCGTCTGTAACCTCCGAGTTAATGCCTCGCTCTCCCCTTAGTCGGCCAAAGAGAACAAATGGGGATCAGAATGTTTGAGGAAGAAAGACACACAAGGGAAAACTGACACACGATGTTTGCGATGGGAATTGACACGTGATGTTTGCCTGAGTATCGTCCGTCCTTTTCTCTCCCTCCTGTTTGCAAATTAGATCCCCGAATTACTCAACCACCGGTTCCTGTTTCGTGCGCCGCAGCCCTTCCCCTCCTAGCCGCTGTCCCTTCGCCCCGATCGGGTGAATGTAGGCGCCCAAAAGTCCCTTTTGAGGAACATCCCCGCTTCCCCTTTTGACGTGCCACTAACCTGCATAGCACCTTCGTGCCTCATTGTCAACCGCACGTCTTTTCTTCCTCTCTCCGCTTTTCTTTCACCTCGCGGATTTACTACCGCCAAGGATCCAAGCAGCAGAGCGAGCCTTTACAGCCAAGCCAGACTATACGCCCGGCTCAAGGCAGGAGCAACAGCAGCGAACGACACGCTCAGCCGCTGCTCCGCCAGGGATCCGGAGCAGAGCGATCAGCACGGGAGCTGTCCACGGTGTCATTCCTCCCCACCTCCCACCTCCCAACCAGCTTCGCAACGATCTGTGGGAATTGTAGTCAGAGCCGACTAGGGCTACTGCCCAATCGAAGAGGAACCTTCTTTACCCCACAACTACGTCTCCCAGGGACGCTCGCGGGCCTTTCGCTTCGCCCTTTCATCCCCTCCCCGATGTAATCGCTCCATGGAAACGGAAACAAGGGTCTCCTCGGCTTTATAGTTTCTCAGCTGTTGGGCAAGTCTTTTGCTTGGGCTACTGCTGGCTGAACTTTCTGAGGAAGGGGGGATAAAAAGCCTTCAACCCGCCCTCCAAAAACAGGGGTTTCTCCATTAGACTAGCCGGAGGTGAAGTGGATCTCGCCCACTCCCCACGTTTTCTAGCCGGATTGAACCTCCATCTCCCCCACCCCCCCAATGGTTTCCTTCCATTCTGGCGCCTTCGGGTGGAAGACGCTTCATTGGGTAGGAAAGCTGCCGCCGGCAGAGTTTCTTCGCTTAGCGTGGACCTATCGAGGCGGCCCCTTGATGGGGGTGGATGGGTGGGGTGGGGGGATTCGGGTAGTTTCACCGCTGCTGGACCTCCCCAAACCCCCCCCCCTTTTTTTTAAAAAGAGGGAAAAGAGCCCCTACCTTGCTGTACAGTTCCATCTCGGCCTCGCCAAACCGGAGGGGCGGGGTGGGTGGGCTCCAGAGCCCAGCGGGCTACTCGCCGTCCTGATTTTGCGCACACAAAGCCTGGCGAAGGCACCGAACGAGGCTCAGAAGGGAAACTGGGGGGAGAAGAGCCAAGGCAGAGCGTGGAACTCGCTCGCCCCTGGAAGCTGGAAATCCAGTAGCGCCTCTCTTTTTTTTTGGAGCATCGGCAGCCCCCCAGCTCCGAACAGAGTTTCCTAGCACCGCTCTTGGCTTAGGCGCAACCCAGGGGAGAGCTCCCTTTAGGCACCTTTGGTTTAATTAGCCCCGGAGCAGAAGAAGAGCAGGTGCGGGAGGAGGGGACCGGGGGAGTGGGGGGGGGGGCATCAGAGGCAGCGCGTTGTGGAAACGGCAACCTGCTCAGAGCAAAACAAAAGAAGTGCCAAAGCCAGGATGGCGAGGTAGGCTTGGACCAGGTTGGCTGTTCGTCAAAGGCTAGAAGAGGAAAAGGTTGGGGGTTTTTCCCCCCTGCTCTTAATGCTTTCCAGGTGGATTTCCTTAATCCTCCCTAGCATCGTTTATTAGCTTGCCTGGAGGTTGTATGAAGGGAAGTCTAGGATATTTGGAGAGCACCGGCTGGAGAAGGAATGATGGGGTTTTTTTTTGTTGTTGTTGATTTGCTTAATTCATCCATCTGGGATCAAAAGGTAGCAGTTGCCATTCTCCCTTCCTTAGTGATTTATTTATTCTGCACTTTTATCATTCACCCACCTCCAAAGACTCTGGGCAGGTTATAGAAATCTAAAATTACAAATACAACAAGCACATAAAATTATAAAAACAACCCTAAGCCCACCATAATAAAGTGACCCTCCCCTAAACTGGACACCAATTACATTTAGGTAGCCTTGAAAGTCTGATGCAATAAAACTGTCTTGAAATTGTATTTAAAAACGACGAGGACCAGAGCCTCATCTAGTTCTCAAGTCAGGAGTTCCAAGTACGGAGGCCATCACCAAGAAGGTCTTTTATCTCTCCCATGCCTCCCTCACTTCAGAGAGAAGAGGGATTCTTGACAGGCCTTCCAGAGATGTTTTCATCACATGGAGAGATTTTTTTTTAAAAAAAAACTCACATGAATAGACTATTTATAAGTTGTACCATTAATCAAAAGGAGACTTTATATTACTTTTTCAATGTTTTTGTCTTTTCAATCTATAAATCTGCTGGAATTGTAAAGACCACTTTATGCTTCGTTTTCCAACTATGTTCCATGTGTCTATACTTATGTTTCCTGAAACAAATAATAGATACAAAGGTACAAAGACTGTTATGAAAAAGTCATGGAGCCCAGAAGGGTTGCAGAAGTTATGCATATTCCACCAATTTCATTTGCTATTCATTTTTTGCGTGTGCTGAGGAAAACATTTACATATATAATATCTATAACATCTATCTATCTCTATCTCTATCTCTATCTCTATCTCTATCTCTATCTCTAT
>WNWU01000002.1:49989280-50021942 GCA_012654045.1 Ptyas mucosa
TCTATCTCTATCTCTATCTCTATCTCTATCTCTATCTCTATCTCTATCTCTATCTCTATCTCTATCTCTCTCTGTCTGTCTGTCTGTCTGTCTGTCTATCTATCTATCTATCTATCTATCTATCTATCTATCTATCTTCATATAAAAAGTGCTTATAAAGGGTCAACAATTGCTATTATGCACACCTAAAATTACCCTGGGATAGCAGCAAAGCCTACAACACAAACTTACTTTTTTCTTTTGTTTTGTAGGTGCTGTATTTGCTTTTTTGTGTGAGGCTTTTTTCTTCTGCTTTAAGAATGTATTCATTTGTAACTGAGAATTTTTCAGCCTGGGATATCATTGATACTAACCAAAGCAAGCTAAAAATTGGCCTTTGTTTTTAAGAGATTGTGGAGATCACTGCAAACCAGAATAAGTGCATGGAGGTATAGATGGGCCATCCAATCTATAATTACTCTTCTAATAGCAAGCTAATGTAATCCATTGCAAATAATTTTAGAAGCAAAAAAACAAAAATAGGCTGCATGATATTTAGGAGACTTCCAAGCAGGAGAATCCCTGCATGCTTTTTCAGTTTCCTTAGGTACAGATATACCTCAGTTTGGAAAAGTTAATCCATATGTTTCATATTTTAAAATCTCTAAACTGAACCAATTAGATTGGTATGTTGGGAGCACCCTTAAAATTAGGGGTTGAATCAGTGGTGGAATTCAAATTATTTTACTACTGATTCTGTGGGCGTGGCTTGGTGGGCGTGGTGTGTGGCTTGGTGGGAATGGCAGGGGAAGGATACTGCAAAATCTCCATTCCCACCCCACTCTGGGGCCAGCCAGAGGTGGTATTTGCCGGTTCTCCGAACTACTCAAAATTTCCGCTACTGGTTCTCCAGAACCTGTCAGAACCTGCTGAATAGCATCCCTGGGTTGAATACTTATTACCTTTTTTCCAACAGCCCCAACTGTCTCCTTTTTCCCCTATCTCAGTAGCATCCATGTTGGAGAACTTGAAAGACCCCAACATCCATTATCACTTATCATGATCTCTTCTTTCACAGGTACCACCTTCAGCAAAGTCAGATATGAATAGTCCCACACATTACATGATCAGATAAGTGTGCATCTTAAGTGGAATAAACTTTAGAGAGTTTGCTATTGTCTCCTTTCTGACCAGCCTGCGAACTCTTCCATCTCAACTAGTGGGAAGAAAATGAGAACCAGTTCAGAGCCAATTCCCACAGGGAACAAACAGGGAACATTTGCTTCCATTCTGTTCATGGGCTCATATTGCAATAGTGGAATGACTGACTGGTTCAAAAATAATTTTGTCTGCAGACAGAAATTGTCACAATTTGATCAATCACCTCATAGAGTTCTAGATGATTATGTTGGAATCATTCCAGGTTGTATTATACTTTCACTTGCTACTTCCAGGCCATTGGCTTGTAAAGGGGTGCCAGAATGTGTTGCAACATCAAAAATAGATGGATTCTGTGATATTATACTTGTCTATTTCAGTGAACAAAAACAGTGACAATTTTGCTGTGTTTCTTCCTGAGAATAAAGATAAAATGTTGTTTACAAATCCATCACACATTCTTTTCTCTATCTGGTTGAGATGATACCCCATCACATTGTTATTATCTCTAGCAATGACATGGAAAATAGCTTTAAAATAACAGCTGGGATTTGCTGTAGACCAGATGTAACTTAAAGATCAGGATTTTTACTGTAAACAAGATGTATGTTTCCAATACCATGCTGATACTGGCTTCTCATAATTTGAAATATTATATATTGTAAAAGTTGATAGGACACTGAAATATAACAAGATAACTAGTTAAAGGGTATCAAAGGCAAAGAGATTCTTAATGATTGGCAAAAATATTCTTCGAAAATATCAAGATGAAACCAGTCAGACATTTTTGAATTATTTATTTTCTTTACTAAAGCATAACCAGAAAGGAGCAAAACAATATTGTGTTTTGTTTATATTATTATTATATATCTTTATATATCTTTATATTATTATATTATATCTTTAAATTGGTGGTATTTTCCATATGATAGAATTTCGCCTTTCTTTGAAATTCTTATTTGGCAGCCAGAAACAGTACTAAAATAAATATTTCCAATGTAAATAATGCATAGCTATCATTGAAAATTAAATATTTTATAATAAATGCAAGAGCTAATTAATATTCCTATTATATGCATAAAGTACCTATAGTCTTCCCCAGATTGAGTCTTCCAGAATTTCTAGCTAGCATGCTTATTGACCAGGGTGGTGACATTTTAGGCAGTTGTAGACCTAATATATCTGAGCAGCACTGGTTAGAAAAGATGCAACATTAAATCAAGTGGTTTCAATTTCTAGCCTGGAGATCTTGAATAATTTTGGATTCAGATATCAAGATCCTTAAGGAATAGGGGGATCTATCTATCCCTTATTAGAAGGCTCTTCTAATAGAGCTGGAAAGGACTGTTTAGAGCACTGTGTCCAAATTCCTGCTCAGTGCAGCAATTCAAATTAAAACATCTAAGGCAAATGGTGTCTCAGCTAACAAACATAGTGAATTGAGTCAACTGCTCACTGTGTTTCAAAGTTGTGCTGTAATTATTATGGAGGTTCTCAGTCATTGAGGTCATGGTTGTCCCAAAGGTGCTTTTTCAAAGGGCAACTGGACTTTGTTTTTCCTTGAAGACATTTCGCTTCTCATCCAAGAAGCTTCTTCAGTTCATGCAATGTACTGTAATGAGTTTCTCTGCTGACTAAGCATCCATAGACGAAGCATCCACCAGAAGTAACATCTACATTCAGGGAAGTGGATGTTTTCTCTCATCTTGCCTGAGACTCTTCAGCTGCAATTCTTGACCTTGGGAATGGGTAGGAGCTGAAGACATCCAACTAGCTATGAAAGAACTACATTCTTATTCTCATTGGGATAGAAATATCAGATGGCTGGTTTGGTTGGTTAGCATTCTCAATAATTTAGAACAGAACCTTCAAAAAGTACCATTTGAAAGAGGCATTCCACCAAGAATGACAATATCTAAAACTCAGGAGCAGATATTGTGCCAGATTTGAGGTATGGCTTGGTAGAAATATACAAAAGAACCAGAAAGTGCCTTTAAGCTTATGTGTTTATTCAGCTGAACAAAGCCAGGCCCCTTTTAAAAGAAAGGTTGATGCACCATAGATAAGAGGAAGTAGAAATTGCTAGAAGTAGCTAAATTTGTTCTTTTGGATGTTTCCCTAAAGACACTACATCCGTGATGGCAAACCTATGGCACGTGTGCCAGAGGTGGCATGCAGCGCCCTCTCTGATGGCACGCGAGCCGTCACCCGAGTTCAGCTCCACTGCACATGCATGCGTGCCTCCCACTGGCCAGCTGGTCTTTGGGTCTCTGCTGGACATGCGTGTTGTGACCCAGGCCCAAGTAGGTAGTATTAGATGCAAATAGTTCCAAAACAAACAGACTTTATTAGAACAGTTGAGAATTAACTCATTCTCAGCATAGTCCAAATGAAATCAAAACAAATTCTTCGTAACACAAATTGTTCAGTCTAATCACCAATCTTGGTATAATTAGGCAACCTGCCAAAGGTTTCTCTTGGCAAAAGTTCAGAAGCAGAAGTCGCCGACAAGAGATAAGTGCAGCAAGACAAGAACAAGTCTATCAATGTTGTTTTCCGACAAAAAACCCAAGAGCCATTGCTGGTCTTTTAAGCCTTATGGGAGGAGCCAAACATCTCTTGGCCCTACTCCCGAGACGTCCTCTTTGCTGTAGCTGCTCTTGCCTTCTGGCAGCTCTTCTCATACATGCAGTAGGAACAGGCTCCTCCTGTTCTCCTGCCTCTCTACTGTCAGCCTCTGGAGGCTCCGGAGTCTGCACATCACTTCCTGATGGCCCTGGCCCCATCTCTGCCTCCAACACAGAGCCCTCATCCGGGCCTTCCCCAGCCTCCAGGGCTGGCCCCTGTTCTACCTCAGCCTCATCGCTGTCCAATTCCATTGCCAGCTCCTCAGGCTGCTGGTGGACCACAACAAGGCGCGGGACATGTGGCACGTGCAGAGAAGAGCACACGCACATGTGCAGGGCCAGGGCACATGCAGGGGGCCACACACACATTGCATTTTGGGGGTTCATGCTTTGGGCATGCTGTCCAGAAAGGGTTAGCCATCAGTGCACTACATATTCTCGGATGACTCACCCGGGATCTTGGGTGCTGCTTTTCCTGATGATCTACCATGACCCTGAATCCCTGAGTCTGCAAGTACCTGAGGCAAGAAAAGCCATCTGTACATATACTGTGTTTTCAGGGCCCGGGTCAACAATATGAGCCATCATTATTTTTTTTACAGCCATGACAATTTTCTTACATTTCACATTATCTGAATCATTCACCAGACATAGGAATTAAGGCCACTTATGCATGCAGCCTTAGCTACATTTTTAAAGACTTCGACTTTACCCTTATGCCTTTGAAAATTTGATGGAAAAGGTACTGGGCTTGTGCATATGTTGAGGCTTCATCCACCACTCATGAAGTTGTGTGATTCTATAAAGTGTTTAACAGAGCCTAATGCAGTTCCATCTGCTCAAATTGCCCATTTCTGCTCAGAGAGGAACCCAATTGTTCTTCAGATTATTCCTAAATTTTGTAACAAGTTCTTGGTTCAAACTAATATGACTTAGTTCAAGATAAACTACATTAGACATATTCAAGATAAACTACATTTGGAATTTCATCAGAATAAAACATATTTAAACATTATTGGAGAGAGAAGGAATATATTTTATGAAGAAAATATATTCAAAATAGTTGCTTAAGAGAGTACAAAATAAGTATGTAAGTTTTTGAAATTGAATGTCAAAATGAGTGAGCTTTGACTCAGATATAAATAGATATAAATTTGACAGAGATATAAATATATAAATATTATACACACACACACACACACACACACACACACACACACACACATATATATGACAGGGAGGGGAGTCCATCTTAAATCGTATGTAGATTTAATCAGGAAGTTTTCACTGGATGTTCTAAGGTTTTGTCAAATTGTCTTCTAGCTCTCTGCAGTAATGTCTTTTACATTTGATTTATGCATCATTCTGAATTAGCCACATTGCCTTTTAAACATTTAACACAAAAGGACAGTAAACACAATCTTTAATTCATTCAAATTAGAACTATTCCATATAGGTTGGAACTATGGGTTCAATAAAATTGAAAATGCCCCATGTTATTTGAAAAGATAGTTGGATAGACACCATTATTTAATGTCCATGTTGAATTCAATAAAATACAGATGACCTGTTTTAAAACAGCTTGTTTTGATTACTATGTTCTGTATTTGATCGCATAAGGAACAGAAGATTGATTACACTCTGTCAAAATTGTTTTCTAAGCAGATTTGGAATTGATGAAATCATCAGACAGAATTTCCTGTTTGAGAATTATCCTAATGCTAAGTCTTAACAAAAGCAGCCAGATAATTGTAAATAGATAGAAATATTGAAGCAAATAGGAAATTATATTTAATATGAAAGACATTCTATATGTATCTATTTATATGTACATATATGTAAACTTAAATAGTGTCTGCAGAGGAGTGCAGGGTGCCAAATATGCAAGATGATGTGGTTTCACTTGTGATGCTTTGTCTGCCATCTTGCAAATTTTGATCACCCCTCAGATATCTATCCTTTTACATATATTCATTCCTTTATGCATCCTGAAATAAAGTTTCACAATGTCAAATCATTATCAGGACATTGGCTGTCAGAATTCTGAAATTTCTTTCCAATTGTTTGAGAAAAAACTGAAATGGAAAGAGAATGCTCTGCCAATGGCTCTGTTAAAAGAAAAATGAGAAATCTATAGATCCTCAGAAATTGTGATGCCACCTCAATTCCCATTGTCTGGGACAATTGGATATTCTGGGTGGAATGATGGAATTATAATCCAGCATTCAGACACAATTTCCAGTCTCCATTCTGAAAGGAAAGGACTAAAAATGGCAATACTTGATCTGGAATTTGGTGGTTCAGAGGCAAAACTGTATTTATGCTATTTTTTTTTTAAGTTTGAGGAAGAGTCATGGCCTTTTGCTTTCATTTGCTTCTGAAAGAAAACATCCATCAAATCATATTGATGATATAACTTTGTTACTGAGAAGTAGTCATCTTGAGGTTACTCATCTTTTTTTTTTAAATAGAGTTTTTCATTGAAGGTGATTTCCAAATATCGACTAAAGACTTTTTTTTACTTCTTCATTTAAAAGAAAAAGGACATTCTTTTAAGGATTGTAATGTTCACCTTCTTGACAGAGAAAATAGATGGTTTGCGAGAGGAGTGAGCGAACCCATTTATGCCATTTATTCTTCCTTCAGTAGAGGTGAAGGCCTCAGACACAACCTATCCCCCATATTTTATCCTGTTCTTTCATCAGTTCCCAGGAAATTCAACTTCACAGTTTTACCAGGGAGGCCACATTTAATGACCCCTAAGAATTTTAGGAGTTGGTACACTCCAGTGATTCTCTACCTTTTCAGGTTCCCTTAACCAACTTGTTCAAATTGAAAAAGCTATTTGAAAAAGCAGCAAAACATTTCAAACCAATAAGAAAGTAAGTCCTGTTGCCATGGCACAACTTCCAGACAATTCTACCTGGATGACTGAGAATCTTCATCAACATATTGATTAAAGAGGACACATTCTACTACAATGCTACCTAAGTCATTTTCAGAGGCAACTTCATTCATCTGAGGGTCTCCTCCCATCTCAAAGTTGTGGTTCCATAGTATCATTCTTTTTTGCTCCCTTCAGCAACTACATCTATTTTGATTTTGATCTTTCTCCATACGCTTCTCTTGTCTTTTTATAACCACCACAAGCCTGATAAATCTAATTTTCATCTGCTTCCACCACTGATGCTTTTTGGGGTGGGGTGGGGTGGCATCAGCAACTAACTTAATTTTTCAAGTGGTTCCTGAAAACCTACTTTTTAAAAAAAGTTAAAACCCACTGTGAATATTGGCCTAACCCAGTTAGGTCAGGAATGAGTAATCCAAGGTCTGCATGAGCCATCCATATACGCTTTGTAGGTTAAGGCATCCATTTCATTTCCCAAGCTCTTTCTGCTTTATTGATGTCAAGATATCTCTGATCAGATCCTTCTGACTCACAGGAAAGGCACAAAGGAACAGTAGGCTCTTCTTGAAATCTGCTGCTCACAATGACATTAGGTCACTTCTCCCCAGCCATGAGTTTTCTATAGCTACTGGAATTGCAACTGTCAACTTTTTCAACACAAAATTTCTCTGTATCCATAGGTTGCCACATTGCAGAAACTTGTCAAGGTCATTCCCAGGCTGGCACTCCTGTTAGATCTCTGTTATTCAAGTGCTGGCCTCTTGAATAAAAATCTGGCTTATTAAAATTAGATTCAACTTATTTTTAGAAAGCAGCTAAAATATTTTATAGTCAGTTGCTTCTAGAAATACCTCAACCACCTACAATATTTATAGGTAAAGGTAAAGGTTCCCCTCGCACATATATGCTAGTTGTTCCTGACTCTAGGGGGCTGTGCTCATCTCCATTTCAAAGCCGAAGAGCCAGCGCTCTCCGAAGATGTCTCCATGGTCATGTGGCCAAAGGCACATGGAACGCTGTTACCTTCCTACCAAAGGTAGTCCCTATTTTTCTACTTGCATTTTTTACGTGCTTTTGAACTGCTAGGTTGGCAGAAGCTGGAACAAGTAATGGGAGCTCACCCTGTTACGCAGCACTGGGGATTCGAACCGCTGAACTGCTGACCTTTCAATCGGCATTTTTTAAATATTTATATAATAATATAAAATATAATATTTATAGGCTATAACTTAGAAGCAATATATATTACATTCCACAATCTGTAGTTGTATCTATGTGTGTGTGTGTGTGTGTCTGTGTATCAATATCTATATATCTATTGTTATATTATGAAAGATATAACAGTTTTGCCTAGTGGTTAAGGCAGAGGCCAGAAAGCAAGAGATTGTGAATTCTAGTCCTGCCTTAGTCATGAAAGCCAGCTGGGTGATTTTGGATCAGTCAACTTTCTCTCAACGCACCTCACAGGATTGTTGTTGAAGTGAAAATAGGAGGAGGAAAGTATGTTAGAGATGTTCACTGCTTGGAGTTATTTGTAAAAAAAATATATAAAGGCAGGGTATAAACAGCAAACAAGGTAAAAAGAAAGACCCCTAGAAAAAGGTTATGTTGAGTATCCTGGAATTGTTCTTCATGAAAGGATGCATAAAATGTTATAAGCATGTAAGCATAACATTAATATCAAAACTCCAGATTTTCTACCACCAACCCCATCTCTTTCTTCCTCAGATTTGGAAGTGACTAATTTGCAGGGAAGGTTCCCATGAATCTTGTTGTATATCATAGGGATTGTGAATGTCTTAGTCTATGCATAACTAAGGGGACAGGAACTTCAAGCAGCATTTTCTATGGATTCCGTATCGCTGTGGACAGACGCGCAGCTGAGTCATATAAATTATCAGGGCCCTGTGGCCAATGCGAAAAAGCATTGGGATAACTTATAATCATAGCACTATAGTTGCCATGACTACTAGGTCAGCATGTTAGAAATTCTCTGTCTCGAAAATCACGTACCAATCTACCATGACAGCTATAGAGGAGAATGTCAGTGGGGGATGCTGGCTGCACATTTTGCCTTAGCCATTGTGATGAATTTCTTGAAGTTGTTTGAGGAATGTTTTTGAAAGGCTTTTGTGATGTTGCCAACAGAGCAGGACCATAATGATCCAGGCTGATTTTACCAATGACTTGGTTTACAAAAATTGGCCTGTGAACTCTTTTTTTTTTTTTTTTTGCAACATGGAGATAAATGCTGGCTTGCTCACTCTTGCAAATGATTGGAGACCCAGGAGCAGGATTTAATAAAATGTGGCAAGCTGGTTTTTATGGAGGAGGAAAAGCCACCTTTCAAATAATTCCCATAATCTGAGCAGAATGTATTCTGGCAAGAGATGTTTTGTCTTTCTCAATTATTTGAAGATCTTTGTATGGTTTTAACTAATAAGGGTCAGTATGAATTTGTGAAGAATGCCTTTATATAGCTTCTTGATGTACAAATTTCAAACAGCAGGAGTTTTTTTTCTCCATGTGTTCAACTGTGATTGTTCAAACACAGATTAAGGTTATTTGCAACATAATCAGTTATTAGAGTTAAATTGACTGTGCCTATTTATTGTTTCCAGTAGGACTTAATCGATTTCCCCCCTAAGAATGTGATTATCTGCAAAGTGTGTCAGTTACTATCAGATCTTTGAATACTTAGGTTACATTCTCAAAGATGACATAATTTCTAGGCACTTTAAGTTATTTAATTTTGGGAACAAAGCACAAAATGTATAACATTTACCTTCTGTTCCCATAAAACAATTCAGTTATACATCCAGGTACGTTGCTACCTAACAGACTTTTTACACCATATAAGCCAGGATTCAAGGTTTATTACAAAAGACACTTGCTAATGTATATTTGCTTTTTCTCTTCATGCATGCAAGGTAAACTAATAAAGGCATAAAAACAAATAAACAAATACTGTATATCTTTATGTAAATAATTGTAAACTATTAACAGAACACTCAATAATTCCTATATTATCTGATACAAAGGTTGACAGGAAGTGCAGTGGTCTGTATAGAACACGGAGAGAGTGAGCCCACACAGCTGGTCTTTGTGTATCCCTTCCTTAAGCAGTCCTCTCTTTTCTCTGCCTAAGTCCAAACATTGCACTGAATCATGATATCTGTCTGGCTGAAGAATTTTGCGGGGGTTGAAATTCTCACATCTTAAAGTTGTCAAGGTTGAGAAACATTGACATGGCAAACTGTGGGAACTGAGCCCTTATAATGGGTTAATGGATCTTCAAACTCAGGCAATAAGAGTTAATTTAACCAAGAATGGTTTTTAATAAATAAAATTATAGTTCAAACAAATCATGGCCCAGAACAATGGGCCATTCTATTCTACTAGTGAAAAGAAGAGTCTTTCTTATGATGTTTTCACTAAGATATTATTTAAGCCAGATGCATATATTTGCTTTGATCTGGCCTTAACAGATGTTATTAATCTGGACTGTCTGCTCTATGCCTGCTAGGAATCACTATTGCTATCTGCTTTCTCTGTGGACTTAGATGCTAGGCAGTCCAGATAAGGAATACAGGCAGTTTTGCATGTGTGGGCAGTTGGACTAGATAACCTTTCCAACTCTGTTAATCTGTTATCCTACTTTACAGTCCTCAATTTACAACTGTAATGAAGCCTGCCCATTACGGTTACATGTTATAATGGTGATAAAATGGGTCAGCCACGTGACTGATCTGATTTTACAATATTTTTTGATGTGGTTGTTAAGGAGATTACTGCAGTCATTAAGCGATTGCCACAGTCATCAACCAATGGAACACTTTGGGCATGGTTTTACTGAAACCATGGAGTAAGTGCTAATTTTTGGCAAACCTATTATAAAACGTCACTGTGGGACACTACAAACGACAGTAAATGCAACTATGTTGTCAAGCATAACGAAGTTTGCTCATGTGACCACAGACGGGGGCTCGACCATCCGAACTTCGAATCCAAGTCATGTTCCCTTTTAGAGATTGGTCGTAGGTTAAAATAATCACTAAGCGATTGGTCATAAGTCAAGGGGTGCCTGTATAAATGAAATATTTTCATCATCTTGGTTTTCTGCCACCCAGCTAAGAGGTAATGGTGGGTAGGAGTTATCCCTATCTTATCATGTAACCTCTTACTGTAGGGATAGATGATACTTTTGCTCCCCTTATTTTTTGAAAATACATTCTTATCCACATTTATTAAATGGGTTGGAAATAACTTGACATTAAAACAAAAAGAAAGAAAGGGACAGTATTTGTCCATCCAATAATTTATCCATCTCAGAAGACTAAATTTGTGTTGAATAATGTTTCTGGGGTTGAACTATTTCACTATTTCTTTTGAGGGGCATGCTTCTTATCATCAATAGCTACCTGGTAGACTAACGTACATCACACAACCAAGATAATATACCTGGGGAAAAAAATAAACATAGGTAACAGAAAATGACATAAGACATTGACAAGATTATAGATATGACTTGTCAAGATGACTGAATGTGCAGTACTGATATTAGGAGAACTGTTTCAAACAGACCTCAGGAAATGGTCAACAGATCCGTCTTTTGCTTTCCTGTGAGTGCATTATTTTCCACTTGCTTGCTCTGTGGAAGCCAGACATTTATGTTTCTTCTCTATGTGAAAGCGTTGTGTAAGCTCTCCTGTGTCCCAATCAATCACACATACACACACACACCCTGTTTACCTTGTCTTTTGAATCTCTTGCAAAACATTTCATAAGGGATTTGTGGCATCTGTACGACTTCCTAGAATGCTGATAATGGACAGAAATCCCTACGTATCTCTGAGGAACGGTAACCTTTCATGGCAGCTTTGGATCTTACACAACCTATTACACAACTTGTTGATTTGGGGGGAAAAGGTATCACATGTCAAAGTGAAAACTTAATTTCCTTTCCTCCATGGACTCTTCTGTGGTGCAAGCCTCTGCATGTTTACAGAGAAGCAATTCCATGGGGACTAAGCAATTATATCTAGGCCCCAATGTCTCTTCAATGAATTAGAAAATAACTTATCATTTTAAAAAAAGCAGCGATTCTTGCTGAATTCCTAACTATCTTCTAATAATCATTGGTACTTGGGGCACAATCCAATAGCTTTATTATCCACAGGCAATGAACCTGCAAATCACTACTAAAACGTCACTCTTTGTTTTAAAGGTCATTATGAAAAGGGCAGAATATCTAGATCATATTAAGGTTAACTATAGGGAGGATGACTTATTATGAACATGTCCTACTGTTTTCTCTATATTTATTTGATTTTTTGTATCAGTTTTATACATTTGACATGGTCAATTGACTTAATAATCTATCTCTCTCTTTCTCTCATTCTCTCTCTCTCTGTGTCTG
The DNA here is from genome assembly GCA_012654045.1 of Ptyas mucosa. Taxonomy (NCBI): domain Eukaryota; kingdom Metazoa; phylum Chordata; class Lepidosauria; order Squamata; family Colubridae; genus Ptyas; species Ptyas mucosa. Next base: position 50,001,372 of record WNWU01000002.1, read on the forward strand.
TCTCTCTCTCTTTCTCTCTGTCTCTCTCTCTCTGTCTCTCTTTTTCTGTCTCTCTCTCTCCCTCTCCCTCTCTGTCTCTCTCTCTCTCCCTCTCCCTCTCCGTCTCTGTCTCTCTCTCTGTGTGTCTCTGTCATTCTCTGTCTCTCTTTGTCTCTGTCTCTCTGTCTCTCCCGCTCTCTCTCTCTCTCTCTCTGTCTGTCTCTCTCTCTCTCTCTCATTCTCTCTCTCTTTCTTTCTTTCTCATAGGACCCAAGGAAACTTTCTACCTCCAGGTACCAACACAAGGGCACTACTTACCAAGTCTGGCTTTTTTCAGGAGGTGAGATCATTTCAGACTTGTACACAATTTTGTTTATTTGCAAACATACAAATAGAATGTAACTGGAGGAGGAAAACAGCACCAACAGCTTTAATAACATTGTTATTAAAAAAAGGTTGTCACTGGATCTTTTTAAAGCATAGATCAACCTAATTCATTTACATCTTAATTTTGCCCCTTTTTTCATGTTTTAAATTTGCCTTTCTCTCTTCACTGCTCCAAGAGTCTCAGAGTGTTGCTAACATCTGTCGTTTATTTCCCAGCAAGATCCAGCAGGGCTCTTTCCATCTCACATTTCTGAGCTAAGTGTACTTAGCACATTTTACTGAAACTTAAGTTCTGCCTCAAACGTACCCACAATGATTCCATTAACTAGGAGGAACATAGTTGCGGTGTGGATACATCAGGATATAAAAACCTTCAGTAATTGCTTTTTAGAAATGAGATATGAATAAATTCTGCAACCCAGCACAGTATGACTACAAGTGTATACATATAACAATAGATGAAAGCGGAGTTCTCTTCACCAGGAAGATTGATGTTAGCTGATCATGCAAAACTAAGCCAGACTTCGCTTGATTCATACCTAGATAAATCCACTAGGAATTACCAAGGACATAGGATAGACTGGGAAGTTGAAAGAAAAGAAAATATCCAAGAAGAATCAATGGCAAACCAATTCCATAACACCAGCAAAAAAATTGTATGGAGCATAAGCAAAAAGAAACTTCATTTATACATTTTTCTTTCACTGCAATGCAAAGTGATCTTGGGAGAAGGTGGCCTTTGCTGACAATTTCAGGATTAATGTGGTGTGATGAGCTGCATGAATCCTGAAGACAATATTGCAATGTGGGGATCTAGAGCATGGCTAAGAATAACTAACAAGTATACCTGCTCCAAATGATGGATCATTGAACAAATCAACCTCAATTTTCACTCAAGGCAATGAAATGACCAAGCTCAAAGTCCCCTGCTTAAGACACATTATGCAAAGATGTGGCTCTCTGGAAAAGGCTGTTCTGCTGGGGAAGGTGAAACAAAAGACATGAAGAGGAGAACCAGTAACAAGGTGGATAGACTCAATTACAGGGATGATGAGTACATCATTTAAAGCAGGGATCACCAACCTTTCAGACCTCAGGGACCATTAAGTTCATAATTTTAAATCCTACAGACCACTAATATGATCTGCCTAATGACCGGCTGGGTGGGCATGGCTAGGTGGTCATGTGACAGGGTGGGCTCCTTAGGGCCCCACCAGGAAGCAGTTGTTGGAGCTAAGCAGCCACCACGAGAAAGAGTTGGCAAAACAGCTAAGTTCAAATTGGATCTGATCAAGAAGGAAGCTTAGCAGAAACACCTCACTGAGGACTATAAGGCATAGACGGAAGACCTGAGAGAGTGCAAAGCCAGGTACCGGCACCTGAAGGCTCAGCGGGCTGAGATGGTCAGCCAGTTCCAGGCCATGATGCAGTCCCACTGGAATGAAGCCCTTTGGCTCTTCGCCACCAGCGGTACTTCCTTCCAGCCTTCGCCCAAAGCCCCGCACCAGGAAGCTGAAGCAGACCCCAAGTTGGAATTTCTGCCCCCCCTCCGACCCACACAAAAAGACCTCGAAGGGGGAGACTCTCTGCAGCAACACAAACGTTCATCGCATGTATCGATCCCAGGGGCTGTAGTTTGAGGACTCCTGATTTAGTGCAATATTAAAAATGCAAATAATTTTTCTGTGGACCACCAAAATTTTCTCGTGGACCACCAGTGGTCCACGGACCACCAGTTGTTGACCGCTGATTAAAAGGCATGAAAGACCAGGTTAAGGACCAACCTGGATTTCTTCATAGATTGAGAAAATCTATGTGGTTGCTAGGAGTTGAAAATAACTTGATGGAATATCAATAAATTCACCAATCGATCCCTAGCCTATCTCTTCCCTAATGTTCTTTCTTGTTGATCGATATTTGGATTCCTATTTTGTACTTATGACTAGTTAGGCAGTTTTTACTATTTGAGTAGGTCAGGCCAACCCCTTTCATTTAGGATGATTAGCATGAGAGTAATTTCTTACATTGACACCAACACCAGGGATTTCTTCACAAAAGAAAGAGATGTATACTGGAAAAATTTGGGGAGCAAGTGGTTTGCTACCATAGAAAGTGGCTTCCTAGTGTAATCTGCAAGAAAGGATAGTTAGCTATAGAGAAACTATTTCTTGAAATAGGATTAATTTGGCTAAAGCAGACCATGAGATCAAGACTATTCCTTATGTGTTCTCTATGGTTGCTTGGAAAGAATGATGTAATAGTGTTTTGCCCACCAAAATGACATCTTTCATTGCCATAGGGCCGTGATGGCAAACCTATGGCACGGGTGCCACAGGTGGCACGCGGAGCCATATCTGTGGGCACGCGAGCGTTGCCCTAGCTCAGCTCCAGCACGCATACATGCACCTGCCAGATGATTTTCAGGCCTTCCGGGCCCACCAGAAGTCAGGAAATGGACTATTTCTGGCCTCCAGAGAGCCTCCAGGGGGATGGGGAAGGCTGTTTTTGCCCTCCCCAGGCTCCAAGAAAGCCTCTGGAGCCTGGGGAGCATGAAAAACAGGCCTACCAGGCCCACTGGTAACCTTTTTTGCGTGCCAAAAGCGGGGGGAGTGCGCATGCACGGGGGTGGGGAGGCATTAAATGGTGTGGGCACGCGAGTGCACGACCGCCCCCTGCTTCCCCCGCTTTTGGCACGCAATGGCAAAAAGGTTAGCCATCACTGCCATAGGGTCTATTTCTTGTGATAATGAATATATTGAAGCTATAATAGACAGACTCAATTTTTTAATAAGTGGTACCTGGAAATAATTTAGCAAGAAGTTTCCTCTCCGCCAAAAAGAACATGAACATCTTAAACCAAAATTCTCTTTTAAAAAATGTAAATCACTTGAACTGTTACATATTGAAGTGTAATGAAATATTTTTCACTAATTTCCTCTATGATGAAGAGATTCTTTTGATTACTTCCAATTCTCTTGGCTCATCCTGCTTTAATTCTTATTACTTTGTAGATCTGTTTTTGCTCTCTCTTTCTTTGGGAGGAGGCTGGGGTGGGGGTGGGGGTCTTTGCCAGTTGTGCTTTATCTGTAGTCAACTGTTCCTGACTGAATTTGGGATTATTGTTCTACCTGTGTCACTTGTTCATTTTGGTTTGTTTTCATAAAGAATATTCAGGTAAAATTCAGGTTAAGATTAGGACAGACCAGTGAATCTCAGTTTACACATTAACAGAGTTGGAAGGGACCTTGTAGGTCATCTAGACCAACCCTCACTCACCCAAGCAGGAGACCCTACACCATTTTTGACAAATGGCAGTCCAATCTCTTCTTGAAAGCCTCCAGTGGTGGAGCTCCCACAACTTCTGAAGGCAAGCTGTTCCATTGGTTGATTGTTCTCACTGTCAGAAAATTTCTCCTTATTTCCAGGTTGAATCTCTCCTTTATCAATTTCCATCCATTATTCCTTGTCTGGTCTTCAGGTGCCTTGGAAAATAGCTTGACCCCTTCTTCTCTGTGGCAATCCCTCAAATATTGGAAGACTGCTATCATGTCTCCCCTGGTCCTTCTCTTCACTAGACTGGCCATGCCCAGTTCCTGTAACCGTTCTTCATATGTTTTAGTCTCCAGTCCCCTAATCATTCTGGTTCAAATTGAAGCAGCTGTCAAAAGACCTATTGACATCAATGTTGTCCTATCACTTCCAGGAACTCACTGCATCTTGGTTAAGCACATTGGTTAACTGTATTCTTCATTAATCATATCTTTTCCTCCAGTGAGTCCCTTAGGAGGCTATTCATGGATTAATAAAATCCTCCAGGATCACACTGTTTACCAGGGAGTTAAAATTCAGAAACATGTGGAGATCACTTCAGAATAGTTTTTATTCACATCCTTAGATGTACACACCTGTTTCCTTACAAAATAATCAGCCAAATACATTTGAAGCACCATTAGCTATATCAAGGACTTCCCAAAGTCCTTATACATTATTGGAAATACACACTCCAGCAGGTAAGTTAAAAAACATGTATTTCTATCCTTAAAACACCCTATAGTCTCAGCATATAACAGCTGCAATATCTCTCTCCAGCCTATAATTATCTGGGTTTTGAACCATCTTGTCTAAGGAAGAGTTCTTAGAATGAAAATACTTGGTTTTGGACACTGGTGTGAGTAAATCTGTTGGTCTAAACATTTGTAAAATTATATTTCTTGAGCTTAGGCACACAAGAAGCTTGCTTTTATATGAACAGGATTGCTATATTTTCTGTCCCTGACTTTCCCAATTCCATAGCCTTCAGATATTTGGGACAAATGGAGGCCTGCTACTGGCTATTCAATTGGGAAAAGCCACTCTGAACAATTATTTAATACACCGATTTTCAGATTGTGCATTTCTGTCTAATTTACTTAGTAGAAATGAATGGGAGTTAGATAGAATGTAGTGAATGGTAGATTGTATCCAAGAGAAGCAACAGTTTATATTATTTATTTTTTTAAAGAAAAAATCTGGAATAGCATCACAGTCTTCTGTCCAACTTGTTTCCAACCAATAGTAAATGCTACCTCAATTTATTTAACAGCTAGTAGTGATCATAACAGGTGTTGCTTTTTAATTCTTTTCAGTTGTTCATTAACCATAGTCTTTAACAAGTCACTCCATTTTGCTCACACCTTGCTATTGATAAACGATGTGACACTGTTACATAAATATCCTACAGTGTAAAATGAAATATTTAATGCTCCTTTGTAACTTTAGAAAAGTTAGAAAAACTAGAAAACCAGAGAAATTTGGAACATTTGTACTTTGATTAGATTTGGAAAAAAAAGTATATAATTAAATAATACATCTAGGGACTAAAGGACAGGCAGAAAGACCAAAGGTACATTCATCAACATTCAAATTAAGGTTTTAAAATGACTAACCCTGATATAACTTAAAGGTAAAGGTAAAGGTTCCCCTTGCACATATATGCTAGTTGTTCCCTACTCTAGGGGGCGGTGCTCATCTCTGTTTCTAAGCCAAAGAGCCAGTGCTGTCCAAAGACGTCTCTGTGGTCATGTGGCCGGCATGACTAAACGCCGAAGGCGCACAGAACACTATTACTTCCCACCAAAGGTGGTCCCTATTTTTCTACTTGCATTTTTTATGCGCTTTTGAACTGCTAGGTTGGCAGAAGCTGGGACAAGTAATGGGAGCTCACCCCATTACGCAGCACTAGGGATTCAAACCGCTGAACTGCCAATCTTTTGATCGACAAGCTCAGTGTCTTAGCCACGGAGCCACTGTGTCCCTAACTTATAACTTAGATATAACTTAGTGATACTTAAAAGTATATTTGGAAAATATATTTGGGCTGAGTTATTAATAACTAATATTTTAGATATCATATAAGTCCCAATAGTTTATCTTTAGAAGATGTTCTAAAGGTTTAACCATTTTAAAAACTAACTTTTAGCTGACACAGATATAATGGGACTTGAAAGTATGGAATATAATAAAACTGAAGATTATTAAAATGAAAAGACAAAAGATAAAGCAAAAAAGGACTTGGAGAAGGAGCAGTTGTGACAAGAAATTCTCTTTACTGGATTTACAAAGTAGCTTGGCTATGGATCTGAAGAATTTTTTGGAATGCCAAAGGTTGATGAAAGACCATAATCTGTGACACTATTGGAATGAATTAAAGACCAAGATTTTGAAGCACAAAAGAAAGTTGGATTATTTGATCAGGGATAAAATATTTATTTGATATTATGTTGCTTCTAATGGACTTTTTACTGAACCAAGACTGAAAAGATGATGATTTCTGGATTCTGGATATAGATATGGGTTAGGTTGCAGAAAGAAGAGTTTTTTTCTTTGCGATTTAAAAAGAGGATGAATTGTTAATACGTTAGTTTATGTTCTGTGTGATGAAGGTTGGAAGCCACTATTATTTTCTTTGTTTCCCTTTCCTTTTCTCTAATACGTTCTTCCTCTTTTTTTTCTTCCTCTTGCATTTTTAAACTTCTTTCTTACTTTTCTTTTATCCTTCAGTTTAGTTTGTATATATTCTACTATGTCTGTTGAATACTTCATATATTATGTCTATCCTGCCTTTATCACTTTATAAGTAATTCAAAACCACTAACATACATAATACTCCTTCCTCCTCCTATTTTCCCCACAACAATCCTGTGAGGTGAGTTGGGCAGAGAGATAGCGACTGGTCCAAGGTCACCCAGCTAGTTTTCATGCCTAAAGCAGGCCTAGAATTCCCAGTCTCCTTGTTTCTAGCCTGGCAGCTTAACCACTACACCAAACTAGCTCTCTTTACTTATATAAAGAAAAGACTTGACTCTCTTCCACTTATATTTTCCAATAAAAGGCTAATTCAACTGAAAATGCCACATGTTTTCTCCAAAACAGATGACATAGCCAGGTTAGGATTTTGCAGTTCCTTTTTAGTTCTTCTTTACAAGCTGGACATCTGGTTTCCTCCAAGATGGCTCATGTAGTTTTTCTAGCAGCAATATAGAAGTAGCTCAGCATATCCTCCTTTGAGGACTTTTTTTTTTTACTTCCCAGGTTTTTAGGTGATTCCAGGCAGTGGGAATTGCCGGCACTGCTCCCCACTGCCTGGAACTGCCTGAAAACGCGATGCGCAGAGGCCAAAAATGGGGCATGTGGAGGCCGAAAATGCAATGCGTGGAGGCGGCAATCGGCAGCGATGTGCTGTGGCGATCCCTGCAGCCTGGAACGAGTCTAAAACGGAGCATTCGGAGGCCAAAAGCGTGAGGCACAGAAGCTAAAAATGCAAGACACATAGGCCAAAAATGTGAGGCACAGAGGCGGCGATGGTCTGTGGCAATCCCAGTAGCCTGGAACAGCTGATTGGGGGGTATTCTGGGAGGCTGATTCATCCACCTATCAGCTGCTCATACTGAATCAGGCTGCAATAATGTGCTGAAGCTGACCAGGCTGTTTGCTATTTGCTTCAAGGACTCTAGCCAGATGAATACCATGGATGCTGGTAGGCAGAGGCAGAATCTTTTTTCTTGTTTTCCTCTAATGTGCGTCTTATACTCTGAAAAATACAGTAAATGTTCTTTGTTTTAAGAGCCAGTCATTATCTTCTTCAGCCTCTCAAGGTTATATTCCTTTCAACATTTCCTTCTGCCTGTAAGTGTCACTGTTGCTCTGTTGCTCTCCTTTTTCTTCCTTTTATTTTATTTTATATTGTGTTATCCTGTTCATGTTTTTCAAAAAAGGTTCTCTAGATCCAAATTTTTTAATCCTCAAAAGCTTCCAAGTTTATCAATATTATATTTGAGGTCTCCAGTCTGGCTTCCTAGTTTCCAAGTTCTTTCACTCTTTTAAAAAGTTCTCTTGTCTTTCTTCCAGTTTTAAAAATGGCTCTCAGGCTTGTTTTCTTGGGCGGTGGAAGGAAATCAATTCCACCTCCTCCTTTTAGGGTCCCACTTTCACCCAGGCTAATTTCCAGGAGACTGATTTCACAATACAAGTCAGAAGTTAGACATCTCTCACCCAGATTGTTCACACTGTTCCTCAGTCTTTCACGCTTTCTTCATCAGTCGCTGACACAGCTTTGATCAGGCACACAATGACCGTCCTTCCTGGTGGATTGAGAGTATTCTCCGGCTCAATCAGGAAGATTGCGGGCTCCCTGAGATTGACAGAATGTGCTCTCTTACTTCATCACACCTCCGAGGTGATTTAGGTCCATCAGAACCTCCTTGCAGTTTGCATTTCAGTGCGATCTCATGGAGCCCCATGGAGATGCGTCGTATCGCTGTGATGTCAGTCCTGGCCTCTCTGCCGGTCTTTTTAATTTCTATGTATGGATTAATTGGTATCTTCTTTTCCTTTGCCTCAGGTAATAAAATGTGTTGGGATGTTGAACTTGCAGCCTGCGGGCCAGATGCGTCACACACAGAGATGGAATTTAGCCAGTTCGGACCAGTTTGGGCAAACCAGTAGAACCAACGATCAGTTGGCCCCACCCACCCACCTCCGCTCTATCCTGTTCTTTATGTCCTGCTTTGTAGCTCATCTCAATCACACAGCACAGCTGATTTCCTCTCCCTCGCTGTTCTACTTACCGTTGCTGACTTGGAAGGTAAGCAATTGAGCTTCTAAATGCTCCATTTTCAGCACTGCATGCAAGCACTTTAGGTGCACACATGCGCGCAAAGCATGCGCTCATCGAACCAGTTGTTAGACTGGCAGCATTCCACCACTGGTCACACACTGGCCATGCCCACATCCATTTTAGCGAAGGGGAAAAAAGTTGTGATACATCATGTGACATCAACGTGTCATCACGAGTTTGACACCCCTGAGCTAAATGGACCTTTTTCCCATCCATTCTCTCCACCTTGTAATTCTGCAACATTGCCAAGAAAACTGTATGGCTGTAGCCATCTAGTCACCAACAGCTGAATATTACCTTTTATGCAAGTATGGATGTCCCAGATGACTTTGAAAAAGCTGCACTGAATAAAAGCCAGAATAAAATGATTACTAATTCTGGGCCATACACACATAAGCTAAAGTCAATAGAACATAATATTTATGTATGTGAACTGATATACTTAAATGTAATTTTTAAAAAATCTACCGCAATTTAAATAGCAAAGAAATACATCCTATCATAATGTAGATGTTACCTGGTCTTTTTTGGCTGTTGGGGCATCAACAAGTTCAGGAAGCTGGAGGAGGGAGAATCGCCAACTTCCCTCACTATATCAGATCTGCAGGGAGAAGTTAGTGCATTGCACATCCATTGATATAACAATACAGACCAGATTAGTGTCTGCTTTGGAAGCCCTATTAGGCCGGAAGCTTCCTTGCTGCCATCTTCTCATGTGTGGGAAAGTAGGAGGGAGGATTTAGTAGAGGGGTTATCTTTAGACATAATAGCATTCCTCCTGTCAGTCACGGTCAGGGGGATCCTGCATCTGGAGAAGGAGTGGTCGGAGTGAGGTCTCGAGATGGGACGGATGGTGATTAGAGCATGTGATCAACTGAGGAGTGAGAGGATGGTTTGGGGTTTTTTGATTTACTGAGGGAAAACCCGGACCTCTCAGATTCGGGTTTTCCTAGATGTGCCAGTTTACCTATTCTAGTAAATAGAACTTTGAAAAATGCTTGCTTCGGAGTTTTACTTGGAGTTGGGGGGTTTTCTGAAACACTGACAATTAGGACATTGTTGGTGCAATTATTCCAAAATAGCACCTGAAACCACAAATACCCTGGCAGAAAAGCCAAAGGCTGGGTAGTCAGAATTTGTTTATAGGCCACAGTTTCCACTCCTGAGTTCTCATGCATCCATATGTATCTGAACCATAAAAATGAGGACAAGTGCATTGATTGCTGGTTGCTATCAGCAGGACATGTATAAAAGCATGAGAACTGGGCAGCCTCTTTAATTAAAGCCTGTGCCGCCTTTGGGCTAAGCTCAGAAAGATGTACAGGTCCATTCACCCGTATTATTGTACTGCCATTGTATCTATTACGCCTCAACATTTAAAAAAATAGCCTTATCCATTTCAGCTGTAGAAAATAATTGCCTTTCTTTAATGTTACAGAGGCTTTGTATAAAATGCAGGTCAGTAAATGGCCTCTCCCAAGCTGCAGAGTTATAAAAAGGAAGGCAAAAGATATTCAGAGAAGCACCATTTTCAGGAGACACATATATAAAATGCAGACTCAGTGATATTACTGTAGTTAGAGCCACAAATGGCTGATTGCCCTTACACAGAGAGTGTGCATTAATGGCTCCACTTCACCTTTAAGCAGGGGTGGGGTGGGTTTTCCACAATTTGTTGTACAAAAAATAAAAAATAAAAATCAAGATGGTGGCCATGACTGGGAGATCAACATCCTGTCTTTTTATATATATGCATGACACGTGAGATGCACAAAAAAATGGGTGGAGCTTTAATCACACCAATAATAGCCACCATATTGCCTGTTTAACCAGATCCTGCAGAATCTACCATTGCTCTGAAGCAGGAGTGTCAAACTCAATTTCATTGAGACCCGCATGAGGGTTGTGTTTGACTTCAGGGGGCTGGGGTGGGCATGACCAGGGTGGGCATGGCCAGATCAATGTCACTCATGTCAGGGTGCCTGTGTTGGTCTGGGTGCTCTGCCAGCAAAAACGGAGCTCAGGAGGGCCATGGTTGCAGGAGGCCCTCCCAAGCTCTTTTTTGCTGGCAGAGGCACTGTGGACTGGTCCTTCGCTGTTTCCAGGGTGGCCCTGTGGGCCAGATCTAAACACCCTGTGGATCGAATCCAGCCTGTGGGCCTTGAGTTTAACATTCCTGGTCTGGAGGGAAATCTCAAATGAAGAGTCCCAGACTCTTGCTGGTCAACATTTGTATCAATGGCCTCTTTCTTTCTAGCTCATTCCTTTGTTTCCTGTTTATTTCCACTCAGAGTGACACGTCTGCTCCATTTTCTTTTCCACAAGAAGAAAACAGCCAGCTTGAGGAGGGTTTGATGCTCTTCGTTTCTACCTGTTGGAGCAAGGAAGCAGCTTCAGAGCTGGTCTGGCTACAGATCACTGACAGCATTTAATCAAACCTGAAAGCCACCCTAGATGAGGCTGCCATTGGTGGACCAAGATAGTATACTCAGAAACAGCACATCCATTTTGCTATGCATTTTGGTTGCTTGTAATTCCTTGATTTCCCCCTTACTTCTCCAGGAGTCTCTCTGCCTCTTTCTCTTCTTCTCAGGATTTGCCTTGTCCCAGCAGCCTTTCCACCATTAGTTACATATTTATTTATGTATTTGTATGTGAGACTTATATGGCTGCCTATTTTATATACAATATTTCTGGGCAGGTCAGCACTATCTACCCCCTGGTCTCTTTATGCTCACTGTAGTGATTTTCTCTATTTCCAAGATCATCTTGATTTTCCAAGTTCCAATATTCTTGGGATGCCTGGAGCCAGACGTTGAATTATGGGGTGGGGCAGAATGTCCAAGCTTAAATGAAGAAAGCCTGGGGTAGGTTTCCCCAGTGCTTCTTCTGAGTGACCCTGAAGCACATATTTAGAATTCGAAAGAATTGCTCAGGTAAAAGATCATACAAACCTCAAGCTGATTGTGACAGGTCTGTCAATACACAATAAGTTGATTCTTGTTCCAAAAAGACCACAGTCTAATCTCACAGCACATTCAGCTTCTAATGTACTCGCAGTGTATTTTAGAAAGAATTGGAGAATAATCCACTCTCTTGCCAGAGCCCTTTGCTCTTCCTCATATGAACATACAGTTGACCACAGTAATGAAGGGGAATTCAGTGGAGAAAGCTGTTGGGAAGAGATAGCAGTAAAAGGAAACCAGACCACCAAAGAACATGATAGCTGGACTCCATCAAAGCTGACACCAGTCAGAGCATAGAAAAACTCAATCCGTGCAAGATGAGAAGATGTGTAGAGACCTGGCCCATAGAATCTCCAACAATCAGACAGAACTGAATTAGAACATCATCATTACGTTGACCATATTAGTGTGGTTGGTTTACAGCCCCTCTGTGTAGCCGTTCAGCTGTCCTTTTCATTTAGACAGAGAAGAAAGCCAGATTCTATATTTCATTGTGTTCAGATCACAATTCTATACTCATTGTGTCCAGATCAGAAAGCCATAGTTATTAGCTTTTAAATATTTAGCTCAATTTATCCAGAGCTTTGTACGACATTAAAACAGTACTTTCCTAGTTTGTAAGTAACCGGAAAATAAAGTTAGCATATTAGCAAGATTTGACTTGTTTATTCATACACATTTAGCTTTATTTTTTTTAAAAAAAATTTATCCTGCCTCAAGGTATATCTAATACTCCTTCCTCCTCCTATTTCCCCCACAACAACCCTGTGAGGTGAACTGGGCTGAGAGAGCGACTGGTCCAAAGCCACACAGCTGGCTTTCATGCCTAAGGCATGACTAGAACCAAGGGTGAAATGCTCCCAGTTCGGACCAGATCACCCGATCCGGTAGCGATGGCGGCGGGTGGTTTGGAGAACTGGTAGCAAAAATCCCTGCCCCCCCCCCAATGCCCAGCTGAGCCGCGTGATCATCAGAGGCTTTTTTCCTCCCTTTAAAAGCATTTTTTCTACAACCTCTTCAAAGAGGTTGTAGAAAAAATGCTTTTAAAAGTCTCTGACGATTCCAGCTGAGTTGCCTGAGCTGAGTTGGGCTATTTTATATTTTAAAAAAAAAGATGAATATGCTAAACAAATAAAAAATGCTAAATTAATTATAAAGAATCAGATAAATATCAGCTCCCTCTGAGCTCCATGAGGCAGAGTAGGTCAGAATGGGATTTTGCTGTAAGCATATTAATCCAAGATGAAAGAACTAATTTACTTACTTTTGAGAAAAAAAGTCAAAATTGCATACAGGTGAAGTTACATTTATAGATTGCAATCATATGTTAAACACAATCCTGTATTTGTTATTTTCAGTGTAGCCATGCTGAAGAACTGGCATTGTGTTATTTTACCACAAGAGGGTGGTACAATACAGATTATAAATGATTTGTTACAATACAAGGGTTTTTTTTTAGGAAAAGTGAGAGAAGAAAGACAAAAAGTTGGGGCTGGTTATTTTGTTGAGCAGAATGAGGTGTTTATCCCCCAGAATGATAGAATGAATGAAGCAATACCAGTTATTTTTACTAATATGTTACCATTTGTTTTACTATGTTGCAAACGTTTTTTTTCCTCCTGTGAAATAGCCTTCTCTCTTTCTACCCAATTCTTAAGATGCTTGAAAAGGTCTTTCAAATTTCTGTTGGGGGTGTTTTGTATTTTATTTTAGTATTGGAGGGGTCTTCTGCTGGCATTGTTTTGTGCTGCCTCTGTTTTCATCAGCCTAGAGCAAATTTGTGGAGTTACGTTGCCGTCACGTAATGTTTCGAGATGGTTTTTCCCTTTGAGGAACTGGGCTGGGCGTGGCCTGCGCATGATGCGTCTGACCCACAAGCTGCCACTTTGACACCCCTGGAGAGCATCCTTCCCTGCCTCCCCTTAACGGTCTGGCTATATCGGGTTCCTTGCTTGTGTGAAGTTCAGTTAATACTTGCTGTTAATGCTGCAAGATGCATGCTGGAAAATATTGAGACATAGATATAATTTTGATCCTTTTACCCATGAAAAACTTACATTAAGGATCATTATTTGAAATACAACCAAAATTTGGGGCAAATGGCTGAATTATGGCAACATGGTTTTCCAGTCTTTTTTTTTTTTTTGCAACAGCAATAAAAATTGAGCCTTTTATATGCTTAAAACCATTTTTCCACATAATACATTTCCCTCTATAAGTTTTTGAAAAGGTTAACTGATTGTTGTGGATTGAGACCATAACACACTTACTCCTCTTTGCATTGACTACTTATTGATGCTTTCAAAATGTAGTTAATTAGAATTGTTGTAATAGTGATATACTGGTTTTGATGGTTCCATGTACGTATCAATACTTCAGTCTGGACTGCATGAAGCAGAGACTGTAATCAGTAAATGCAATTTATTTCCTTTCCATTCTGGCTTTGCTGAGTTTGATTTAGAACCAGATTGAATCAGATGCATTAATGCATCTGTCGGTTCTTATACATCAGTCCCTGAGCTTATCGGAATTAGTGTATATGTAGCAGGCAGTGTCAAAAACATCTTTTTCATCAGCAAGGTAGCACTGATGTACTTAGTAAGAGAGTTATGCATGATTTAGTGCATAATGCAGTACTGAGAGTGTGGCTTACAGCTGAACACATGATTGATATAGGTAATCCTTGACATAGGAACATAGTGAAGCCTGCCCATTACAGTTGTGCCTGCCCATTATGGTTGTATGTTGTGCCAGTTGCTAAACAATTTTATGACCTCTTTTGCAACAGTTATTAAGCAAAAGCCACAATCGTTAAGTAGCAGCCTGTGGTTTGCTGGTTTTCAGCAAAACGTTCATAAAATACAGTCATGTGACCATTGGGACACTGCAAACAGCCATAAATGCAGCTGTGTTGCCAAGCACTCAAAGTTTGATCACATGACCATGAGGGAGCCTAATGGTCAGAGCTTCAGAACTGATTTCATTCAAAGTAGTTCATTCACAACTTTTAACAGTTGCTAAGTGTTTGATCATAAATTGGGGATTACCTGTATTTCACTGGAAATATTGTAGTAGCTGCTGTATTTCTTAGTACATGCATATTTGCAAACTGATTGTGCTATTCCCTTTAAAACCACTGTGCGACCACTGTGCGGTTAGAATGCAGTATTGCAGGCTAATTCTGCCAACTGGCAGGAGTGCAATTCTGACCTGCTCAAGGTTGGCTCAGCCTTCCATCCTTCTGAGGTTGGTAAAATGGGGACCCAGATTGTTGGGGGCAATATGCTGACTCTGTAAACCGCTTAGAGAGGGCTGTAAAGCACTGTGAAGTGGTATATAAGTCTAAGTACTATTGTTACTGCTAAAGATAAGGAGCAAAGTGGAGAAAAACAATATGGATATACTTTTCATCATTCCAGTCCCCCCTCCTCCAAATAAAAAGGGAAGATTTTTTGTTTATTTGCTAGTTTCTATGTGTTTGTCAATTTCAGTCACTCCTCCTCCTTCAGGGGATGGGAGATAGATAATTATTCAACAATAAGTCAGTTGTAGTTTTCTCCGGCTCTATAGTGGTTATCTACTTGAACAATCTCTTCTTCATGGCAATTTATGCTTTGATGGCTTTCTGTGTGTTTGTACGTGGTATTATTTTAACTTGGGAGTTGTTCAAATGGGGTGTGGAAAGCAGGAAGACAAACCAACCTAAAGAAGTTCAGGCAGAGTCTGAAATCAGATCCACCCTATTTCTGCTGCAGGGCTCTGACTGTGGAGTTTTTCTCCTCTGGCTGGTAACAGGCTGGAAACACAAAGACAAAGCTACAGAGGAAAGCCAATCACATTCTCTGTAATGAATGGTCTACTTACTCACAAATCAGGACCACAACAAGTTGTCAGGGACTTGGAATATGTAGACACAAAATAGGCCAGTTAAGAATTGGTAATGCAGACCTCAAATTTGATGCCAGCATTGTTGTGTATAGATTCAAGGATGAATAAGGTAGATCTCACACGTAACACTCTCTATTTCTTTTCCAGGCTTCTGACTCTTCCTTTTCCACTGACTTTCTACAGCACTTTTCATCACAAGACTTTCCTTTCTCACACAAAATGTCCCTCCATTTTGGGACATTTTATGTGAGATGAAAAAAAAATGGAGTTATGGTATATGCCCGTGATGGCGAGCCTATGGCACGTATACCTGAAGTGACATGCGGAGTCATGTCGGCTAGCACGCGCGGCATTGCCCGTTCCTCTTCCGGGTTTCTGGCATGCATCAGCTGTTTTTTTGCACATGCGGAAGTGCTGGAAACCGGAAGAGCTAGTCTTCTGGTTTCCGTTGTGCGTATGCGCATTGGCCAGCTGATCATCACATGTGCATATGCATCAGTAACCGAAAAGACAAGCTGGCTGATGTGCATGCATGTGCTGGAAACTGGAAGTTCATTTCCCAGCGTGCGCATGCCCAACTGGAAGTTTTTCTTCCGGGTTGCATCCCCGATGAGTGTGCACGCATGCATGCACTCAGTGCCGAAAAGGTTTGCCATCACTGGTATATGGGTTTAATGATTTAAAAAGATAGATAATAGGAAAAATATGAAAATAATGTTGTAACCTTTAGGTCACTTTAAATTTATATGTATAACTGTTTAAAAGAAAATTGGACATATTTCTTTATATTTCTTTCTTTTCTTTCTAAACTTTTGGCTTTGTTGTTTTTTCCTTCTTTCTTTCTTTCCTTTCTCTTATCTTAATTGCTAATTAGTGATTGAGTTTTTATGTTTTTAGTATAAAAAAATCTAATAAAGTGTTTTGTTTAAATCTAATAAAGTTATCAAAATGCTTACTTACTAGGTCCTGGTTGGAAAGGACAGCTAGAGGATGCCAACTATGTCCTTCTTTTTAAGTTAGAGACTGAATTCTTATGAGGTTTTTTGAATGTGCTATGTTAAATTTAATCTGTAGATTAATTGATTTTCAAATATCAATTTGTTGCAGTGATGGGTTGTCCCCGGTTTGCACCGGTTCTATAGAACTGATAGTAAAACCAGCAGGAGGCCCTGCCCACCAACCCCGATGTCACCAAAATGCTTCTGCACATACACAGAAGAGTGCACGCATGCAAGCAAAATAAGCACACATGCGGCCACGTTGCAAACCGATAGTAAAGGTAAGTAGAACCCATCCCTGATTTGTTGGTACATTTTTGTAAAACTTAAAATCACACATGCTGTTTGCAAATGCATTCAATTGTACAGGAAAAACACGATTGCTCTCACCTTGATGCTACTATGTCAACACATTTGTATGGGCCAAAACATGTACCCTAGCATGACATATTAGACAGCAAGGCAGGGAACTGGAACACGAGAAGCAAAATGATTGAAAATGGCACAAGTGGGCAGCACTTAAATATAGTAAGTAGTTAGTATAATTCAGGTTTTCAGGTCGGCCAGATATGTTTGCAAATCAATTTCTCTCTGCCAAGTCATCCAGCGTAGGTTTATCAACTGAATTGAACAAATGAGAACATAGATTTTTTAAAAAGAAATACAAAGAAACAAATGGATTCTAACAAGATTTAGAGCAAAAAGGACACAAGTATAATGCCATAACAATTTGGACCCTTGGCTGTGCCAGTCTCTTAGAATGTACCATTCTATTGGGCCATGTTTGTTCAACCTGTAGTATTGAAGTGTACCACAAGGGGTTGCTCCTGCTTCTTTTAACTCTACAAAGGAATAATTCCTAGTTACTTTAGCAACAGTAAGTATCCTACTTAGCAACAGTTAGATTCTTAGGCTCCGAGCAGCTGATTGGCAGGATTTCTCCAACCAAGAGAAGACATTCAGAAGATCAATCAGTAGGATTTTGCAGAGAAGGAGGAAACAAAGGTTCTGACAAATCTAGTTTCTAGGCCATCACAATAAGTGGTTCTTTTATTATGACCCTTTAGTTTCTCCTTCTGCAGCTCTGGATTCCTCGTGCTCAGCTTTATTATCTAGTGCTTTAATATAATGGCAGGTTTTACAATCAATGCTAAGCAGCTCTTCAGTTTCATAGAAAACGATGCCAACCCTGAAGAAAAACTGCTGTTGCCACAATTGTAGATGTAAGGGGGAGAGAGTTATATCTTTATTAGCATGTTACGTTGTAACCAATTTTATACAAGAGAATTTGCAGAACCAATTACGGGGTTTGAAGAGTATGAATTTAAGCATTTATCATCATTTTAGCCATTGTCTATCTACTGCAGCATGAAGGCCTCTTCCTCATGTTTCCAACCAATACGGTCCTGACCTTTCTTTTGTCAATTGGGTCCACAATACTTGCTGATGTCATCGATCCATCTTGTTTTAGGTCTCTTTCGTGGATGCACTTTGTCAAGTGGGATCCATTCTATGACTGCCTTGTCCACCTGCCATCAGTTCTTCTTGCTATTTAAGTATTAGGAATACAAATATTATGAATAATCTGCTTCTGATTAGAGGAGGTTGGATGTGTTCATCGAGATGAACTCCAAATCACCTTTTTCCCTTTGAAAAATCCAGGTCATTGTACTTCCCGGCCTGCCCTTATATGAGCCAAGAAGAATGAAAACCAAGATCAGTCAGGGGAAAATGCATGAGAAGAGAGTTAAATAATTTAATTTTATGTGCAATGTTGTATATGTCTTCTCAATAAGGAGATTTTAGAGTGATTTTCCCACAATTACTCAAAGCATAGCTTGGCTGGGAATAGGGTGTTGGTGGCAAATTAAAATGATGGTGAAATTCAGCCATCATTCATTCACTCATTCATATGTGTGTCTGTCTGTCTGTGTTCACACATATATGCAAGTGTGCAAATCTATCCTCCAAGAGGCCAATCACAAAAAGAAAAAGTATTACTGTACTATACTTAGGAATGTTCAGAGACCATGTTAAATGAGTAAGGAAGCTTTTAGAAGAAAATGGCAACTAATACAAACATTTAAAGTTATGGGGATTAATTTGTGTATACCATGTGTATAAAAATAAAAAGCTGGTTCTTACATAATGCTAAGACATTAAACACCAGATATCTTGCTAAGACATCTCTTAACCAAAATTTGGTGAAAAGCCACAGTGGCCAAATTCATATTAAACTTTTCTCTGATGAATAAAGTTAATAATTCTTCCCCTCCCCCCCTTTTTTTAGCACTTTGATTGTGTTTAAAGAACACAAGTGTTACGTAAACCATGTTTACTATACTCTCTAGAGTTTTGGAGTTTGCACTATCTACTATACCACACCAAATACCAACCATATTAGGCTGGATTGTGAACCTCCCACAATTGTTAAAAATTGGGTGGCATACAAGTTTATTGGTCACTTGTATGCCAACCATACAAATGACCAGATGTTTAGATTGATTTTGGCATTTTTTCCCACCTATCAAGTTCTTCCCAAGGGCCTATTATGTATGGGTAAACTTGTTGGAAACAATAATTAAAGATCTAACCAAGGTCCTAAGAATTATTATTAAGGTATTATTAATTATTAAGGTAGCATTTAAGAATATAGGCATTCCCAAATAGGCTGCTTTTTTTGTAAAATTAGGGTATTCAGGTCTGATAAATTCAATATTCCCCAATATCGAGGAAGTCTTTTAGATATTGATCCAAGGACTCCAATGATGATTGGTATAAAAATTGATTCCTTTTTCCATTAAGTGTTCAAATTTGATCTGCAAGTCCTGGTATTTCTGATTTTTACAATTTTTTCCCTCAATCCTTATTATTATATATAAGCAATGTGAAATCACAGCGGCAAATTCTTTAGTGGTGTTGATCTTCATACACATTGATTTTTTCAAAATATCCTAGGATGTCATAATATATCAGCATAGTATCTGTGCAGATGCAAGTAGATGTGCAGATTTTCTAAGTATCATCCAAGATTTGTTAGTGTGGCACCCTGTGTGGTAGTAACCACTGGGATCACCATGGTTGGTTCATTCCATAATCTTTCAACTTCAATTTTCAGATCTCGATTGTTTCTTTTCTTCTCCGTATCTTCATTCTATACCATTATCCTGTAACATTGCCACATCCATTATTCTTACTTTGTTCTTTTCAACCACAGTTGAATCTGGTTTGTTATGAGCCAAGAGTTTATCAGTTTGTATTTGGAAATCCCACAATATTTTGACCTCCTCTTTTTCAACTATTGTTTATGTTCCCACCATTTTTTTTTTTGCTATTGGCACATGATAATTTTACAGATGTTCCAATGAATCATGTCACATTGTTGCTTATAACCTGTGTGATCTTCTTGCACAAGCTGAGTTTCTTCTTCTTCCTCCTTCTCTCCTTCTTCCTCCTCTTCCTCTTCTCTGCCACTGAAAAGTAGCGGCTAATTTGTGATTTACTCTCTCTCAGATACAGGATTGTAAAGATGGGGTGCAAAAGAACAATGCCCAATCTGCAAATATTGGCACCTGAAGCATTTTCCCTACAGAAAGAGGGCAGACGTAGGGAGGCAGAGGGGATGTGCCTCTTGTTTGCCCCTAGGTTAGGATTGCTTCTTTTAAATTACTGTAGTTTGAAAGTTTTTCACTTTTAAAAGACTTAGAGGGATTGTTTATTTATTCTGGATCAAAATCATAATTGTATATGAATATTCATCTTATTGGCCAGGCCGGACTGTTTGGAAGATTGGGAATATAGGAGGAAGTTTTATTTGCATTCATTTCCTTCCTTCATGTCCATGTTCATATTCATACCTGCTATCTTGTAATGCTTGACAGACTAATAAATAAATAAAAAACTATATATATAAAAGCGAAAATCACTCACGCATTAATCACGAAATCTCCAGAACCGTAAAGCCTACAAACTTGAAATTTGCCACGTATGTTCCTCTTGGCTTCTAGGTGCTCACTAAGAAAGGATTTTTCGAAATGACCATCAGAGCATTAGTATTTCCTATATTATTATTAACATGCTCTGATGCTAATTAGTTAGACGTTCCACTCCCCCTCCCAACTTGAAAATAACTCTGGAGAGAATGGGATAGCATAGGAGATGTTTCTGTGGGGCAAGCCTCATGGAGAGAAGGGGCTAG
>WNWU01000002.1:50022663-50035988 GCA_012654045.1 Ptyas mucosa
CCCCCCAAAAAACTAAAAAAAAAAAAAACCCAGGCCTATTAGGGATCTTGTGACACACATAAGCCGCCTGTCTGGAGAGGTGGTTTCACAAAAGGATGTGAAAAACTCCTACACAGAGTGTGGCTTCCATATAGGGTGAGGGATAGTAGTAGTACGTGTACATGCCATTATGGAAAGAAGCCGATGCAATATGCATTTCACAAAGCAGGAATCCAAACATCTGGATTTTTCTTTTCTTTTTTTACCCCCTCCTTTTTGTCAGCCTATAAAATGCAATAGAGAACCTGTGATCTGCTTTTGTGTGTGTGTCTCTCTCTCTCTCTCTGTGTGTGTGTGTGTAGAAAAATTGCAGATTCCTGCACAGTGAGGTTGGGAATGCACAGGAAGGAAGGAGATCTGTTGCCTTGCTGTAAAGAAACCTTGTTAATTTGCCTTTGTGTGATGATTTGTTTGGAGCTGAGTAAATTGGCTTCATTTTTAAGTACTAGGAGAAAGGTATTCTTAGGTTGCCTGTGGTGAAAATTTAGGTCAGATTTGGGGGTGGGGTGGTGGAAACCCCAATCCTCATCAACATCTTGGGTTCATTGTGGGTGATCTGTTGTTCATAATGACATCTCTTGCTTTTTTTATATAGATTTCCTAGTTGATTTAGATTCCTCAAAGGGAAGGAAGGGGGAATATCTTGCTTTCTCACCCTAATGTGCTTTCTCCTCTGCTTTGTGTCTGTAGGGTGGCTTTGCAAAATGTTACGAGATGACGGATCTGACCACAAACAAAGTCTATGCTGCAAAGATCATTCCTCACAGCCGAGTAGCCAAACCTCATCAAAGGGAAAAGGTGTGTGTTGACTGTGACTCTCCTTTCAGGAATCTCTTCAAATGCTTGGGTGGCCCTTCCCTTTTCCTGCAGTGGCTTGCTCACGTGTAAATCCTTTCTTCCCACGGATGGCAGGAAGCAATGCTAATAATCCTTTTGTTTGCCTCCCCTCCTTTTTCAGATTGATAAAGAGATCGAATTGCACCGAATGCTCAACCATAGACACATTGTCCAGTTCTTCCACTACTTTGAAGACAAGGAGAACATTTATATTCTCCTAGAATACTGCAGCCGAAGGGTGAGCATCCGGTGGGCCAAATCCAGTATTCACTTACATGGAAGCAGCGGCTAATGTAAAAAAATATTTAAAATGTAAAAAGGTATCTTCCAGAGGCAGCCTTTATTCCTTGCCCTAATGTTAGTATTTTTGTTTGCATCTGTTCAGGCTTAATGTGTGATTTCAGGATTGTAACTTTCTCTGTCTTTTATATTTTTCCCCCCCGTTAGTCTATGGCTCACATCTTGAAAGCAAGAAAGGTATTGACGGCACCAGAAGTGCGATACTATCTAAGGCAGATTGTATCTGGACTAAAATACCTTCATGAACAAGAGATTTTGCATCGAGACTTGAAGCTAGGTAAGCTGATGTTCTCTCTCATGCCTGGCTTGTATTGGATATTGGAAGAAACAGGGTGGTTTCTGCCCCCCCCCTTCCTTATGCATTGTTTTACTTCTGTGTTTATATTGCACTCCCAGAGATTAATAGATACAATCGGCTCATCTGGTAAGAGAGCCTTGGAATGCTTGAGTAATAGCATTGAGTAGTCATTCATAAAATAAAAGTTGGCTAGCTATTTGCTGACCTCCTCTAGACACAAGCCAGGACTTGTCTAATATGTTAATCAGCTGTCTTTCCCCCCACTCTTGATCTGTAGGTAATTTCTTCATTAATGATGCCATGGAATTGAAAGTGGGTGACTTTGGTCTGGCTGCCAGGCTTGAACCGTTGGAACATAGGAGAAGGTAAGCCTTTAAGAAAGAGGACAATTATTTCAGTTCAATGTCTTCTCTTGCCTAGCTTTGAAGTCTTAGATTTTACATTAGGAGAGATGAAGGCTTCCACAGTATGCAAAGATTGGCCTTTAAGACATGGTATCTGATGACTCGGCAATCATCAGATACCCATGCATTCCACTTGTATAATTTACTTTGGACGTGAATGGGCCTTTTTGGTACTAATGCATTTCTCAGCATCTCACAACATGAGCCACATTATCTGAGGCTGCTAGCAGTGATAATTTCTAACAATATGGAGGTCACCAGTTTCACATCCCTTGGGGGTCAACTCATGCTGTCTTCTATCTCTGAACAATTATCAGAATATTACAGGACAGATGTAAAGAAAGTTAACTAAGTGAATTGTCTTAAGGGGGGTAGTTACTGAGTCGTCTTCTGCAATAATAACAAAACTATTTAAAACAATACTGAATCTCTATATAACCTATTTTATGGAGTATATAGTCAAGGATAGCTTGGGACAGCTTGCATAAAGAAGTAGAAAAGAGTTAACAGTGAACATTCCCAGTATGGAAGTAACAGCCAAACTAATAAAAGTAAATTGAATTCCTTTTAAATTCAAGTCTTAGTGACCATGTAGATGCTTCACATAGTTTCTTTCGCAATAAATAAAGATGGCTTGCATTGCCTTCAGATGTGTTGTTCAACTGCCTAGTCTAGCCTATACACTTAAGTTTCCTGCTGATCTCATCCAAGTGCTAACCTGGTCTAACACTGCTTAGCTTGTTTCAGATGGGCCAGAACTTTGGGTGATAGGAAGGACTTGCACTTAGACAATAGTTTTATTCTTCAGAACTGATAGATTCTAAATTTTGATTTTACTCTATTTCAGAACGATCTGTGGCACACCAAATTACCTTTCCCCAGAAGTCCTTAACAAACAAGGGCATGGCTGTGAATCTGACATATGGGCCTTGGGCTGTGTCATGTGAGTATTTCTTGAGGATATTAAGCTGGATTTTCAAGCCAGTGCTTGAAATAATAGGGAACTGGTTGCATTTTATTAAAATCATACCACGTGGGCACATGTTGTGCCATATTGGTACAAAGTAATGTGTGATGTGTTTTCTATCATTTTGACCTCTGGGACCTCTGTATTTTCATAAAGAGATTGCTCATTTTTAAAAATTTGGTAGATAACAAAAGTCCCGTGTTTGTCTTCTGACAGGTATACAATGTTATTGGGAAGGCCTCCATTTGAAACAACCAACTTAAAGGAGACTTATCGATGCATAAGAGAAGCAAAATATTCTTTACCATCATCTTTGTTGCCTCCTGCAAAACATTTGATTGCAAGCATGCTGTCCAAAAATCCAGAAGACCGCCCTAGTTTAGATGACATTGTTCGGCATGACTTCTTCTTGGTGAGTAGTAGTATTTTTGCTGTGAGTAGTAATATTTTTGCTTTTGGAGTTTCTTCTTTCAGTAATGACACTGGCTGCTGACAATTAATTGTATATGTATGTATGTATGTATATATGTGTGTGTGTGTGTATATATATATATATATATATATATATATATATATATATATATATATATGTATGTTCTCTTTCTACAGGGTTTCACTCCAGACAGGCTTCCAGCTAGCTGTTGTCATACAATTCCTGACTTCAACTTGTCAAGTCCGGCTAAGAATTTCTTCAAAAAGGCTGCTGCAGCTCTCTTTGGGGGCAAGAAGGAAAAAGCAAGATACTTTGACACACACAGTATGTATCCATTTATATTTGGGGGCTCTTTGCTGAATGTGCTTTTTAAAAAAATCTGATTGCATATTTGCAGTACAATTTTTGCATGCTTAGCTTCCCTCTGTCCATAAATGATGGATACTTAATAATCAACTAGCCATGTTCCTAAATAATTGGCATGCTGGGATATAGGAACAACTAAGATTTTAGGTTCTCCTGCTAATAGCAATAGCACTTAGACTAATATACCGCTTTACAGTGCTTCACAGTCCTCGCTAAGTGGTTTACATAGTCAGCATATTTCCCCCAACAATTTTGAGTCCTCATTTTACTCACCTTGGAAAGATGGAAGGCTGAGTCAACCTTCCTGGTGAGATTTGAACTGCCAAATTGCAGTTAGCAAAAGTAGCCTGCAGTACTGCACTCTAACCACTGCACCACTGAGGCTCATAATAAGCAGTAGTGCCGGTCACTATCAGTTAATTATTGGCTGGAAAGTGTAATTTGTGCTATGCAGTTTTTGGTAATGATTAGACTGCAAGGCGAATTGTGACAAGTTTCTACAACTAATAAGCTTGCCTAACAGATACCCAGTAGTGTTTTTTTTTTTAGATTTAAGTATCAAATTTAATGGATCTGTATTTTTTTTTAAATTACCCAGATCGATTGGTCAAGGAAGATGAAGAAATATATAAACTTAGGCATGACTTAAAGAAGACCTCAATAACTCAGCAGGCCCTGAAACACAGACCCGAAGAGGTAAGCAGAAATTACCCATGTAGTATGACTCCATCCTTCTGAAAGTTTGAGCATTTCTAAATCTAATTAGAAGGAACTTGCAAACAATTTGAGCATCAGCAGCTTGAGCACAATATTGTGAGCAAGATGTAACCTTTAACAATTCAGTACAAGAACTCCACGCTTCTGTTTGTTCCATATCTCAATCGTACAAATGAACCACCATCTGTGTTTCTTTGCTCTTTGCAATCCTTTAAGATTGCTGAACTCCATCTGTGATTGAAAGTTTCACTCCACTCATAATTTGTTTGCATTCTCAAACTAAAACATGTATTGTAGGAGCTAAAGCTGGTGAAAGTTGGGTGGAGTA
Organism: Ptyas mucosa; assembly: GCA_012654045.1. NCBI lineage: Eukaryota > Metazoa > Chordata > Lepidosauria > Squamata > Colubridae > Ptyas > Ptyas mucosa. The sequence continues at coordinate 50,027,353 of WNWU01000002.1, forward strand.
AAGACAGTTCAGTGATTATTGACTAAAATATGAAATGGAAGCAATGTTCCAGGCTTAAATGACCAAAGATAGATTTTTGTGATTCCTTTCAGATATTTTTTAGCAACCTGCAAACTTTTTAAAATGCAGTGCAAATTTATGACTTTCTGTTGTTTGGAGTTTTTGAATGCACTGCAAAATTTAGGAGTTAAGTAATTTGAAGGACTGTTTACTTGCATATTCATCTGGGATCAGACACATAAACGTGGATCAAACAAAATTCTCTCTGTCCTTTTCATGAAAATGACACGTTGTCTTTCATCTCTGATACTCAGTGAACTCTGGCTTCACTAATAGAAAAACATTGGTTGCATTTTAACCTCTTTGTAAGGCAACTGGACTTTCTGGTTTTTCTTTGAAGATGTGTTTAGCTTCTTATCCAAGAAGCTTCTTCAGCTCTGACTTCTATTCCCCACCATCCAAGTCAGAGTTGAAGAAGCTTCTTGGATAAGAAGCAAAATGTCTTCAAAGAAAAACCAGACAATCCAGTTGCCTCTTGAAAAGAAAAAAGCACCTTTGGGGAAAACCATGTCTTGGATGACTGAGAATCTCCATAGATCTCCTGTCATGGGCATTTTTGCTATGCACTTTCAGAAATGGAGTAGCAACAGGTGTTGGATTCACCTAAAAATCACTGTTTTTCCCTCCCAGGAAATCCAGCCTTCCAGCACCACTGTAGCAAAACCTAGTGCGCTAGCAGAAACCAAGCAAATAGATGCAATCCGGATGATTGTTCGAGGAACTCTGGGAAGCTGCAGTAGCAGCAGTGAATGTAAGTTGTGGCATAAGGGCTTTTTAGTGTCAAACAGGTGGGGATTGAAGTTCAATCAGGATGCTAAATGAATGCTAAAAGAATAGTGTAAAATACGGTTTTTGGAAAGTCTTCTTTAGTCTCTCTTACACCCATGGGACTATAGCTAAATAAAAATCATAAATCTGATAGAAAACTCAGCGGCTAATGAGATATATCTTTCTCTAAAGATAACAGAGAGGTCAGGGTTTGGGGGAGTACTGAGATTCTGAGGGATCTCTTAATTATTCCTTTCTAGGTAGGAAGTGTGGTTCTAACTCTGTATTAAAGCAATTTACCGTATTTTTCAGACTATAAGACACACTTTTTTGTCTCCCAAAAGGGGGCGAAAATGTCTGTGCATCCTATAGACCAAATATTGCCGAAGCCCTGCCCACCCACCAGCCATTTTTTTGGCCGCCACATGCCCTGTTTTCGGGCCTTTTTTTGGCCCATTTTTGAGGTTTTTCGGCCTGTTTTTGAAGCTTTTGGGGCCCGCTTTTGAGGATTTTTTTGGTCTGTTTTGGGGGATTTTTTGGCTTGTTGAGGCTTTTTTAGCCCATTTTGGGGGCTTTTGGGGCCTGTTTATGAGGCTTTTTGGGCCCATTTTTGAGGCTTTTTGGGCCTGTTTTTGAGTCTTTTTAGCCCCCTTTTTTGGGGAAAAAACAGGCTGGAAAAAAGCTTCAAAAATGGACTGAAAAAAAGCCTCAAAAACAGGCCAAAAAGCCTTGAAAATGGCCCCCCAAAAGCCTTGAAAATGGGCCAAAAAACCCCCCAAAATGGGTCAGAAAAGCCTCAAAAATGGGCCCAAAAAAGCCCCCCAAATGGGCCGCAAAAAGCCCCAGAAACAGGCCGAAAAAAGACTGGAAAAGGCCCAAGAAAAGGTCAATTTTTTTTGTTGTTGTTTTCCTCTTCTAAATTTAGGTGCATCTTATAGTCCGAAAAATACGGTATGTTATATTTCTCTAAGCAATTTGATAGAGCAAGTAATTGTGTATTGAGATGGCCATTTTTTGTCAATTTCACTATTTGAAGCATTATTCATGAGTTCTTTTGTTTCCTGCTAGGTCTTGAAGATAGTACAATGGGAAGTGTGGCTGATACCGTCGCAAGGGTGTTGCGTGGATGTTTACAGAATATGCCGGAATCTGATCATATTCCCAAAGAACAGCTGGCTGTCTCTTTCCAGTGGGTCACAAAGTGGGTTGACTACTCCAACAAGTATGGCTTTGGTTATCAGCTGTCTGACCACACTGTGGGTGTTCTCTTCAACAATGGTGCACACATGAGCCTTCTTCCGGACAAAAAGTGAGTAGCTGTTTGATTATAAATCCGTCTGTTGCATGAGTTTCCATTCTATTATCCGCTTGAGCTTAACGCCTTTGTCTTTGCTTTTGGTCCTCCAGAACAGTCCATTACTATGCAGAACTTGGCCAGTGTTCAGTTTTCTCTGCTACTGATGCCCCGGAACAATTCATCAGTCAAGTCACTGTCTTAAAATACTTTTCTCATTACATGGAGGAAAACCTCATGGATGTAAGTTAGAGCAAAAGAGTAAGAAATGTGGCTTAGATGGTAGCTTTATTATAATGAGCTCTGTTCTAACTTTGCTATGTGCTGTTCTTAGGGTGGGGATCTTCCCAGTGTCACTGATGTCCGCAGACCAAGACTTTACCTCCTGCAGTGGCTGAAATCTGATAAGGCGTTGATGATGCTTTTCAATGATGGCACATTTCAGGTAGGTGGAGTAACAAAGTTTTCTCTGAGCTTACTCAAGATTCTGTAGGATGTTCCCTTAGTATATCAATGGCAGAAGACCCATGAGGATAGGATTTTGTATGCTCATCAAGCAACCTAAGGAAGTTGCTTTAATTTCCTTTTGCAGCAAGTAACATAAATAGCCTAATCAGCTGTCCTGCGTAAAAGATGAGCTACTGTTTGGGGCTTACTAACCAAAAGTGGTTAAGGGTGTCAGTCATAATAATTAAAGAGAAACTGAAATCAAGATCTCTTGTCATAAAAGGTATGCAGAAAAGATATAATACAGAATAATATCAAAAGTGTCAATTTACTGAAAATGGAGCATTATGGATAATAATAGTGCCATATATAGTCTAGTAGGTGCTCTTTTGAGTATTGGCAACATTTCCATGAACTTTATTTGGTCAGGGCCTTCATAGTAATCCTAGGAAAAGATACAGCTGCTTTAAGGAGTTCTGAACAGGTGCTAGGTGAGCAGTCCTTTGCTCCTAAAGCACCTATTACCTTCTGCAAATTTTTCAGTTTACATCAATATTTCTCAAGTCATAAAAAGTGTTCCAGAATGCTTTAGATTTGCACAGTTGACTTTATACTGTATTTTACAGTTCTAAATCTTACTATATACAATAAAAGTTAACTTCAAAGTAAAAGGGGCATTGGCTTGAATTTTGCATCTATAGATAGAGAAATCTCTATTGTTGCTTAAGCAGGTAGATTCTGCAATGCATGACTAGAATTTTTATTTTAATTCTTTCTGTCAGGAAAATTCAATGTAGTTTTAAGAATAATAATCAGTATACAGAGACTTTCAGGAACTTTACTGGGCATTTTCCAAGAGACCCATTTCAATCAATCTAACCTGAATGTGACCCAACATGGCAGGCATTTAGCTAATACGTTGCTGAGTTGGTCCAAATATCAAATATATTATTAAGTGTCTTTGTATGGGGTGGTTGAAACAATCACATTAAGTTGGAATTCTTGATTCTTTTCAGGTGAACTTCTACCATGATCACACAAAAATAATTATTTGCAACCAAAATGAGGAATATCTTCTTACCTATATTAATGAAGATAGGTTATCTACAACATTTCGTTTGACGACTCTTCTGATGTCCGGATGTTCTCTGGAACTCAAGCATCGAATGGAATATGCACTGAACATGCTGTTGCAAAGATGTAATTAAAAGAACTCTTCTAAAACCAAAAAGGACTTATCTCACTGAAGTCTACAGTGAAGGCAGTTGGATTAAAAAAAAAACAAAAACCTAGCATGTTGATGGATGTGTGAGGAGTAGGGACTGGTACGATGAAATGTCTCATCTTATGTACTGGGCTGGGACCAGACATGAAGCTTGTAGTCTTTGTTGGATTAATGATGTGGTGGCCAGGAATCCTTTGGAATGTAGCTTTCCTTGGTTCACTCCTTTTGAAAGAGTTGAGTTGGAAGACATTTCTGCAGCAAACTATTGGAGGACTTGAAACTGTGAATAACACTTGAGGAATTGGGAGGGAGGGAGATCTCGATGTTGTGGAATATCTGTAAGAGGCACCTCATGGCTTCTTAAACTGTGAACTATGGCCATATTTTTTTCTTTTCTTTTCTTAATTCTTCCAAGAACTGATCACACTTGTGGCTGGCAAAGTGCATTCCTTGTTAATAATCTTTTTTTTATTTATTACAGCCCAAAGCAAAGTATTTATTACATACATTTTTTTGTAATTGTGATTTTTAAATATACATTTGTTGGCAATAAAGAGTGGGAAAAACCTGAACTGATGGTTTCCATATGATTTTTCTCCGGCATGTATTGCATTCCAAGAAAAAGCAGAAGGCAATGCTCACAGGAAAATGTCTGATTGCTGTTTCTTCCCTTTCACAGTTAGCAATCAGTCTGACTTATGAATGTGTAAAGACCAAGCTTTCCTGTCCAAAGGAGCCTACAGTTTTGCTTGCTTAATAGACCTGCTTTATATCACTCCTATTGATAGTGCTGTGGCTGCAGGGCAGTGGGGATTAAATGATACTTTTAACACAATTTCTGTTAAGTTTATGAAAGCTGAGGGTTCTTAATGCCCTTTCCCATCAGCAGAGCTGGAGAAAAATTTGCTTTGCACTTTTTCATAGAGATGAGAACAAACTAGGCACCCTTTATGGAATTTCATGCTGCAGTTTTCAATGGAGAAGTTGGCTCAAAGTATAAATTACAGAGAAAAATGGACTTTTTAAAAGGTTCAACTTTTTCTAAGGATTGATGTAACTGAATGCAATATTTTAATATGACTCATCCACCATAATGTTTAATTATTAGGAAAGAAAACATGCCCAAAGGAATACTATGTGCTTAATATCAGGAACAGCTTGGGTGGGATGTGGATACACTTTTGATAGGCTTATGGGGTTTTTTTTGGACAATTTTAATAATTGTAATTAGATTATTACAGAAGAGTGCTAGTATTGGTCCTGTTATTATGAATCCATAAAGATTTAAGAATTGAGTAAACGTAGTGCTAACAGGTAATGTTCCACTTTTCCACTGACAGCTTTATACAGTGCATGAAAAAAGAGATCTTCATTCATTTCTTGAATTTTTCTTTTCGTTTAATTACCTCTATCACAGCCCTGATGCATTGTGAAGGAATGTAGAATTTGGCAGATTAATCTTACAAAAGGAAAAAAAAATGTTGGGGATTTCCTACTTAACTGAGGCAAATAAAAATGATTCAACAGTTATTTTTGCCTGAGGGATAATAGGCACAATAGAGAATTCAAAGCAATATTAAAGGCACATACCATTCTGCACTGTATTAACAATTAGTTTGGCTATTGCCAACATAAACAAAACCTAGCTAGAGAAAGGTATGAACCAACAATAGATTTGATGGAGGTTAACCACAGCTTCCATGATGTGAGTTGCAGTTCTCTTAGATAAAGCTTTTGTAGACAAAATTACTGGCTTGCATGTGTCCCTTTAACAATGTTTCTCATTGCAACTACAATAAACATTTGAACAACCTGATAGGTAGTGCAACCTGTATTAATTATGCAGACTTCTTTGCCTTCTAAACATAAAACTGGTGTGCAGTTGTTCACGGAACTTAGTATAAAAGGAAGAGATTTCCAAGTTTTGTCTATTTGAACTGTGGAGATTTCAGGTGTTATATTTAGGAAAGCAGGCTTATTTTAATCACAAGAATTATTGATTGCCTGTTGTTTTTGGAATCAGGAAAGCTTAGTGACCGTGATGCTGTTGTTTGTGCAGCTATATTACTGCCACTGTGCCCTCAACAGTGTTAGAGGACACCACAATAACTTTGATTTAATAGTGAAAGATTAAATGTTTGGGGAAAGTAGGAATGGTCATATCCTGTCATATTCTTGACATAAAATATTATCTTACTTTGAAGGCATCCAAAACAAAACAAAAAACTTTGTAATAACTCTCAAAAATTGACACCATTTTCCTCTTTGTCATATAAAGACAACCAAAAGATGACAATGCTCCTTCAGCTTGGTCTACTCTTTAATATTCTGTTATAAGTGAATCCTCTGTATTTTAGAAAGCAAAATCTTGCCACTGATGTTACTGCAGTTCTCGTTGAGCTGCAGATGGATGAATCATCTTTTGGGTATTCTGTCAATATTTACAGTAATTATTGTAAATCTCAATTTATATCATAGAATGAGGCTTATTTAAAAAGAAAACTCATTAAAATCCCTACCTTGGATGCACATTTCTTTAAACACAGGTATGTTTACTTCCAATTTTGACCAATGGTTTCTCAAATCAGTTCCCTACAATATAAATACATTTTTTCATAAATATTTTCATAGATTTTCATAAACACATGCATTTTTTTTGCTTTTTTATTTCTCCTTGGCACTTTTTGTAACTAAAAAATAGAAATTTGTAGGTAGGGTTAGTTCAGGCATGTTTGTTCACAATTTTGACTGGTGAACTTTTTTCTTCTTCTTCAGAACCTGGGCATCTAGTACACTTCATGAAAACATGCATTTTGTATCTGTTTCACCCTAGCCTAAGTTTTTAATAAGAATCGGAAAAGTGTAAATTACCTTAATTCTGCAGTGCACATATCACTAAATGTTAGCACACGTATTGGCTTGAAACTGCAAAGAATAGATTAAATTGTCATTAAGAAACAAACTTAATTTATCCCTCGCCCCTCTGCCCTTTGTTACCTGGAGACATCAGGACCTGTAATGACAAAATAGAGAAGTATGGGAAATTAAATACCACTGCAGTAGGATGACTTGCTCATAGATCTACAACTATACTTCATTCTTTATATGGCAAATTGGAGGGAGTTGGCATGGATTTATTTGTCCCATGCTTAAGATGCTTAAAATTTGGGGTATTCCTTCATTAGGTCATCGTGGTGCTGGTGTAAAGTTACAGTATTACCTCTCTTGCACACTTCCAGAAGGTAGCCTTCTAGAAAAGCTACCAATTTTTGTAATTTGTGCCCATGTGTTATAGTGACTGGGTTTGCCTGTAGTAGCAGTAGTCTTTTCTTGAGACAGGTAACATGATACAGAGACCTTGGGGGGGGGGGGAACTAATTTAAAAGCTTTATGTGAATAGTGTAATACAAACATAGATAAGCCCTTTCCACATGCAAGGTTTTTTTTACCAATCATCACATGCTCCTAATCCCCACAATGCTTTTGCAGTTATAATCTTTACATTCAAAAATGAATTGACCCCACCACTACTTCAAAGGAGATCCTACAAAGATATTTTGCCTCATTTCTTTTAAAATTGCGGAAGATGTAGTTGCCCTTTGCTGATAAGATAAGCTCATTTTATCTCCTCTCTCTCTCTCTCTCCTTCCCTCCCTCCCTCCCTCCCTCTCCTCCAAGAGCTAAGAAGAAGACATGGTGTCTTCAAATTATATCTTCATCTTTCTTGTTTAATCTAAGGGACAATTCTGCACAATGGCTATTTCTACCTTTGCTACTAAACAAATGGAGTCAAATGATGAAGAGGAATTGGAGAGAGAGATAATGATGGGAAATGATACCCAATAAGAGAAAGAAGTAGATTCATCTTTTGGAAGGTAGAGCCACATATTTTTCTTGAACACAGTGTTGGAGATACATACACAGACACACATTTTTGACACCTAAATGTTGCCTTTCCAAGAGGCAACTGGACTTTCTTGTTTTTCTTTGAAGACATTTCACTTCTCATCCAAGAAGATTCTTCAGCTCTGACTGGATGTTGGGGAATGGAAGGAGTTATATTCCTTGCAGACAGCTGGTCATTTGCATTTTTTTTTAAGAAAGTCATTGAGGCCACCTGGAGGTTATTTTGTGTCCTCAGGGTCACCTGAGTAATGTAAAGACAACTATGACCTGCATAACTGAGAATCTCCATAGATATTTATGGGATCCATTAGTTTGCCTTTTTTAAAAAAATAAACATTTGTGACAGGCTATGACCATTCTACCTTGTCATTTCCTGAATAAGGCTGCAGTAATACTGTGATATATGGATTTGAGAATGATTGATATAATAAATATCTACATTCCAAACACACATTTTGTGCCGCATGAGAATTTACAACTTCGAAGAACTCTTAGATGAATGAAGACCTTCCACCCAAGTTTGTAAAGGATTGGTAGTGTTGACTGAAAGATGAATATGGCCTTGATACAGATTATGAGTGATGAATGAGTTTCTAGGAAAACTCATATTTTTTGCTTGGTTTTTTTTTTTTTTGTATCTCAGTGAATATAGGTATTGACTGACGTTTGTCATCTCAAAACTTAAATACCCTCTTAAGCCAAGCATTTGAATATCTAGAATTCTTGAACAGTTTTTCAGCATACGTTATTAAACGTTATACCATTTAATTAAAATACAGAACAACCTACCGCATCCTTTTTCCCACATTAGTCATAAAACATAAAACAGTTTTTCCAAAATGATTTTATTTTATAGTCATATTATAGTTTATTTTATGTATTTATAGTCATAAATAAAATGAATCACAATAAATAAAATGAATCACAATAAATAAA
>WNWU01000002.1:50042315-50061185 GCA_012654045.1 Ptyas mucosa
CATTTATTTTTGCAGGCACTGATCTACTCATGTATTTTTGCAGGCACCGGTCTACTCATTTGTTTTCTTTTAACACTGATCAGCTGTAGGGCGGCCCTTTGAAGGCCCGGGGCAAGAGTTTAAACAGTTTTTTCCCTCTAACCATCAGCTGGGACTCAGGAGGCAGCAATAGATTGGGGTGGGGCCAAATAAAAGGTAAGAATAACGCGGGAGGTGGGGGGTGGGGCGCGGAGAGGGCAGGGGGGGCAGAACTGGTTCGGTGACATCATATCACCGCTACCGGCTTGGGAGAACCGGGCTAAACCAGGAGGAACCCACCACTGTTACAGACATTGTTGCAGAATGTAAACTGTTCTGAGTAAAACTGTCTTTTGCAATTGACTGATAGTGAATTTGTCAGTGCTGATGATGTTCAAATAGTGCTCAAGTTGTTTTGGGATTGCATCGAAGGCCCCTATAGCTTTGATACTACCTTTGCCTGCTTTTGCCATAATCGTTCTATTTCTACTTGCAGGTCTTTATACAGTATTTTATTATCTTATCCAGTTCCTTCTCTGCTATTCTGCTGTCTCCAGGTACTGCCACATACAATATCTAGACTTTTTTGTCTTTCTTATCTTTCTTATCGACAATTGTTACGTCTCAGGTTATGTGGCAGGTGCCTGTTTGAAATCTAAATTCCCAGAGCACCTTAGCCTATGGAGATTCTGTCATCCAGGTTGTCCCAAGCAAAATGCCTTCAAAGAAAAAAACAAAGTCCAGTTGCCTCCTGAAAAAACACCTTTGGGACAGAGCACCTTAGCGTCATCATTTTCTATTACTTTATTGTATGGTTCCACCATTTCTTGCTTGGAGGCAAATGGTATTTCTTGCATATCTTCCAATGCACCATAGGTACTGCCACATCAACCATCCATAATTTTTTGTCTTTATTATTGACAATTGTTAAGTCTGGGGTGTTATGGGGCTGGTGCCTCTTTTATTATTATTTAATTTATTTTTTAACATTTTAATGTTTTTATAGGCTTTTAATAATTGTAAGCTACCTAGAATTGAAGATTGGTTTGTCTGGGGCTGAGAAGACATCTGGTGTTACCATGTGTGATTTCTCCAAGAGAGGATTCTGTAAACCAGAGTTCTAGAAGTTGAAGTCCACACATTTCAGAGTTTCCAGGATTGAAAACCACTGCTATTATCAAATCTCATAATTTAAAAGGCCTCTCTTTTGTAATGAGCTGCTTCCCTTCACCAATGGGGTCATCCTAGGGAATAGTTCTGAAGATGACCCAAAAGGTTCTGTAATGATATGTAGAAATGACTGGAGATAAGGGGAAGAGATGGTGACTGGTTTCCTGTCTGGTTTACCAAGGACTGACTGATTCCTAAAGAAGGATACCTTTATCTTCCATCAGAAAGGACCATTCCTAATTTTATTTTTAGAAAATAAAGTCTTCTATCAAGATTTCTGAAGCACAAACGCTCCTTTAAATCTCACTTAAAAATGGGGAAGGCAGCTTAGATCAAATCTCTTAAGAATAAGAGCAATTCCACAGTGGAAACAGTTCCCTGCCAGGGATGGGCTCCCCTTCACTATACAACCATCTGTTTGGCACGCTATAAACTATATTTTGGCATAGAACGGGGCTTTGAACTTGTGGCCTAAGCGGCCTCTTACAACTCTATGATTTTAGTGAAGAATTCCAGGTGTTCAACAGCTGTGAGAATGCCATTTTTAATAATAAAAAAATCCCTTTCATTTCTTGCCTATCATAACCCCAAAACAACAAAAGGCCTTTTGGCACTCTCAAAGATTAACACATTAGTTACTGCATACATTTTCATGGCTCTGAATCTATTTCATCAGATACACGAAATGTTATCCCAAGTTGGCAAGTATGTGTACACAAGGGCGGAGAGAAAGAAACGTAAGCAGTCAGATCAAAGGAAAATGTAATGTAATAAATACAGATTGTGACAATTATCTTAAAGCTTAAATATTGATATTAACAAAAGCAGAAAAGATGGAAATGAAGATAGCTTCTAATGTTTCAAGGACTTAGCTCACCCTTGCAATCATGAATATTTCTGTTGTGGCTGTAATATTTCTAACATAGAAGAGATATTTACAAGTCCATTTTCAGTGGATTATTTTACAGTCTTTAAAAGTCTCTATTTCTCACAACTCAATGATCAAAGTGAGCTGAAATAATATATTTTTTGCAACCCCAATAGTTTGCAGAATCTTAGTTCTGTTAAACTTGCTTTAAAAATATTTGAGACTTTTTGAAAGGATTGTATTATAGGTGGAATCTTGGTCGAACAAAGTAATATAGCGTAAAATCCAAGAAAGCATTTAAAATAATGACAAATATTGCATTATAATTTTTGCACGGAAGGAATACAGCATGGGACATTGAGATTCAAGCCTACTCTCAGCCACTCAAGTACTTTGGACCTGTAATCCTTGATAAGTCAAGCTTACCTCAAAGGGTTGCTGTTGTGGAAAAAAATGAGAGGGGATACTATATGTATTGCATTGAGATCCTGAAGAAAAGTCAAGATATACCTCTAACAAATAAAATAAAATAATAATTGAAATAAGATCATGAGCACAGTTAGGGTTTCACTTAGCAACTACTTCACCTAATGACCAAGTTGCTGGCCCCAATTGTAGTCACCAAATGAGGACTACCTGTAGTTGACTGTCATTCTAATACAGAGAGACCTAATATCATCGCTTCATGATACAGAGATGAAATCAGTGAGTTTAAGGGTGATTTAAAGCATTTATACTTAGTTCTTTTATTCCTTCTATGATGGGCCAGTAAAGCAATTCACTAGTGACATTTTTCTAAATGCAAAAGTTCAAGGAAGGATTTTAGGGGATTTGTATGTAATTTCTTCCTCTAGGCTTTTACTTCCCAGCAAGGATAGCAACTTGCAATGAACAGAGCAGAAATACCTTTGAAATGCCATTTGTCTGTAATAAGGAAGTAAGAGCAGGCCAGGAGAGAAAGTTGGCACATTATTTTTGTGTTCAACTGCTACATAATTTATCTGTTGACTTTGCCTCATGCAATATCCTTGCAATGGTGTCAAATGGACCACCTATCATGTGAGCAAATGGCAAGACAGCAAGTTAAAGTTATGTCCTATCCAGTGGTGAAATGCTACCGGTTCGCATTGGTTCAGGCGAATTGGTAGTTAAAAAAAAGCTACCCGTTGGACTGAACCAGTATTTCCGTTGGACTGAACCAGTATTTCCGATGATCCGATGCTGATTTATAATCGCTAGAAAGCAGGAAATCCTGTTTTCTAGCAAATCTAAATCACGTGGCACAGCTGTTCCCCCCTTGCTGTTCTACTTACCTTGTTAAGCCTCCTTTTTTTGCTCAAAGCGCGCATTTGGTGCAAAGCGCAGCGTGCTTTTGGCATGCACTGCCCATGTGCATGCAGCATGCTTTTGGCACGCACTGTGCATGTGCACACATGCAGCATGCTTTTGGCATGCACTGTACATGCGTGCATGCAGTGTGTTTTTGGCATGCACCATGCATGCGCAAGTAGCAAACCAGTGGCAATCCGCGGAGGATTTCACCATTGGTCCTATCCATGTTTTCATTTTATTCACTCCTTCAAGTTTAATGTAAAGGTAAAGGTTCCCCTTGCACATATGTGCTAGTCATTCTCGACTCTAGGGGGCGGTGGTCATCTCCCTTTCAAAGCCGAAGAGCCAGCGCTGTCTGAAGACGTCTCCGTGGTCATGTGGCTGGCATGATTAAATGCCAGAGGTGCACGGAACGCTGTTACCTTCCCACCATAAGGTGGTCCCTATTTTTCTACTTGCATTTTTTACGTGGTTTCGAACTGCTAGGTTGGCAGAAGCTGGGACAAGTAACAGGAGTTCACCCCATTATGCGGCACTAGAGATTCAAACCGCTGAACTGCTGACCTTTCGATCGACAAGCTCAGCGTCTTAGCCACCCCATCCTTCAAGTTTACTCTCTTGTAATTTATGAAACTCTGAAAAGTGTGTTTTCTTACTGATCTCATTCAGAGGTCAAGGAAGGATAGCTGTGCATGAAAGCAAGCTTTTTTCACAATAGTTCTAAAATAGGCATAAGAGCAGTTTGAAAAGTGATGTTACACTTACACGTTGGGACAAGCACATGGGGATAAACCTGTAGTTTATTCTCATAAAAGAAAGAAATGGTTGCAAGTCAATAGAGTGGGCTTGTTCACACAAGAGATCTTAGATGACAATCAGGGGCCTCAGCTCTTGTGTAAAGACAAGATGGAGCCTTTAATCATAAAATCATGCCTGCCAGCTTGATTTTTTGGACATTTGTTAGGATGCCTCAAAAGTCAACTCTGAAGGGTAAAGATTTGATGTATCAGCAAATGACAAGGATTTTTTTTAATTTAAAAAAGTCAAATGAGCATAATAGGATTAAAACAATCATAATAATATTTGGACTAATCATGTTTCCTTTTCCTTCTTGCTCTCTGTAGAGGAATGTTAAGAGTGAGAGTGGAAACTTTACTCTTCATTCAGTGATCACTCATCACTGGCTATGTCATACCTTCATGAAGCCAAATTAAATAAAAGGCAGAAGGATAATGCTTTTTACTTCTATGGAGACAATGTAAGAAGGAAAAGGCAGAAGGAAGGGAAAAACATGATGCTAATTCTAGTCCAACCCCTGTTCAAACAGAAGACTCTCCCTCAGCTGAGCATTCCTTCTCCTCCTTTTCTACCACAAAGAGACAGTAAAGGACCTGTTGAAAATGCTAAGAAGGCCTCTGAAAAACCTTTCCTTTCCCCAAGGCACATTATTCTTAGCTATATTCTGTACTGCAATTATATGGGCTGTTTGAAAGACTATGCATGATGTTCTGACAGTGAGAACAATTAATCTGTAGAATGGCTTGCCTTCAGAACTTATGGATGGTCCATCACTAGAGGTTTTTAAGAAGTGATTCAATAACCATTTGACTGGGAAGGTATAGGGCCATGATGGCAAACCTATGGCACACGTGCCACAGGTGGCACACACGTAGCCATATCGGTGGGCACGCGAGCTCAGCTCCGGTGCTCATGCGCGCACCGGCCACCTGATTTTTGGGCCTTCTGGGCCCACCAAAAGTAGGGAAAGAGTCTGTTTCCTGCCTCCGGAGGGCCTCGGGGTGGTGGTGGGGTTTCTCTCTCTTCCAGATTTTCTAGGAGCTTGGGGAGAGTGAAAACGGCCTTCCTTACACACACACCACCGGAAGCCCTCTGGAGGCCAGAAACGGCCCATTTGCCAACTTCTGGTGGGATGGGAAGACCCATTTTTTGCTCTCCTCAGCCTCCAGAGCCTTTCTAGGAGCCTGGGGAAGGCAAAAACAGCCTTCCCCATCCCCCGGAGGCCCCCTGGAGACCCTCCGGATGCCAGAAATGGTCTATTTGCCAACTTCCAGTGGGACCGGAAGGCCCGCTTTTCCAATGTGCAATCCCATTGCGAACTGGTAGTAAAGGTAAGTAGAACCCACCCCTGCCTAAAACGTAAATAACTTAGTTTTCTCTGGTACTATGCATCTCTTAGGAGTGGGAAAATAGTGGAGCTACTCAATTATCTAAATATAGAAAGGAGAACAATCAGTCTATCAGCAGCAGAGGCACATAAGTTAATATGGTGGTTGAAACCATACTGTTAATTTTCCTTTTCTGTTTAAAGGAGCCTTGGATATTACAGTGGTCTAATGCACCCTGTTATTAACACCAGCTGCCTGCAATTATTGCAGGTTCGAGTCTCACCAAGGCTCAAGGTTGACTCAGCCTTCCATCCTTTCTAACGTAGGTAAATTGAGGACCCAGTTTGTGGGGGCAATAATAAGCTGACTTTGTATAAATATACAAAAAGTATGAAGGCTATTGCTTAGCGCATTGTAAGCCGCCCTGAGTCTCCGGAGAAGGGCGGCATATAAATCAAATTAAAAAAAAAAGTGCATTGTGAACACATTTAAAAAAAAAACCTGTTTTGAATGGAAATTGTGATTGCCAACTTGTCTTTTTATTTTATCCTCCTTGCAAACCATCCTGAGTCTGTTCATTATAACCTGGTCATAGTTACATGAATGCTCAGAGAAAATAATAACGAGTACAATCATTATAAGAGCTGTGGTGGCACAGTGGTTGGAATGCAGTATTGCAGGCTATTTCTGCTGACTGCCAGCAGTTCGATTCTCACCAGCTTAAGGTTGACTCAGCCTTCCATCCTTCCAAGGTTGGTAAAATGAGTACTCAGATTATTGGGGGAAATATCCTGTCTCTCTAAACAGCTTAGAGACGATTGTAAAACACTATGAAGCAGTATATAAATCTATGTGCGAATTAATGCTGTTGCCATTGCCATAATCTGTTTGTGACAGAAGCAGCATGAAAATATTTCTAGCAATATTTCTTGTACTTACTCCATCTTCAGGATATTGGTCAGCCATTATTCTTAACCAGGATATTGTTTTTGCACATGATGCATAATGGTGTCTTGGGGGAGGGAGAATCTATATTTGCCTGCTATGATTGCGTTTTATTGCTCATGGGTTTGAATGAATGCAGAAAACAAAAGAAAAACAGAACCCAGATTGTGCCATATGAATATGTTCCTGTCCTCCATGAGTCTGGGCCAGGATTAAAGATGCTGTCATAAAACATGGTGTCAGTCTGAAATTATGACCATATTCAACCCCCAGAAGGGAAATCAGGAGCCGTGGGACATAAATTACTGCACTGTCATGGAGTTAGGAGGTATTCTGGGGTATGTGTACATTCAAGCCTCAAATATTTTCTCCCAAGTACAGAAAAATTGTCATCTTTTGCAATCAACAAACAGGGCCGTCCTTACCTTTAAATAAGGTGCCCCATCTGCTTAAGGCAGCAGGTTTTACCTATATTTAAATGTTAGCAAATTGTTAACTATTTAGTTTGTGATTACCGTACTTATATTAAAAGTTGGATATGGAAAAATGTGTGTTTTTAAAGTGCCAAATAATTTTAAGTGCTCTGTTTCCTGATTGGAATAGGGGATGTTTTCTTTTGTTTGAGATACAAATATGTCAGACTGCTAATATCTCTGCTTTGGAAAAAAGTGCCAGATACCTTCTACTTAAACTGGGAGGAAATATGCAACATATTATTCATAATTAGCTTGGGAATTTATTATGTGGACTTTGAACTGGAGAAATTTCCCTTTGAAGTTAAGATTCAAAAAGGTGGTGAATGGTGTAAACTTAGCAGTGACACTACTTCAGCATTACTGTAATGCCCATGATGCTTTGCTATATGATGGACATTAATAAAGATTATTCTAAATACAGTCTACTGTGTAGAATTGATATCCATAACAACATGCCACAGTACTATCATCTCTCTCTCTCTCTCATCCATCCATCCATCCACCCACCCACCTACCTACCTACCTACCTAACTACCTACCATCTATTATTTGTCTATCTCCATTCTCTCATTCATTCCCCAGCCTCACTAATGGATTGACTGTCAGTTAGAATCGTAAGAACATTATACCAAGATTAGATCAAAGATCTCTCTAGACCAGTGTTTCTTAACTGTGACAACTCAGTGGTTCACACATGTAGAAATTGCCACAGTTAGGAAACATTGCTATAAATAAGCCATGTCCCCCAGTGACCCCTCTGATGTGTTCAGTATTTACTGTATTCTAGCCTCCTTCTGCTGTTCTTCTCAATCCCCTGGATGCCAACTCTTTCTACATAAGTGAGTTAGTGTTATCCTCCTACTTGTTCTGGTTATTCCCTCAACCCCTCTTTTACAGCAATAAAACATGCATTTTGAGATTGGTGATCAGAAATATGCATCATATTCCAACTGTGATCTCACTATTGATTAACAGAAGAACATTTTGACAAACTGTAAGCAATCTGACGGCATTAGCAATTTGACTATCTCCTGGTTTATTTCTGTCTCTGAACATATGTTAATAAATTTAAACATATAATTCCCAGCATCAGATCCTGCATGCTCCATTCCACACACTCCTCTATTATAAATTATAATATTAAAATTGCCTATTCATTCCTATTTTTTTCCAGTTCTTTAAAAGAATCTATCTAAGTGAAAGCAAAGGGAACCACTGAAGGCTCCCAACAGCTTTATAACAGAGTGTTCTTTCTGAGAATGGAGACTGATTCTTAACAAGCTTCATGAAACTGTTTGTTCTTTGGTTGATGGAAGATTGGCCTTCCTCTAGCCATGCTATGAAAACAGAAAAAAGAGGCTCTTGGATCCATAACATAGTAGGACACAGTGAAACATTCCTGGGGAAAATATATATGATTTATGTAAAGAATATGATCCCCATTACACTTTTCTTCTTTCCTTTATATGAAAACGCACATATACTGAAGCAGCCACTGAAGCATGATACAAACAATACAGTCTCTAAACCATCAGAAAACTTTGGTAAGACTTCGAAAATATTAAACATCACATTGCTCTTTTAATGTTCATGCACACAGTCAAAATAACTTCTGTATCTGCCAGTGTTTAATGAAACGTTACACTGATGCAAACAACTCATGTTGTATCACACGTTTCTTGAACAGATAACACATTTGGCAGTCCCACTGAGTCAAAATAATGACAGCATGAATAATGCAGTGGATCTCACTGAGCTAATTCTCTCCATTGCAATCAACTTTTCCCCCTACTTCTCTTGTCTCACATATCATTGCCACCCTCTTGTGTTATGCTACAATCATGGGCTGCAGTCAGCTCAGGCAATATATGTCACAAACAGAACAGACTGCTTAATATTTCATGCTTTAGAGAAGGAAAAAGGAAAGAGCCTAACATCCAGCCGATATGCTGTTGTCTAGGGAATGACCACTTATTTTTAATGTATGACCCTTAAATTATGACTAATTGCAAAAGAAGATGGCTGGCCATTCAAGTGCTTATTTAAAACTGGCAGATACCTCCTATTAAAAGTAAATTTTAGAATCTTTATGGAAATTGTACAATGAATTTACCCAGGAGGATCTTTCTACCTAAACTTAACCTAATAAATGATTTGGCACTATATTTCTAAGATTAGAAGGCAACATGCATTCTACAAGCCACTTCTGGAGAAACCAGATAGGAAATTACCACAGATGGGGGAACTATTAACAGGAAATAAAGTAAAATGGGTTGTGTGGATGTCTGAACCTTATAAAACTTCAAATTTGCAAAATGGCCTAAGCAGCCAGGAGATTCCAGGAATTGTTTGGGGGGGGGGCACAACTAAATCTTTAAGTCAATGTTTCTCAACCTCAGCAATGTTAAGATGTAGGGACTTTAACTCCCAGAATTCCTTAGCCAGTATGGCTGGCTGGCTGGCTGGCTGGCTGGCTGGCTGGCTGGGGAATTCTGGGCATTGAAGACTTCATATCTTAAAGTTCTGAGTTTGAGAAACACTGCTCTAAATCTTCTGAAAGATGGGAATAATATCAATGGAAGTATGTTGTAAATGTTTGATCTGTATTTTTTTCCTAGAATTTCCTTAATTCCTAGAATTAAGGATGAGGATGGGTAGAGAAGGTTTCTCAGAGGTGAACTGTTGCTATTTTCACTTTTCCTTCTCTAATTCCAAGACCAGACTGAAGTGGCATTGAGGGTGGAGGTTCATTCTCTGACCTTAGTTTCCAGATATTTCATTACCAGGCTAGATAACATCTTCAGTGGAATTTAGGGGACATCAGTATCAGTGTTCTGCTTCTACAGGCTTCGTATGGTCAGTAGGTCTTGTGATGGGGAGATCACGTCAAATGAGGGTCTTGTTATAGGTCTTACGATGGGTCAGATAGGGGTAACATCAAGTGATGGTCTTCAAATGGGGAAGTCACATCAGGTGGTGTGTTTCTTCAATTTGGGAGCATTTGATGATGATGAAGATGTCATCAGCAATGAAATTGCATTGCTAAAATTGCTATTATATTTTCCCCAAGTTGTTTAATTGTCCGTTCTTTATATCTCTCTCTCTCTCTCTTCATATGTATTGAATTGGTTTTCAAATTTAGCTCACAGATTTCAAATGAATTGTGACTAAGTTAAAGATCAAGTACTGTATTATGACAAATAAATGTTTCATGGAATAAAATTAACTGACAAAGTTGTTTTTATCATAGACAATGCATATGATATACGTGCCCCTTCTCATCTCCCCCACCAACTTTTTTTTATCTAATTAATGGTAGGAAAAAGTAACAGGGGACAAGTCAAGCAGATGTAATGAATCTGAAAATGAATTTTCCCCTTCTTTTATTTGTTTCTTTTGCACAGATAGTATGAAAGCATCTGACTGTGCAAAAACTTTATCTCTACTAAGCACCATGGCAAAAGGATTTGGTTTAAAGTGGCAAAGTCTCACTTTAGAAAAAGTGCCTGGGAGGATTTCATTTCACTTGCATTCATTTATTCCTGGTTAATGAGTCCTCAGTCATGTTTTAAAGTATAATGATATATATGCTAATACATTATTTGTTCTAGCCACAAGTAATTGAACATCTCATTGCTGAGCATCAGGGCTGATGCAGTATGAATGTATAATGGGTGAAGCCACAAATATTCAACTTCTTTATTTTCTGAAACTTCTTCTTGTATTATGACCTATTTCTGTTATTTGTGTTTAAAATAAAAACAACAGTGGCCACCTGAAAAACCTTTGAATGGCTATCAGGCTCATAGAATATATATGCACAGAGAAATTTATTGATATTATATATAGTATATATAGAAAGAGCTAAATGATGAGAGCTAAATAGCTTGAAATAGATCTATCTCCCTTTATTTCTTTGTCAGTAAATATAAATTTAACACAAAATAGTTCGTCATGAATGCGACTGCCTGAGGGCCCCTGGATTGGGGCTGAAAGGTGAAAGGAAGCAGTATGCTCCTTCCCATATTTGGGTAGACCAGGTTGCTTTGATAGAAAACCCATTTAATCTCCCCTGGTACAAGCTGACAAAGTGAGGAGAATCTGTGGCTTAGAGGTTAATACATCTGCCTAACATGCAGGCAAGCCCGAATCCCAGAAGGGTATGGCTAGCTGATGAGAGCTAAATAGCTTGAAATAGATCTATACTAATCTCCCTTTATAATTAACTTGGTGTATTTATTTTCAACAGTCACTTTAGAGGAAGGAAGAAAGGAAGGAAGGAAGGAAGGAAGGAAGGAAGGAAGGAAGGAAGGAAGGAAGGAAGGGCGACAAATGGACAAATAGGCATTTGAATGAATGATGGGGGTTCTAAAAAGAAAAATATTTGAGAAATCTACCCAAATTTGCACTCTTATCTTTTCCTGTCTACCTCCATTGTTTTCTGTAAGCTAGTTATTGTTGGCATGCAGGCTTCAACAGATTGTCTCCAGGAGAAAGTCTGCGTTCTGACTCAAAAAGGTTCTCAATCCTGATATAGATGATGGGGAAAAAATATTTTTCCTGCATCAGACAGCTAAATCCAAATCAACAGGCTCAAATTTCCCAGAAGAACATTTCACATACACATTCAGAAGAATTTCTTGACAGGGTGAGACTGGAACAAATTGTTTTTAAACAGGGTGGAGTTTGCCCCCCTTAAGGATTTTTGGGATTCTGTAACGGGGCAAATTCGTATTGGCAGAGAGAGTGGGTCAAATTATATTTGTTGGATATCAGTCTCTATGGTTCTACTACCACAGGGATGTCAAACTCAAGGCCAAGAGGCTGGATCTGGCCTCTGGGGTGCTTAGATCTGGCCCTTAGGGTTGCCCTGGAAACAATGAAGGACCAGCCCACAATGCCTCTGCCAGTGAAAATGGATCTCGGGAGGGCTGCGTGCGGCTCTCTTGATCTTCATTTTTGCTGGCAGAGGGTTGCAGGATGCCATCAGAGCTGAAAATGGAGCTCGCGAGGGCCATGGGCAGCACTCCCAAGCTCCGTTTTCACTGGCAGAGGGTTGCAGGAGGCAGTCACAGCCAAAACAGAGCTTGGGAGTCCCTTTTCGCTGGCAGAGCACTCGGGCTATCACAGGTGCCCCCAACACGAGTGATATTGAGTAGCCACACCCACCCTGGTCACACCCACCTGGCCCCCAAGGTCAAACACACTCCTGATGCAGCCCTCAATGAAATTAAGTTTGACACCCCTGGCCTACCATATGAAAAAGCTATTCACAATGTGAAATCCAGTATGTCTGGAGAGAGTAACTGATCTATAACTTCAACAATCATTCTAAAATCTTCCCCTCCAAACCAATGGAGAATACTACTGAGCAATATATACTTGACAGTTTCAAGTTTCATCTGTGCTGGAAGCTCTAAATTGTGATCAAACCACATTTAAAACTTAAATAAATAAATTAACCTACTGAGAGGCACAACAATGAAGGCAAGTTGTCACATTCCTTAGTAATAAATGAATTGAGTCTCTCTTGGAAATGAAAAATAAAAGTTAGCATAGGGGCACCTTGAGCTGTTTAATGTAGCATTATAGGACTATCTAATAGAAAATTCATCTGATATATATCGGTTTATCTGCATTCTGGCTAGAAATGAATGTTCAAAGACCCAAGGCAATCCCACTTACAAAAGAAATTCACTTAGCTCAAAGCTAGGATTGGTGTTAACTTTTTAACACTCTATGAGCATTGATATAGTTCTGTGATTTCTACAAAGATAACTCCTGATTTTTCTAGGTCATCTATGTGAACTCATTCCAGTTCAAATATTGGAGAATTTCTTAAGTTGAAAACATATGTTGCAAGACTGTAACATTTAAGTCAGTTTGACTTAATTATAAATTCTCACTGCTGAAATTCCCTTGAATGTGTTTTTCTAGTGAAACAAAAACAAATGGCAAAATCGAAAATGAACCAAAGGGTGGGGGGGGGGGGAAATACAATGCTAGCTTCAGCACACTGGATTAAATGTTAGGCCCTTCAAGAATAAAACCAGGTACTTATGAAGGCTTACTGTTAAATGCATATCTTCACTCAAATCATAAGATTCCCAACTCTTTTCATAAGATTTTACAGATATTTAATTTATGTATTCATAGAGAAAATCTTATTTAGGGGGTTGCTAATAATCACCCATGACTTAATAGCATGCAATTAATAAATATATATACATTGAATTAATAGGATTGGGGAGATTGTGGCAATTTATTCTGCCTGTACCTCTGTACAGTCAGCACATATCAACATAAACATATTTACTCAGGGGTGGGTTCTACTTACCTTTACTACCGGTTCGCAACGGCATCACATGCGCAGATCGCTTCTGATGACATCAGGGTCAGTGGGTGGAGCCTCCCGCTGGTTTTACTACTGGTTCTATAGAACCGGTCCAAACCGGGGGCAACCCACCACTGGTTTTACTACAGAGTATGTGCATAACATAACCTTTCAATGGATGCTCAGCACACATTACAAATGTAATTTTGTTCACATTTAACATCTGTTAAATCTCAACATACAACAGTTCATTTACTGACCTTTCAAAGTTACAAGGGCACTGAAAAATGTGACTTATGACCATTTTTCACAGTTACGACCTTTGCAGCACTCCTATGGTCACATGATCAAAATTAAGATGCTTGGCAACTGACTTACATTTATGACCATTGCTGTGTCCCAGGGTCATGGGATCCCTTTTTGTGACCTTCTGACAAGCAAAGTCAATGGGGAAGCCAGATTCACTCAGCAACTAGGTTACTAACATCAACTGCAGTGATTCACTTAACAACGGTGGCAAAAAAAGGTCGTAAAATGGGGCAAAATCACTTACCAAATGTCCCACTTAACAAAAGAAATTTTGGGCTCAATTCTGGTCGTAGGTCAAGGACTACCTGTATATGCTCTCCTATTAAATTCCGTGTCTTCTTTTCTGCAGGTTTTACTCATCAGTTAGTATTTTTTTAAAAAATCTCATCTTTACATACACTCCATTAGAAAATCTTGGTGGTTGAATAATATGTGATAGATTGCTTTTAGCCACTGGTGGTGCAGTGGTTAGAATGCAGCATTGCAGGCTAATTCTGCTAACTGCCAGCAGTTTGATCCTGACCTGCTCATTGACTCAACCTTCCATCCTTCGGAGGTTGGTAAAATGAGGACCCAGTATGTTGCGGGCAATATGCTGATTCTGCAAACCACTCAGAGAGTGCTGCAAAGCACTGTGGAGCAGTATATATGTGTAGGTGCTCTTGCTATTGCAATAAAGAACAAAGGGGGAAAGGGCAGTGAAACAGGAGAAAAAGGAAGGGGAAGGGAAGAGGAGAGGAAAGGAAAGGAGTGGGGAGGGGAGGGGAGGGGAGAGGAGGGGAGGGGAGAGGAAAGGAGAGGGGAGGGGTGGGGAGGGGAGAGGAGAGGAGAGGATCTCAGTAAAGGTAAATGTTCTTCCTTTGAAAAGAGAAAACAGAAAATGATCATTTGGTAATGAAAATACTTTTCTAAGTTTTCAAAACTGCATTAGAATCCTTTGTTTCTAGAATCCTTTGTATCTAGCTTAAAAAGCTTTTTAAAATTTTTATTATTACTATATGATCTTATGTTGGGAGTTCATTTTCATATAGACTGAACTTGGAATGGAAAAAATTCTCAACCACATTTATTGGCATTTCATTTACACTTCAAAAGACTAATGTACGCCCATTAACTTGCAAATTCTGTTTAAAAATCTCAGAGGAATACAAATGATGTTGTACAGGAGGACCAAATTAAGGTATGTGCCTCTTAATCCTGCTTGTGTGGACATTATAAATCTGGTTCTCATAATATAAACAGCACAAGAGGATGGCAACTTGTTTCTGGGCTTTACCTCTGTATGAATAGAAGCCTCATGAAAATGTGCTATGTACAGTACATCTGCTCCATATGCACAGAAAATGGGCCTTTCCAAAGACTAGATGAATTCCACCATTTCAATACAACATTTGTTTTGATCCAGTAGAGCCAAGACTGCCTCAAAAGCATCTTCAGAATCCTCCTGAAATTGTCATTAATGGAATTAAATATTCTTCTATCAAGCTTTGTTGTGACTAATTGTTGGATGTGCTGGATCTCCTTTCTACCACCAAAAAAAGTACTTTCCTCTTAACAATTTCTCTCTAGCCCAGAGCTGACAAATTCACAGCCCGCAGGCTGGATGCATCACATGCTGGCCACTCCCATGCCCGGTTTAGCGAAGGGGGGAAAAGTCACGATATGTCACATGACGATGTGAGTTTGACACCCCTGCTCTAGCCACTAAAATGCAACCCACTGAAATTAAACAAACCATTTTAGAACTAAAAAGCAGTTTATTGGGTTTTTAAGAAAAAATTCCAATATATTTTTGTGAATATTTCAATGGAGGTAAAATTAGGTTTAACATGACTACCAGCACTGATGATGTTACCTAGTTTGGGTAATGAAATGTCTGCAAGAAAACCAGCTTAGAGACCACCAGGGACTCCTTATTTGGTGTAACATGTAAGGTTATCAGATGAGATGATATAAAAAGAAAAAAGAAGGCACCAACATTTTAGCAAAAAAAGAGGCACATGGTACTAGGCAAAGTAGAATGCTATGTTTTGCTATCACTTGATGTTTTGCAACGTTTTCCCCTTCGCAGAGCTGGGGTGGGTGTGGCCTGTGCATGACGTATCCGGTCCATGGGCCGCCAGTTTGACACCCCTGAGCTAGATAGAAAGAACTACTCCAACTAAAAAGGAATATGTAGCAGATAGTGACAAGGCATTGGGCTTCCTTGGGCTGTTTCTGCTATTTCCACTTGTTGAATTTTGTTCTTACTTGAAAAAAAGCAGTTGCCATGTACGGATTATAACTTCCCACATCATTGTTACAAATAAGAGTTTGAATGCATATTTCTTGGTTGTTGTTCCTTTTTTCCACACCAAAAAGTTTTTGCTTGTTAGGGAGTCTCACGCACTGATAAATTATATCCACTTATTTCTACTGTCTGACACTTCCACCTAACAAATTGGTTAGGGTTATCAATCATGGTTCTGTGAATTGATGTGCACATGCCGTAATTACAACAAGGATGTTACATCAATCAATTATGACTAGAGGGGCAAAAAACTTTTCAGACATGAGATTTTAATACTAGTGGTGGGCAAAACAGGAACAAGAGATTCCCTTTTCACCATCTTGCCTAGTTTGGTTTTGGGGATTCAAGGTGATTATTTTATTGGGCTCAGAGAATATACTAGTCTCTGACATTCTTTTCCTCCATTTAGACATTTTATATATATACTTTATATTTGTTTGCATTAGTTTTATCTTTTTTAAAAAAAATACTAAAAACCATGTATAAAAATATTCCTTTCTCACTCTTATGAGTGTTATGTGTCTTCCCCACTCTTGGGTCCTCTACTCTCTACTGGGAGTACTCTACTCTCTACTGCAGGATCTTAGCTGCTCCTAACACTACACTGGACAGCGACCTCTGATGTCGTTCCTGGGATCTGTTAGAGCCACTCTCCCAGCTTAGGAGTCACAGCCCTGAGTGCCCCTACCAGCATTGATACCACTTTAGCCTTTACTTCCCACACCCTCTCCAGTTCCTCTTTAAGGCCTTGGTACTCTATCTTCTCATACTTCTTCTTCCTGGTGTTGCTGTCACCTGGCGCGGCTACATCTATTACCACTGCTGTCTTTTAGTCCTCGTCTCAGCACTGTCCTTCCTTATGGGAGTTTGCTGCTAGCAACTGCTTCATTTGTGCTGCTAGACATTCATGCACTGCACTGCTATTAGTTTTTTTTTAGCCAGTAAGTGTGGATCCTGTCTGGGCCAGGTGCTATCCAGCTCGTCATGTTCTTGATTCACTGCTGGATGTCAGCTACTGTGATTGTGACTGGTTCTTGTTCTGCTGTGATCTGCTCTCAGGACCTGTAGTCACTTTGTGCCTGATGTTATGTGTCTTGTCTTTCTCCCATATGTTCTTCCAGTACTGTTCAGTTTCTGAAGATGTAACTCTACTGTATTATTGTAGAGTTATTGGAAATACATCTTGGATGGTTGTTTGGAGAACATGGCATTTACCTTCTTGGTGTCTGCTTCTCTAATGCAGCGGTCCCCAACCTTCCATGAAACTGGCACCAGGGACCGATTTCGAGGAAGACAATTTTTCCATGGAATGGGATGGGGGATTTATTTCGGTTTCACTGTGTGGCCTGGTTCTTAACAGTCCTGGTCCATGGTCCGGGAATTGGGGATTGGGGACCCCTGCTTTAGTGTAACTCTTTAGCCTGGTAGTCAGTGCTGTGAGCCTTTGTGGAGTTTGACTGGCTGGGAAATTTTGAGAGTTGAAGTTCACACATTTTAAAGTTGTCAAAGCTGAGAAATATTGTTCTCATTCTTTCAGTGATGCACATGGTTAACAGGAAGAGACAGTTACGCACAGAGAATTATTCTAACCTATGAAGGACTGCCTATATCAGTGATGGCTAATCTTTTCTGGACCGAGTGTCCAAAGTGCGCATGCACCCAAACCCCCCAAATGCAATTCCCGCACGGGACCCACACATGCATCACACCCTCACGCATGCACACATGACCCCTGCATGCACCCCGCCCCCTGCATATGCATCCCCCCCATGCGCAACAGAGACCCAAAGACCAAATGGCTGGCAGGAGGCACGCGTGCATGCGCAGTGGGGTGATGGCTTACATGCCATAGGTTCGCTGCATGCCACCTCTGGCACATGTGCCATAGGTTCGCTATCACAAGCCTATATCATCCAGGATCAATTCACTCCAATTCCAAAGAAATCTCTCACTTGTACCCCAATTCACCAGCCTTATGGAATTGTTTCCATTTCATACAATTATCTGGAGTTCTTCAAGTCAGAGTTCTTCTAATCTAATTGTTAACATTTTGTTGCCACGTATCTAACATTTGTTATTTTGGTTACCATTTACTCCACTACTATTATTTTTACTGCATAGATTGCTTTACACTATTTCTTTTATACTAATTATTATGATATTATCATGAATATTTTAATTGTTGGTTTAAGATTCAAGACTCATATCAGAAGCAAGCAGGCAAGGAAGTCTTATTGCTCTTGGAAATCTATTGGTCACCAGTGCATGACCCATAATTCAAATCCTGATGGATAATACCAAATGGAAATTGTCTTTTTAATTCAATTAGTAGAGAAGACACAAGACATAAATACACTTATTGTTGCTACAGAGCTTTCGAGCTTTAAGCTTGGTTGCTCCTTCTAGGACAGCATAGGCATGTTGACCTTAACAATCTGGGTAATGTTCCCAGAAAATACACGTCACACATTGACAGAGGAACCGGCATGTCGGATGTTCTATAAAATAAATATTCCCTAGAGTGATAAAAGTCTGATGCCAATTTATCCTTTTCCATTGTGAAATTTTCACAGGTCCCTGCTAGCTGTCTATATCTGCTCTTGTAAACTAAATCAGTCAGTTCTATACATTATATTAACTCAAGCATGTTCAGAGATTATGTTGGCTGATACATCCCGTTTAATATCACAACGGATGTCTGGGCATGCCCTGCATGAGTTGTTGCAAAACCACAGTCCAAGATAAAGATTCTGAACAGGAAATTTAAGCTTTTAATCAGGAGTTAGTGACATCAACCAAATCCATGCCTGGCAAGAGAAGTGTGGCCTTATGCCATTTTCAAATGCAGGTAGTTCTTACTTAATGATTGCCCTGCTTAGTGATCATTCAAACTTATGACAGCACTGAAAAAGTAGCTT
The DNA here is from genome assembly GCA_012654045.1 of Ptyas mucosa. NCBI lineage: Eukaryota > Metazoa > Chordata > Lepidosauria > Squamata > Colubridae > Ptyas > Ptyas mucosa. The sequence continues at coordinate 50,061,102 of WNWU01000002.1, forward strand.
TATGATCTATCCTAGAACTTATGATACTCACAGCATACACAGCACAGCACAGCACAGCACAGCACAGCACAGCACAGCACAGCA